>JALMLS010000093.1:600000-925709 GCA_038496445.1 Trichosphaerium sp. ATCC 40318
CGTGTGTCATCTCAGTTGACTCACGCCATGGATGACTTTTATGCAAAAGTACGAGATCCTGATTTCAATGGCGCAATATTCTTTGCTGTATGTCGAGGAAAGGTAAAGCTCTACTATGTTAAGCGAATTGAAACGCTAACTTTTCAATAAGGTGAGTGAAGGACTTGATTTCAAAGATAATAACGGACGAGCAGTCGTTGTTACAGGCCTACCATTTCCTAATTTAGCCGATCCATTTATAATTGAAAAGCGTAAGTGGCTGGATAAGATTGCTTTACAGCGAAGAATAAAAAAACTAAAACCAGTTTTTGATGGCAATATGTGGTATGAACAAAGTGCTCTTCGTGCTGTGAACCAAGCCATAGGTATGAAATAATGCATTAGTCCTTCTCTAACGCTTAAAAAGGACGTGTCATACGCCATAAAGGAGATCATGCAGCTATTATATTGGCTGATAGACGATTTCAATTCAACACTAAAAATCTTTCTTCTTGGATTAGACCTCATATTAAAGTTTATGATAAGTCATTTGGAAGTTTTGTCCAAGGATTATCAGGATTCTTTAAAGAGTGTGCAAAGCGTAACAAAGACCTTGGCATTAACCAAAATAATGGCACGTGATTCTAACAAAAAGAACGTTTGTTAAGGTTTAAAACTTGGTAAATTGTTTGTGGACATGCTTGTTCTCCAGCAAGCTACTTTTATTCCATACTTTTAACCTCCCTACAACGTTACATTTCTTCTTGGTTGAGAACTGTAGGAATTCATTTGGTTTTTTGTTGAGCGACAGCGTCCAAGCGAACTTAGTCGAGAGCTTGCTTTGTGTTTTCATTTCTCGTGACTTATTATTTTTATAGTTCCTAATGTCCGTAAACTAATACAACAACAAAACAAGAACCAACCATCTCTTTTTGATCGTGTAAAAGGAGCACCTGAAAGACAACATCAACAACAACAACAAGAACAAGAAGAAGATGATGAACAAGCAAAGAAAAAAGCAAAACGGAATAGGGAAGCATACAAATTAGTCTATTTTGCTAAAAAGAATATGCCAAGAAAGCAATACCTTGAATGGCTTTCGTTAATGAAAAGATTTAAGAGCAAAGAACTAACAATAAGAGAATTTTTGAATTCTTATTTCAACCTTGATTATGATGGTGAAGAAGAAGCTAAAGATACTATAATTAGAGGATTTAAGGTATTTGTACCTTCTAAATATCATAATCTTTATGATAAACTATTGGCTGAGAAGATGGAAGAACAAGAAACAAAGAAAAGTGATTCTGACTCTGATGGCAATGATGAAATTATTGAGGATGTTGAAGATGATGTTGAAGTTAAGGTTTCTCCTGGTAAACGGAAGAGACTTGATGAAGATAATACAGAAACTGTTGAGGGAAGTTCTAATGATACAACAGGTCATAAGAAATCAAAGAGACGTGTTTCATATGACTTGATTAGTGGTACTCCTGTAAAAGCAAAAAACTTACCAAAGGTTGATAAAACAGCAAACTCTGAAATGAATTTTGGTAATCGTCTCATCAAGAAGAACTCCAGTAAGCCTGAGTTGAGTCCTACATTATCAGATCTTGGTATAGGTACACATAAACAATAATATGGGACTTTCTTTAACTAAAGATTATTAGGTACATCAAAAATGAAGTGTCCTATTTGTCAAAGAGTTTGTAAGGATCCTTTTAAATCAAAATGTGGACATATATGTTGTTTGACTTGTTGGAAAGAATGGCTTAATACAAAACTTCAGTGTCCTATTTGTAGGGAGCGTACACGGATGAAAAACTTAAAACAAGCTTATTTCATGTGAAAAAAAAAAAGCTAATTATGTAATGAACCAAAGCTTGTTTACATAGTTGTAATGTGATATAAAAAAAATTGGTTTGCTGTAACAGTTTATTGAATTTAAGATCCTCGTGGAATGTAACAGCACCAAAAACGCTACCAACACACGTTGTATTGTTGCTTGTGACTATTGTAGCAGTCAGCCAATATTATCAAGTTAACTTTACTACTATTATCAGTTGCAAATAACTTGGCTACTTGGTCCCCAAAATGGCAATGCTAAAAAACTGCAATTGCCTCCTAAAATAATCTAATGCCAGGACATCTACTATGACAAGAGTTTTAGAATCGAAACGCTATAGTTCCATTCAGTTTCAACTCAGCAATACATCATCTGTAACATTAACAACATAGCCATAAGTGCAATGTATTGCGCTGTGGAAAATTGTCGAGGTATTGTCAGTGTAGAAGACTGGAGTAGATTTTTGGCGTGACTAAACTGCCGGCTGTTACTTAACACGTGACTGAACAAAAGCCCCAATATTCGATAGTTCACCTTTGGATGGCAACAAAACGCAAGGTACTTTGTGTAAATGTAGCATCCGTTAATCTCACAACCATGATATAGCTACATACCTCGAAAGGAGATGACGTATGTACCGTGTTTACCTAAAACGCGTCTATTACACCTCCCAGTTGAGTTACACCGCGAAATGTGCGATTTTGACCTTGAAGTGCATTTAAAATGGCCGCTCTTGTCTAAACATACAGCGACAACGACGAGGTTCGACGCTGACTTAGAGAAACACGGTGAATGGATAAAACAACGATTTATCGACGAAAAATCAAAGTCACGAAGAATTTTTGGTCTAGTTCATTGGAGACATGGTAAACGTCACGGCGCATCCACACATTGGTATAAGAACTGTCAAATTGGATGTCTGTGCCATTTCGTCAATGATAAGCTAGAAGGAGAGGTAAAGCATTGGCATGGCAATGGTTCATTACTCACAAAGACTCATTGTCGAAATGGTATATTTGATGGCGAGCACAGTGAGTGGCATGCTAACGGAAAATTGTCAAAACACTTCCTGTATGTCAAAGGCAGAATTGAAGGAGAGCGCAAGGAGTGGCATGACAACGGACAACTTAAAGCTAAGAGTATGTTTGTCGGTGATAAACAAAATGGTGAATACAAAAAGTGGTTTAGGAATGGACAGTTGGAAGAAGAGTCATATTTTGTCAATGGTAAAAAAGAAGGAGAAGCCAGAATGTGGTTTTATCATGGACAACTGCGCAGACACTGCCATTACGTCAACGGCAAACTGGAAGGAGATAACACGGAGTGGCATGCCAATGGGCAAATAGATCTGCGCTGCCGTTTTGTCAATGATAAGCTAGATGGAGAGGTTATGTCATGGTATGATAATGGTAATATAAACGATCAATATACTTGTGTCAACGGTAAGATTGAAGGAGAGTACAAGAAGTTTCATTTCCGAAGAGGACTGATAGAGCATCTTAACTATGTCGGAGGTGAGGAAACTCACAATTACTTTGACGCTTTTCTGGCCTACGAACAGTGACGCAAATACTTATTAAACCTACTAAACAAAGGAAGTGTCGTTTTGTTGACACGTGCGCGTGGATTTTTGATTTTGTTAATTGTTACAGTACACAAATGTACATGCATCTATTTTTAAAGCCTTCATCATTGCCTTTGTTTTAAGTGGTCATACGCCTGTGCGCTCAATGTGACTGTGGTTCACAGTTGGTACACCAATGATTATGGCGACTTAAAAATACCACGTGATTCCAAAAAAATCTTGCCGAGTCAAAGATAACATAAAACCTGCAATGCTACAGTATTTGTTAGTGCTCCTGATAGGTTCCGATACCCCTCATATGTGAGATTCAACACTGATGATATTATTTTAGGGCTTGATATAGTCATAGAAGCGAGTCAATGCTCTACATATATTTCCGTTGATGGCTCTGACTATTCAGGCAAAGGAACGATAATAAGTCCATTCGCTACTCTAGAAAAAGCAATATCAAGTGCAGATCTGGCAAACTCACGTATTATCGTTTGTATAGGCGGTACGTCTCACTAAAAACAATACTAGCGCGTAATAAATACATCTGCTAGCCGGTGAATACAATCTTCAAAAAGTCAAAATAATGACTAATAAAACTGTTGTTTTACGTGGCTATGAGTCCGTTGCACCTACCAACAGTCATCCGTGGGTGAGTTAAAAAAAATCAATGAAGTTGTAACACGGGAGTACTAATAAGTTCCGTAGCTCATAAAAACGAATGGGAGGTTAGAAATTGAAGGTAACAGACACCACCGGAGAAACAAAGTCTTTTTTGTTTTCCACTAGAAAATCGTTACCTAACAGCTTTTTTTTCACGTTAGGTGTTTCTACTAGCTTTCAGATACAGTCGAGAGATATTGTTGTCAAGAATTGTGACTTTATAAACGCCTCATGTAAGTTTAACATTTTTATTCGAAAAAGGTTCCCTCCACGCGTGGAATTAAATAATTATCACGTGCGGAGCAAGTAGAATTCACGTGACATGTTTTTTTTTTTCACATGTAATTCGTTAATTGGTTTTAATACTTCATTCCTCCGAGGTTTAATGACTTTGTTGTAGTTAAAGCCAACGCCCAAGGGAATGATTCTTTGATACTTCAGAATGTTACGTTCTATAATGGAACTATGTATGTCGGGTCATTCAAAAACGTATCTGTTATAGACATGAACTCTACGCTTTCCTACATAAACATAAGCTGTACGCGTCAATTTTTAAACACAGAGTTCCTTTCAATAATATGGCTTTATAGCGTTTATCATCAAATTCATCAGATTGTTTTGCACTGACCATATACACTACATGTCCCTTCAAGCTAGTTATATCAACCTTGATGAATCTGATATCCGTTATAACAATGCAAATGTACGTCTCGTTTTTTTCTTTTTTCACAATTTGTTTTCTTTTTTTTGTTGGTTAACACTGGTCTCAACAGACTATCATATCGGCGGAGATAGTAGGAAATGCTGGAATTATTTCACGTTATTACTTACCAGGGCTGAGAATAAATAACTGTAAATTTGAGCATAACGTTGGTCAAGTCTTTCACTTTTACTACGTACACATGTCTTTGATTATTTTTTTTATTGCTAACTTCTTAAAGAGCCATTCGTACCCAATACTATCCATAAAAAACTCTGTATTCTTTAACAACTCAGACGCTTTCATGGTACGCATTCAGACAAAAAAACATCGAAACAGCATTTGGCCATTTATTGTTTGTCTGCGCCTGTTGACTTTCTTGTAGGCCGATCGTTATTTCCCTCCTGTCTACATAAGCTATTTTCATCCTCCTCATATAAGACAAACGTATAGAAATAACAAACTGGATTCAAGAGGTACAAGTCTTTGTTACATATACATTTGTGCTTATTTCAACTTCTAGTAACGTGCCATCCTGGCACTGCAAGTGCAAATCACATGATAGCATGTCCACCTTGTGGAAGAGGTTTTTACTCTTTTAACATGGGAGCAAAGTCTCAATGTTTACCTTGTCCTTCAGGTTAGTACTTCTAAAGCGAGCGTATCACCATTCTATGCCAATAGCATACAATCCATTCATTTTCCTTACCTCTCATTCAAGGAACCTTTGGTCGAAAAAGAGGATTACAGCAATGTCAACAGTGTCCTGCAAATACCTTTGCATCACGGTAAGCATGAGAAGTTATAATTGAAGTTTTTCCGTTTTGAGTACTAAGAAGTTTCTGATGTTTTCTCTTCTAGCACTGGTATGTATAAATGTGGTAAATGTGATAATAAAATATCCCATGTGAATGCAGCACGAACTAAATGTATATGTAATACAGGTACGTTTTAATAAAATCGAGCTCAGGAGGAGTTTTGTTATTACTTTTTTTTGTAAGAAAAAAACCTAACCAAAATCTTTGTTTTTGATTTGGCGTCATTGTTCGCTTGTATCTAATTTCGTTTTTAGGTTACCATGTTAAAGGATTTGATTGTGTTAAATGTTATACAACTGATTATTTTACAACTTCACAATGCTTCCTGGGTACGCTTTATTCCTTCTTCTTTTTTTCTTCTTTTTTCTTCTGATTGGGTTTGTTAGTTCCTTTCCAGTATTTTTCACTTTTCGTTGCTGCATTGATCTGTTTCTTCCTTTGGGTCATTTTCAAACCAGTATTTTGTTTTACTGGTCGCAGGAATATGAGAATTAGATACGCATTGCATGTACTAAGACAAAATAATGAAGGAACCGATGAAGAGCAAGATGCTTTACTGTAAAATAATAACAAAAAATTTGAGATACTTCTTTATTTTTCTCTTTAAGTACTGCAGAAAAAAAAACCATTTCACATCTTACAGCTAAGTAACAACATGTACCACGCTCGAGCTTGAAATAGAAGGCCTTAAAAAATAAGAGGTTAAGTTTGGGTGCTACTTTTGCGACAGCAGGACAAGAGCACTTACCAAGATCAATTTAAACAAAAGACACGTGCTGGATTATATCTTCAGTGAATACACGAAGTAAATCACGTATAGATTGTCCGACTATTAGTTGGGTTATTATACGATTGGCACTCCATGCTAGCTAAAGGGGACGTGTTAGTAGGTATTTTTCAGTTAGGTTAGTATTGCAACTTGCAATTGATGTGCTTTTTGTTGTTTCAATGTTTTTCTTTTATTTATTTTACACAATCATAGCTAAAGCACTGGCTCCTCAATATACGATGATGTTGAACGCATAATCAGCTCTACGCAAATTGAAATCTACATGATTCTGATTGCAGAGTATTCAGAAAGGTGTTGTTAAAGTCCAAAGTAGCTCGCTTTATTCAGAATACTCTGTAATCAGCTGATTGTACAAGTTTACAAAACAACAATCATCAACCTATCGAGTAGTGAGTCACAGACGGCCAATGTAGCGCACGCAGTGTTCAGCACTTGAAGCTTACACCTGATAACCGTCATTATCAACAATCTCGCATAGTGAGCCACAAACAGCATTATTGTGTAAAAGTTGGGATCAAATAACAATCAAGCACAAAACTCAGCAATTGGTTATCATGTAGATCAGATATCTAGTGTCTATAAGGCCTAGCGTTTCATGTGTATTTCAGCAGAATAAATTGATTTAAAACCCACAGTAATAGCGAATGGCTTTTAACTGAGGGACCCTTAAGATCTGATTGCTCACCTTTTATTTTGCCTTGAACATACTGTGCACAAAGCTGTCCATTCCCATTCCATTTTTTATACTCACCATGTTTCTGACGCTATCTTTGGCGATTAATAAAACAAATATGGTTTGGGTTTTTAAAATCAGGTGGAGTGCAAATTATGTTACAGCAGTAAAATAAGAACTGAAAAAAAATTAAAAAGAATTAAAATTATGACTGTGACTGACGTAATGAGAATGTACTTTCTCATTTTGACTTTCCTTTACTCAACTGGCATACAAGCGAGGGTTTGTTCAGTGCTTAGCGAAATAACTTAAAAATATTCGCGACTAAAGTTGGTACTGATATGTAGGGACGTGTATGTACGTACTTCCAAAAGTTAAATTCTATCTTGATTAAGCAAAAGTATTCTCCCTTGGTGAGGACACGGTATTTTTGTTTGTTTTCATTCCGATGCACTACCTAGGTTAGGCCGCTGGGGTTTTTTTTTGGGTCACCAAAAAAGTAACCTATGATCACCGATGCAAGCACCCTGATAGAGTTGTTACTTTTTTTATTTCTTGGTGTTTGAGACTGCGATGTCTACTTTCATCGGCCACTACGAAAGCTTTGTGGTCGTACGACAAATCACCAACTACTGACACATCCATGATTGTGACACCTAGCCAACCACTGACGCACCTACAAATGAAGCTCCAACCACACAACCGCCTACTACAATGTCTAAATTGCAACAAAAATTGAGAAATTGGCAATTCCAGCATACTGCTTTACGAGCATAAATTTGTCACTATGGGGCTTTATAATACTTTTTTATTATGGAAACTACACTATTATTGTATATATGAAAGAAACCTACCATGGAGAAAAAAGTAAGTGGGCGAAGCTCAAAACGAAAGTGTTTAAGTCACACATCAGTTTTTTTTTATTTTTATCCAAATAGGTCATCTGCTTCACTGTTGTCGCCAAAAGAATTCACGAAGCTATTAACGTCAAACTTCGAAAAATCTTTATCATCCTTCTTGTCAGCACCTCCTGACTTCTTTTTACCTGTTTATTTTCTCAAGTCAGTTAAAAACGAAAAAAAGAAGAATAAAAGGAGAAACCTAGAATTGAAAACAAATCATCGTCACTATCATCGTCTAAATCTCCAAAAAGTGATGAAGATGTATCTTTTGTTTTTGTATCATTTGCATCTGAGAAAAGCGATTTCTTTTTCTTTGGTGGTGTTCTAGGTTGTCTCTCGGGTTCTGAAGAAAAAAAAAATTAACAAGCAAAAAACTACAGGTTCAAATCGTTCAAATTTTTCACTTTTCATTGGACCCCCCTTGTAAATACTGTATCTTATAAGATCAATAATGCGTAAAGGGTTTTATGTGGGCAGGGGTGAAAAAATATAGTAGGACTTGAACGAATAGATGTGTACTCACTTTGTTCCTTTTTTGGTTTTGGCTTGAACAATTCTTGAGTTTCATCATCGCCTCTATAAATAATATAAGTACACTCACATATTAAAATTTATAACCGCGCGTACAAATTAAACAATGATCTGTCAATAGTGTCTTTGACAGGCTCAATATCTGTGAATTTTTGTTCACCAAAAAGTGTCGTTTCCGACTTTGTCTCTAATGTAGGGGCAATATCATACTCTAGAAGAACCATTTAGTGACAAGAAAGCAATGCAATTATATGTATAAACATAGAAAGATTACTAACCTCTTTGTGGTACATCCTCAAACGTCATGTCTTCTTCTTCTTTTTTGTCCTTCAAAAGAAAATAAGTACTTCTTAACACAGCCAAAAGTAGCTCATTACCCCTTCAGTTTCAGGCTCTTTAGTCTCTGGTGCTGGCTCCTCTTTCACTGGTTCCTCTTTAACAGGTTCAGCAGGTTTTTCTTTTTCAGCTTGAGCCTCTTTTTGTTTCTTTTGTGCTTCAGCTTCCTTTAAAAAATATCATGAGTTTTTAACAACAAACCGCTTTCAATGAAGAACGTACAGCTTTCTTTTCTTCTAGTCTCTTTTTCCTATCTTCCTCACGTTTTTTCTTTTTCTCTTCTTGTATTTTCTTCTTCTCTTCTTGCTGTTTTTTCTTTTCCGCAGCCTTTTTCTCACGTGCTTCAGCGATAGCTTGCTTTCTTGCTTTTTCTAAAACCAGTATAGTGTCAGAAAAGTTGAGTTCTTTGAGTTACAAATCGTCGGTTTAGTATCACGTGCCTTGCTCCAACTTTTCTTTTTCTTGCTTCTCTTTATGTTCTTCAATTCGTTTAAGCCTTGCTTCTTTTTCTTGGGCCACCCTTGCTTTTTCTTTCTATTCAAGAATGACGAATTTAAAAAAACAAAACAAGATCATTGCTAAATCACTCGTCCACACGCTGGGTACCTCAATCTTTTCTCTTCTGATCTGAGCAGCATCAGGCTTTGGTGCTAATTGATCTTTTCTCCAATCAGCAGCTGCAGTGCGCTGTTCTTCTGTTATCTCTCTGCAAACAAAGTCAACAAAAAACAGAAAAATTAGTTCCTGTCACAAGCTTTTGAGAAATAATAATACGGTTCTAAATCGCTTACACATCATCAAGTACTTCCAAGGATGGGTAAATCAATATAATCTAAGCGTTGATGAATAAAATCGTTCATCCAAACTGAAATCTGCCAAGAATAATTTTGTTGTTTAGACAGTAGGTTATCGTACCTTATGGCGGTATGTAGTAGATCGACAGACTTGATTTCCGGTTAAGTTTAAGGATTTTAGATTAGGCGCGTCAAATAGGCCTAGTTCGCGTAAGTTAGGATTAATTAGATGTTTCGAGGCGATTTTAAACTTGTTAGATGGTACAAACCATTTCTCCGCTACAAACTTTTGAAACGATATGACTTACCTTTAATATGCTTCATTAAACGTATGCGATTATTGCTAGCGCGTTTGTCAAAATTACGACTTTTCTGTGTACAATGCGGTACCTCAAATCAACATGCTCTAGCGCTACAAGCTTTGAAAAAGTGCCAACCTGGTGTCATTAGATATTTTGAATAAATACGATAATAACCTCTGTTATTTGCTTCGATGACGCATCGAGAGTAGTTAGCTATTGTTCTATTAGAATTTACTGCATTAATGACATGTTCTAACCTTTGTTGGGTCTGATCTTATTTTAAGCTTACTACGTATATTCTGATAGGTAAGTTTGACCATTATGAGCTGGTTTGATTGCTTTTCAAATGGGGAAAACGCCGTAAAAAGTCAATACACGACAAATTGACTTTTTTAGAAGATCAAGCTCTTTTTTATCCCTGTGTAATCTCCAAGGAAAATACCGTCATTATTATGCGTAGTACCTTTTGGATAAATCTGACCAACATACCCACGTGTATGTTGCTCACATGTATATGCCCGAAACATGAAGCCCTTGGCACACATCAATACTTACACGTAGGTTTTTCAAATTCAGTAGAAGCCATGTGTCAGTGGACATCCGAGATTCCACGCAAAATAAATTTGTTTGGTGGCACCCTCAATTCAAAACTCAAATTCATATTGCTTACTTGGTATACAAAAAGGGTGCAACAAAGGATTTTCAAAACAAAATTTTTTTTTTTGTTTTTTTTTTTTTTTTTTTTTACATTCTTGGGCTTCCGCCTTCGAATGCCATTTTTGCTAGATCTATGTCATAGCTGGATATCATTATGATATTTGATACGCCTGTAGGTGGGTAGTAGAGGTCTTCTACCTGTGGGTCCCAAGTCAGAGCGTAGGTGCAGTTTGGTCTGGTGTTAACCAGGATGCTTTTAGGGACTGTGACCGTGACTTTAATCACTAATGGTCTGCCCAGGAGAGAATTGTATTTTTTACGAACGTACTTTCGCACTGCTCGGAGTAGTCTTGACATGTCAAGCAGAAGTATAGATATTATATTTGTAGTATTCGTATGCTTCCACTAGATAAAAAATCAATTTTCCTTTTAACCAAGTAATTTCTTATTGCAAAAAAATTGTGGTTTGCTACGGTTTTGTAGAAAACCGGTCCAATACGTTGTACACGGTAATAGAAGCATATCAAGTCCAATCGTTAGCAAAAATATGGATTTCGATGTTGGGATTTAAGATGTGGAGTTATGAAGTAAATCGAGAGTGGCTTATTGAGAAACAAATGTGAAAAAAAGTGAAATTCGAAAAAATACTTAAATGCAACTTACAATGGTTTCTCCGTTCCTGTGTGGTGTATTCTACGCGTATTTTGATACTAGTCTATATTTACAATGCTTAGAAAGTCAACGAAAAATAATAAGAACCGAGAATTTGCGTAATCAACCTTTATTTACTACTGGTATATTATAAGGTAAAGTAAGGTGGTTTTGTGTTGTTCTGATCCAAAAAAAGGTTGATCTTTCTGATGTAGCTTCTCTCAAGCTCTTGTCGCTCAAAACATGCCTCGATTTTATAACATAAACGGATCATAGCGTTGGTGACGGTTTGAACCAGAAACTGCCTTTTCGGTTCAATAAAAACGTGATCGTACCGTTACCGATTTTCTGTTTACTTTTGCTCTAAAACCAGCTTGTATGTAATATTAGAGATAGTCACATAACTGTGATGCCGTTGCAACCTTTTTGGCGCTCTTTTTAGTTCAAATATCATATTTGCCTTTCTTTTGTACATTCTAATTCATTGGCAAGAGCCACAGCGTACCTCTTAGATTCGCGATACTTTAAAGCTCTTTTTAGCTGGTTCTACGTATACAAAAGCGATCACAGTTAGAAACTCGTAAGCATGGCTTATCAGCTTGTTGTGACCTGTAGAATATACAAGCGCTTTCTATGATCTACATGCTGACTGCTTTACGCCTTTGGCAAGCGTTCGCATACTGACGAGGATTTTTGATCCTCAATAGACTTTGTCTCGCTAACAATAGACAATGCGAATGTTCAAAGCCCTTAAGCTTTGTTTCAGATAATGCCACCGTTGCAAGTAATAAGCACTAAACCTTAGGCCAAGCGTTTTTATGCGTAGTAAATAACAACGAGAAGAGCAATAGAGACTTTGACCTTGAAGTAACATTTCAGTTTAACTATTTAGTCTATTTAATACCTATTGTTATGTGCCATTAAACCGGGATCACCACAATCCCAAGAATTGTCATAATTGCAACTTGACCACAGACCTTTTTTTTTTTTGAAGGATTACAACGTGCACGCCTTGACATTATTACACCTTTGGCTCGCCACAGGAATTGACCTCTTTGAAGAGTTGAAAAACTCTTTTGGTTACTTTTTTTTTTTCCGTGTGTACCTAATGAACAATATGCAATCCTATCCCAATTGTAACTTTCCTGTGCGCATTATTATGTAGTCGATTCTAGCTTAGGTTTTGAGGAGTGTATGTATATAAACTCAACTTCAAGTTTTTTTGATGTTTTTGGTTTAATGTTAGGGTTTTTATGTGGGTGCCTAAATTCTTTATAAATCAGTTCTTTGTTACTCTAGTAATAAGTGTAGTGGGTTTGAAGGCTTGGTGTATTTTTTCTAAACTGCGAAAAAGGCAAACGAGCACAGTTTTTATTACCGAGTTTATTGTACAGTTTATGAAACTGTGGCTAGTTCAACGTAGTTAGGTTTTTTTCTCTCGTTCATGAACTTCCCCATTGTCCTCCTTGAACTGGTCTTACACCTACTAATACTTATTTCTACGCTGAGATTGTGTACTAGGGAGTTTTTGACGTACCTGTCGGTTGCGTTGCTGCTGGTGCGTCTGGTGCGTTTAGGCATGCTTGTATTAGGTTTTTACCTTCCGGACGGGTTATCATAGGTTGTAGCTTAGGCGTTGCAAATGTGTAAACCTACAATTATTGTTAACGAAACGGTAAATCGGTTTTTCTTTTTCAAATTTTTCAGAAAAAAGGGTATCGTTTCGAACGCACGTGACCAGTTTCAGAAGCTACAAGTAAGAGGACTTGTGTTCCTGTGAGTGTAGCCAATTCATATGCCTAGATGAAACGTCAGTGACGATCGGGAAAAACGGAGCTGGCGGTTTGCTTTTTTTTTTTACACGCAAGGTACAGTTTTAGCAAAGCTTCGAATCAGAAGTTTTTACGTGTACCAGCGTGTAATAAAACGAAATTTAATCGAGAAAGTCCTACCTTCTTCATTATACCAGCTTTTCTTTTTGAGAATGTTATGTGACGTCTGGATTTATCTGAGGGAAAGCATGAATTGAAGAAAGGAAAAAAAATAACACCGAAAAAACAACAAAAGAAAAAAGAAAAAAGAAAGCTCTTCACTCACCCTCTATGAATGTTATCTCTATCTTACGTCTTCCTTTCCTTTTAATACCTATTATATTTTACATGAGTTAATAAGGCAACATTTTCCGTTTATAAACAAACGAACAAGAACAAAACGTGATGGCATGATACTATTAAAATAAGAAAAACAAAGTCCGTACCATCATCCATTTCGTCACCCATAGACATATTTAGAAATATTTACACGTGTTCGCGGTAATATACAAATATTAATTGATAATTATTAAAGTATCACCAAAAGATGGCTGAGTCTGGTACTTGCGATGAAATTGTTTACTGAGCAAGACTTTCATCAAAAAGCCGGTTTTTTTGGGTTTGACAAGTTTTAAAACGAATTCAATTCGAACCTTCACAAGCTAAGACAACAAATATAACATAAAAGCTGATTTTAAATCGAACCACAACGACGATTGTTTTTATTTAATCATTTTTTTTGTTTTGTCAAATGGCGGTTTTAGCCTCTAACTTATAGCCATTTTTATCAATGTCTGTTTCTCTAAACATTGAAACTAAAGTTTTGTGTTAATACCTGTATTGTGCTCGATGCAAGGATCACAAAGAAACCAAAAAAACGCACCTGCTTTAGATCCTCTGGAGTCGTCTTGGGGTGACGTTTTTGGATAATTTCTATAATTTTCTCCTTTGAAAGTTTCATTAACATCGCAGGATCTAGCTTCTCGCAACCACTTTCAGAAGCACCAACACGTGCTGTAACTTCAGCAACTATAAAAAAAAGGGTAAAATTAGATCAACTTGTATACAGCACACGTGAAAAAAAGACGAAAAGTGACAAACCCTTGTCCTTATTTTTTGTATCTTCTATCATTTTTTTCAAGTCTTCGTCTGTGAGCTTTAGTTTATTCTCTTCAATGAGTTTTAGAATATCATCCTTTGAGATGACCTCCTTATCTATGAGTTCAACAAGGTCCTCAGAGAGCTCTAGTGTTTTTGAACTGTCAGTAAGATAAAAAACAAAGACTCTCATTAAAGCGGTGAATACGCGCGTACCCTTCTTTTTGAGCATAACCACTATTTCTGCCTATGTGTTTGGTTACTTTAACGTCTGTTATTAGTACAATATACTCTCATTACCTTTGAAGGGAGGTCTGGAAGCTTTTCTGCCGTTCCTTTTGGAGTATTAGTGAATTTGTACTGTGTAACTCGTATTTAATTATAAAACATCGTTGTAGGTCGTTTCTTCGCGTGCCTGTAGTATACACAACGTTGATTTTATCATTAGCGCATTCAGCTAAAACCACACCATCTTCGTCAAAAATAACGTCGTCTACTACATCGCCGTCATCAAGGTAAGCACCTACTTGCGTTACCGTTGTGCACAATTATTGCGTTCTACATACCCTTTAACTTTAAAAACTTGATTTTTTTAGTGCTAGTAGCCTCAGCAGCCTCTTTGAGAGCCAATACAGTTGCAGTTGGTTCAAGCGGTAGCTTGAATGTCTTGCCTTGTACTTTAACAGAATATACCTCCATTACGACTCTGTATGTTGGTAACGCAGCGTTGTTGTTTATGGTAACTTAACTGACCACAGAAAATTAGCGTATTTCCATACCCGACACCACTACAGTCTGGAATTTTTGTTCCTAGTACATGCCTGTTTATCAATGGGTTCCCATAGCAAGAAACAAACATCAAAAGTGATTTAAAATGAACAAGTTTCAAATAGTAGTCGTAGGGAGCACTGGTGTGGGCAAAAGATCGCTAAAACGCCAGGTCCGGATTGCCATTTTTTTTTAGACCCGTTTATTATAAAGCTAACCTCCAAAGTTTGCAATACTGAATAGCGATGCTAAAAAGCAAGCTGACAAACCACTTAAAAATTCACAAAAGTACGGTAGAATTACGCGGCTGTTAAAATTGATCAAGCTAGGCTTGATGATGTACCCTGCGCGTTGAACATTGCAATAGTGGATTCAAAGGACCAAGGAAATAAAGCTGGCTTGATACAAAAAGGACACGCGTTCGTTATTGTGTACAGCGTTGAGGACAAGTACGTTTAATGACCGAAGAGCGTATTCTTAAACGCATCAATTCAGAAGCACAAACCAAAAAAAAAACCAACAAAAATGCAATTTGTTTTTTGATTTATTACCGGCTTATAATCGTTTTAGATCATCTTTTGATGGTGTCGCTAGTTGGCGTGATGATATAATAGCTTTAAAAAATGAAATGGTGCTGTCACTTTCAGGTCTTGACGGTGATAACGTTCCACCTATTGTTATATGCGCTAATAAATCAGATATCGATGATGGACGCGTAATATCGAAAAGTGAGGTACGTTAGACATGTAACATCATTAGAAAAATGTGGTAACGGACAGAATGGAACACGGGTTTTCGGAAATTAGGCCAATCTACAAAAAACAAAATCTATTTTTTTTGGCGTTCTAGATCATTTATTTTTAATTTAAAATATGGCATCATTGTTTACAATGTTTATTAGGGCGAAGGGTTATCGTTTCAGCTCAAAAGCGCGTTTTATGAAATATCGTGTTCGACAACAAAAAACATTAACGTTGTGTACCAACATCTGGTTACGGAGCTTCAGTCGTATAGAAGGCGTAGAGTGGTATGTCGATAATTTATGTAACCGTAGGTAAATATTTTTCTTATTCTCGTTTAGAAGCAGCGGAATGGATACTCGGATAAGAAGAGCTTGAAGAAGACAAAAAAGAAAAAAGGAGCACCGAAAGGTACCAAATTTTTTTTAATTAATTCTGCACGCTTTTCTCGCTCGTACGGCCTCAGTTGACACTTAAAAGGCAAAATAACTCTTGAGGGGCACACGTTTGATCTTGATAAGCCATCTGTTGAGCTTGTAGAGCATTTGATGCGTAGATTGGAGACTAAAGAAAATGGCACTTCACACAAGAACAACAAGTCTGTTCAGGTCAATAAGCGGCTTTCACAGTTAAGTGAAGAAAACTCGAGGTCCAAACGATTGATTGCAGAGCATAAGGGTCGAGTTGAAGACTTGGAGAAAAATTTAGAACACGTTAAGAGTAGTTTAAAGGAAGAAGAACAAAAAACAGCGGATCTTAGGCGTAAATTAGCCAAAACGAAGAGAAAGAAGTTAAAAGAGCGTGACGAAAAGGCAGAGATGGAAGTTAAGCTTAAACGAATGAGAGAAGACGTTAAAAAGTGGAAAGCACAGTGTGGAGAGCAAAAAGGCCAAATAGATTACTTGGAGACCGGTGAGTGTGACTTTTTTGGACAACAACTTCAAAAAACCCCGAAACCATTGGTGTAGAGTCAAACAAAATTTTGTCATTCTTTCATTGTCAACATTTTAACGGTCACTTTTGACACTTTGTTTGACACGACATCATTTTTTTTTGATGAATTTTTCTTCGGTTTCTTAACTTTTTTTTTTGTTTTTAGAGCTCCATAATTCTGAAAGAAGTAGAAGTCGTGGAAGAAGCATTGATAGTGTGCCGTACCCTACGCAAGTAGAATATGATACTGATTCTGATGGAGAGGGATATAGCCCACCAGAACGAACACTTTCCGCTTCAGGTGAGTTATATTTTTTTTAACCCTTTTTTTGGTATTTTCTGATATTCTTAGTGTTGAATTACAAGATTGATCTTAGTGATATACTAACATCCAATGAACTTGGTAAAGGATCTTATGGTATTGTTCGTAACGGTTTCTGGCGTGGCTGTCGTGTACGATAGTATTTTTCTCAAAAAGTCTAAAGAATATTTCTCATTTTTTTCTTCTTTAGATTGCTGTGAAGCAACTTTTAAGTAGTGCTACTCAAATGCAGCAAGAGGCATTTTATCAAGAAGCTGAGAGGCTATCGTACGTTATAGGATCAGTTTATTACTAGTATAGACATTGCAGTAACATATAAACAGGCTCTTGCGACCTCACCCGCATGTAGTTCAATTTTTGGTGCGTTCATATTCTTTCTTTATTGTACATCAGTATCTTTTTGTTTATAATGCAATAGGGAGCCACTAATGACTCAGATTCATTGTGTATAGTAACAGAACTAATAGAAGCGGGAACATTGTTGCAACGCCTTCAAGATATATCCTGGACAATATCTCAAGCGGTTGTAAAAAAAATAGTACTCGGCATTGCTGCAGGTACTCTCACTTTGCTGAGATTTATTCATAATCATAATGTCATATTAGGTATGCTTCATCTTCACAAGGAGGGTATTATACACAGGTATGTAATATCGATATTGTGATATGAACGATTTTCTGATGTTTTCTTTAGGGATCTTGCAACACGTGCGTGTCGCCACCTCATTGCATATTTTTTTTGTCGTTTGCTAACCCTTGTTAGGTAATATATTGGTAGGCAGCATTAATAGTATGTAGGTATTATTGTAGTACTAACAACCGCTCTAGATGTCTGCTGATGGACATGTTAAGATTTCTGATTTTGGTATGGAAAATGTCTTATTTGTAATGTTTAGTAACTCCTTTTTGTAAAGGTTATGCACGTCAAGTACTTGAACATGAAGATCAAAACACAACTGAACAAAGTACGTACTACAGTAATTGTATTATTTCCCTTTTATTGTACTTACATTTGTGGTAGACCTTGGGCCGTTTAGGTGGATGGTATGCGTGTTAAATATTTGACCACTGCGCTTGTTTTCTTTCGTTTTTTAGCTATTTTTTAATACCAATAATAGGCACCTGAGAGTATGGTGGGAAGCCAGGGCAAATTTTTATACTCGAAAGCCGGCGGTACGATCAAAATGATTTTTGTTCTGGGGGTTTTGGGTTTTATTGTAGCCATCGTTTCTTACCTTTTTTGGAAGATGTGTGGATGTTCGCTGTTGTATTATATGAGATATTCTATCGGTACGATAAGTTAAAAGAATTGATCGGTTTTTTTTAATGCCAACTGTGGCTGTTGAACCAATTTTTTTTCATGTGTTTGTGGTTACTTTAATCTAACTTTCTTTTTTCTTGTAGTGAAGTACCTTACGCCAATACAAGTTTTACTGAAGTTGTATCTGGTAAATGTCAAACAAGAGATTTATTATTGCCCATCCCAGATATACCAGTAATAGACTATATTATGACACAAGGACAGAAGTATGATCCTAAAGAGAGACCAAAATTTTTGGATATTGTAAAAAGGTTACAAGGCCTGAAAGAAGAGGATTTAATACCTGTTCCTCCAGGTACAAGCTTTTGGGTTTTTTTCAAGCTAAAAGACGAATGTTGACTTTACTAACTCATTTTTTTTACAAAAAAAGGTGGAATTGTTACTCAGAGTCCTTGTGTTCTACGTATCTCACCTAACATGATTATAAACAAAATGAATCCTCTCATATGTAGTGTTAAAGTAGAGGAAGGTGTAGCACAGGTTGGGATGCTGCTCTACATCCCGTCAAAAAAAGTACGCACAGATCTTTGTAAACTACTTTTTTTTGGCTCACATGTGAACACTTGCATTACCACTGACATTATCGTACTAGTTCATTGAAATTGGCACAATATCTGCTATATTCCATGGCAACCATCAAGATGAGAAGCATGATGCCATAAAAGGACAGAAAGTAATGCTTAAAGTTCAACAAACGAAATCTCAACGATTCGAGTATGGCAAGCATTTTGACTCATCTTGTGCACTGTACAGTAAGGTACGAACTGTTAATCCCTTTTTACAATGTTATCATGACCGCGTAAAGAATTTATATGTAAGATTTGTAGAGTTACTAAATGTTACCATAGATACCTCGCGAGACAATGTACATTTTCCAGAGCCTCGTAAAACGGTAACAAAAAAACACCAAACAAAAACAACTCCTATCTGTAAATTACACCATAAAACCACTTCTAAGTAAGCCCCACTATTCTAGTACGCGTATCTTTTACGCGCTCGGTCTTCGTAAGTCCAATACTGCGAGTTTCGCCATATTTTTTGCGTGTTCAAGTAACTGAATGATCTTTTTTTAATTTTTTGTATTTTTTTTTTAGTTGTTTCTTTTTTTATAATATGGAGATATGGATATCTTCAGCACGTTTGTTTATAGTCTTGTAGAACACGTATTGTTTGTTTAATTTCTTCTTCAAAAGTTGAAAGGTTTCTTGTTACATTATCCAATTCTTCATGTGCGCAATATGTCTCCAACGTCTTTGCCATTGTGTGAACCTAATGTATTTATAAGTTGTTATTTTTTAATAGCTCTCCTCAAGCAACAAAAGAGGAGACCCAGAAACGCCCAAAAGAAAACAAAAAGTCCTTAAAAAACACGTGTGCTAAACGCATCAAAAAAAAGGGTTTTAAGGTTGATAACGTTGTTTTTATGATCACAAATAAATAAATGAGGAAGCATAAGAACTCTATGGAGTAATGGACGTCAATGACTTTTTTGTTTAATGAAATGAAAAAAATCCGTAATGACACGCGTTTTAACAAGTAAGAGAATGGATTAGAGTGGTTTTTACAAAAAACACGTACCCTTGATGCACCCATATACATACTTGCTCCTTTTATACTGTGCACATATATTCTGGCGTTTTGAGCATCGTTTTTAGCTAATGCTTCCTATTGTCGCGTCATTATGATCCTTTTGTTTGTAATTCTTCTCTACGCACCTTAAACTTCTGCATTTGCGTCTTGGTGCTATCAAAAAACGTGTCTATCAGTTCTATTGTATATTCCGTGTCTCCTCCAGTAGTTTTCTCTAGGTCTCCGGAAACGAATCTACAGCGCTGTTAGCCGCGTATTAGAGGCTTCTAGGGCTATTTTAAATAAATCAGACAAACCTTTGCGTATCAGCAAGCTTAAAAGTGTCTGTAGGTGCTATTGGCTCCGCTTTTCTACTTTAGACGTTAATGTAACAAATTTCCATAAACCACTTTTTTACCTTTCAGGTGCTCCTTCGACCTTACTACCGTATAGTATCCAATTCAGAGTACCCGTGATGTAAGTTACCATAATCTGAAGGCTGTTACCCATATTTTACGTCTAACTGTATTATTCGAGTGCGAATAGCTTTGTACAAGCGCAATAGTATATTTTTAAGCGTTAACAATGAGTTTGACTTGCAATTTTCAAAAAACACAGAAAATGAAGCCAAGGCTTTCTCAAAATAGCTCACAAGAAAAAACAGACACAAAAATGTTCGCTAAAACTATGTGCATAACGGTGGAGATTTACCAACAGAATCTGCACGTCTTGGTTTGAGGAATAAGAAAAACAAGGAGAGAACAGAATGGAGAAGGCGCCAGCTCCAACGGGTAGCAAGAAGAAGGGGTACGTTTAAAGCTTTAACGCCCATGTTTTTTTTCAAATTCTCGAAAAATTTTTGAATCCCGTTCTCTTGCCCGCTCCACTCTCGTAGAGATATGGGTCTGTATTACTCTATTGGTATCTCAGTTAAACAGACACGCGTAGTGTATATTTTTAACTTTGTATTACAGCGGGTTCAGACAGCTTGGTGGGCTCGCTCAGGATAAGTATCGCATGAATGTTAGAATTAAAAAGTAAGTGAGCGAAAGGAAGCATACTTCACTCCGATTTGATCTAATAGCAAACAAAATAGGACTTCTGCGCTTATTAAAACATGTTCTATATACTTGAGCGGCGGATGGTTCGGGCTTTTGTGGGTACGGTCACGGTCTGTGTTTTTTATGATTTAGAACGTTGTTTTTACGCTCTATGTACTCTTCATTGGTGTCACTGTACCGGAACTCACAACGTTTGTATCTAGGAGATTATTATTGTTACTGCTAATCTTTTACATGCTGTTCTATTTGTTATCGATACATACCATCCATTTAGTGAGTGTTTTGGTTTTTTTTTTTGTTTTTTTTTGTTTTTTTTTGGTTCTGTTTTTAACTTTATATTTTTTAAGCTGTCTGGGTTAGACCTTTTCAAGCTACATTCGCTGGGTTGTACATAGCAGATTATATCATTCATTTTACGACGGCTCCGGTGAAGTAAGTCTTGGTTTATTTTCTTTTAAAGCAGCTAGCTATTAAGAGTTCGTTTTAAGCAAAAAAAACCAGCGATTGTCATCTGTGTCATCAGCAATGTGTTACTTTTTTTTTTTTATCACGTGATCAATGTTCATTTTTTTTCCACTCAAAACTCCGATACTACATGGTATCACGTGGTAATAAAGTCATAGAAACGTTACTTTCACAATTATTCTTGCTTTTCACTTTTTTTCTTAATCTCTAACTTCACACAGGACCGATTTTGTGTTCTTCGAGTTTCAGTCGTATGTGGATTATATTAGTATACCATTAATTATATACGATGTATTTGCGCCATCACGATTGAGTGTACGCCCTCACAGTGGATAAAAAAATCACCACGTGATTTCTTGTATTTCTCCTTAACACAAAATTGATATTAGGTGCCTGTAGCGTACTTTAGGGTGACTAGATTGTCGAGGTTTATGTATAAGGCAAAATACCTTCCAATTCTACGTATGTTCTTTATCTTTTCTTGTGAGAATAATACACTTATCATGGAACTCAAGGTAATCTAAGCATAATCACTAATGCTTTGGCGTACCAGATTCTAAGATTAATATTGAAAGTCTTGCTGTTGGTGTGGATAATGGTACTTAATTTTGTTGTGAAAGAAAAACCTTTTGTTGTCTTGATCTACAACACTACAAACAAGTGCTTTGTTGAAAAAGTGATTTATTTTGACGCCAAAAGCGGTTTTTGCTGTATGAAAGAAAAAAACAAGTAAAAAGTGAGATTAATTTATTTTGATGATAGGCTGGTGTATTTATGCAAGTTGATAATGCCAATAAGGATAGTGGATTCGTAAGATATTTATATATTCTTGTCTACTTACAATTTTCTTTTTCATAGACTATCGATCCTGCCACAAACACCACTATTCCTAACGAGGAAGATTTGGAATTTTTTTCAAGTTTTTATTACCTTGTTGTTACTTTCTCAACGGTCGGTTATGGTGATATCGGACCAAGGTAAGTAAAGCATTTATGAGTCGTTAATATTAAAAGAGATATATTAGATCTGCTTGGTCTCAAGCAGTTGTAATTTTGATTATCGGTATTGGGTACGTTTTTTCTTCTTTCGATTTGAAAGTCTTCTTTGGTGATGTTGTTTACATTACAATTACTATTCATTGAATGTTTTTGTTTTAACAAAGTCTAACGTTTCATGTTGTTAGTTTGACTATCATACCTGCTGAGATTGGAGCATTTGTAGATCTCATGAGCCAAACTTCAAGTACATATATTTTTTCTTTTTTTTTAACACCGTCTTAATTCTGACTGTTAAGGATACGATGGAAGCTTTAAGAGACAAAGAAGGCAACACGTACTTGTAACTGGTCATGTCACTGACAAAAACATCGCTGAATTTCTGAGAGGTAACCAGGAAATCGAAAAAAACTACTTTTGTTGTGTTGTTGTAAAGGTTTTAATTGTTGTACTCATTATTGTAGAATTTTATCATAAAGATCATGGCGAGCCAGGTGTTAGAACAGTACGTCTTTATTATTGCTTGTAGGAAAACTTGACTAAGCACATAATAGGTTATTCTAGCTCCAGAGGAGCCAAACAGGGACTTAGTTCAATTGATGGAAAAACCAGAATATACTCATCTTGTACGCTCCATTTTTTTGCTTTGTGTACCCCTTTATAACTTTATGTGACCAGGTAAGCTATGTAAAAGGTACAGCTATATCCCATGAAGATTTGGATCGCTGTAAAGCTGGTGTGGGTACGGCAAAAAACAGTTAGCAAGAAACTTTTTTATGTTACTGATTCTGTTTTTTTTTAGCACTTTCCTGCTTTTTAATGGTTGATCCGTTTGCGCTCTTCTCTGAAGACGTACAAAAAGCTGATGCAGGTATGTGTCATGTAGTGGGGTTTTAAAGTAGTGTACTAATATACACCCTTAGAGATTGTTATGAAGGCGATTTCTGTTAAGAGATATATTAATGCTAGAGATGGTGATGGTGAGGTCATTACTATGTTGCTTAAAGACGACTACATTGTGCGATGACCACTGAAATGTTTACTGAGTACTGATTGTATTACCTAGCCTCATTTGGTCCGTGCTGGTATACGAGTTGTAGGATCTGTAGAAGGACTCAAGATGGTTTGTTTTTTGTTTGTCTTGGTTAGTTCCTAAATGTTTTTTCTTTCAGGGTCTGATTGGTTACTCTTGTGCTGTTCCTGGAATGTCTACACTAATTGCCAATCTTGTTGTTACGGGATCTGCTGATGAGAACATTGCAGATGGAGCACCTTCGTGGATGAGAGAGTACCGTACGTTGAAGTAGCCTTATTTTAATACAAAGTCATAAGCTCATTACCTTCATGTAGTTCATTGTCGTGGTCAAGAATTCTATTCTGCTGACGTCCCTGCTCATTTTGCTGATCATTCATTTGCTGATGCTGCTATTGCCGCATACAATCAGCATGGCATTATCCTTTTTGGAGGTACTTATTTTGAAAAGTTTGGTTTTATAATCACATGGTATTTAATTTTGCTTTTTAATAGTCGTCTACACGTTTCAAGATGGAGGATCAGACTCTTCAAAGATTATCTTGAATCCTGGAAAGAGATACCACTTTGTTGTACGTGTTTTTGAACATGATACGGACTTGCCTGAGAGAGTGAACTAATTACAATAGGGCGGAGAACAATGTTTCCTTATTTCTGATGAAAAACCATGTACGTAATTGAGTTGCTCTGCTTTTTAACTAAATATTTTCAAAGCTGAAGAAGTGATGGCGAGTATTGATCTTGCCACTTCCGAAGGAGACACCAAACAAGTGAGTTTTTGTCAAACCAACAATGTTGTTTTTTTTGCAACTTGTGCAAAAATTCGCTTTTAATCTACGAGAGGAATTTGTTGACCAGGTGGTAGGTCCCTTTGGCACAAGAAAAACCTGCAGAGATAACAAAAGAAGAAGTTAAAGAAGAGACAGGTATCGCTGAAGATGAAGAAAAAGAAGCACAAGAAGTAGAGAAAGAACTTGTAAGTTGTTATTTTTTTTTGTTTCCTTCGCTAATTGTTTGCATTAAAGCTTGTCGAACGTGCACCTGAAGTACTTGATAAAGCGCATGACTTTGCTAAGATGAATCTACAAGATATCCCATATGGTGTGAAGAAGACAGAAGAGTACAAGACCTACCTTGATAAGTCTCTTAAATCCTTGCTGAAGTGCGTTTTTTTGGTTGTTTTCTGAGATATTACCTCAGCTTCTGACGTGTTTTTTTCTACTAGATGGCAAGTCGGTGATAAAGGTCATGTCATTATCGCTAATTCTTGCGTTGGTTTACAACATATGCTTAGGTAAGCAATTGTTCAGTGTTCTTATTTTTTTCTTATCATTTGTTAGAGCTATTCGTGCTAGTGACCCAGATGTACGTTAGAAAAATTCTTTCTAAATTTACGCCTAAAGAGGGTGTACTACACTAACGTCATTCCTCACACATTCAAAATGAAACATACAGCATTAAAAGAGTTTTCGTCATGACAAAGAAAAAGTTTGTTGAATATTATGTTTAGGTTACTGTTGTTATCGTTCATGACGAGATGCCTAATGGTACTTTTAGTAAATATGCGGTTCGTCTAACATGTTAAATTAGAACGTTTCTGGGATACCCACGAGGACTTGAAGAATGTTTACTTTGTTCTTGTACGACACTTAAACAAGAACTTTTATTACAATCATTTTTCTTACTTCGCTATCAAAAGGGAAGCGTATTGGACAGCAATGACAGGATACGCTGCAGGTAAATATACTCCACGTATTTATTTTATACTAAATATTCTATCATAGATTCGAACAAGCTATACGTATTGTTGTTTTATCTGATGGTTGTAACGATAGTTTCGGAGAAAATGAAAGGTGCCACATACTCATTTTTTTCCTATTCAGCGTGTTAACATTTTCGTAGCTCCTTGAAGGATTGGAACGAAATTTTATCTTACATTGAGGTCGAACATGCTTCTCAATTGGTTGGACCTAACCTATTCAGCATCACTGAAATCTGTACGTAACAACATCTAAATTTCTATCAAGTTTCAACATTCATTATGTTTTTAGCTTCTGAGAGCAATGTTATGTACTTTGGTACTCCTCGTGTAATGGACCATGAAGTTGACTTGTACGTTTTAATTTAACGTGTCAAAAACAAAATACTAACACGTGATTTTTTTTATAGTTACAATGCACAACCGTTCGCTTCTGGAAATGTTTTCTGTGTTTCTGTACTAGATAATCTAATCTTCCAAGAATTCTACAAACCTTACATTTCTGAACTTGTCAGAAGTCTATTATCTGATCGTACTTACTCTGTCATCCGTCTCTTAACGCTCCCTGACGGCTTCGAGGTTCGTGATAAACACTAATTTTTGTATCGAAGATGTTTTGTTGTTGTATTTGCTTGAAAAGCAATTGATGATTTTCCGTCTAGGGTAAGAGATTTGGAGAGCTTCTTGAGTTCTTCATGAAGTCAGAAATATCAGCTTTACCTATTGCTTTGTATCGTGGTATTGCTCGCTATGGTGAAGAAAGGTACGACTATCCAGTAAATATGAAGTTGTCAATTATTGTTCTGATTTTTTGCGTTTTAGAGTACCTGGTGAAGAATGGACACCTTTCCCTTTGATCAATCCTGATCGTTCTATTGTACTTCATAAGAACGATAAGGTTATTGCATGTGTTCCAAAATCCGTTGTAGCACCAATATAAACAATCAAGAATACTAGCAAATAAAGATACAAAAAAGCATTCCAAAAATATGACTTTGTTTTATTTGCTTACTTTTTATTCAAACCTATGCTCGGCTATACAAGGAACAAATGTAAATTCGTTAACGCTAATATGAATGAGCTAAAGTACTGTACACACGCGAAATTTCAGGGAATTGTCAATCAAAATAAGATTACATTTATATAACTTGTTGCCTTTCTAAACGACGTAGAACTTGATTCATCTTATGGCGTAAGTAGATTCGAAGGATAAGCGTTTACGTAACTATGGACAACATGGATTTGGCAAGACAATTACGGGTTCCATCGCGTACAACCATTACCAAATGGCGTGTTCAAACTTAACAGCTAGCTGGCTCCTTCGGGTAGAGTGTAAGGAAATTAAAGTTAACAATTTAATACGCTACAAGACTTAAGAGTGCCAGAGCGAATAATATAGTTTTTGTTTGCATGAGTGGCCTTCCTGTGAGTTTGTTCTTAACCAAAAAAGGGATTGCTTCTGCTAACTGATTAATGGCGATTTATAATTGTGGATGTCAGCAGAAACACGTGATATTCGGAGGAAAAAACAGGCGAAAAGGAGAAAATGGACCGCACGTGGCGATATTGATCATACTTTGTGGCGCCGTTACAGTCTTCTTGGATACCGAAATACCACTTTTAAATAATCCTACTTTTTGAGCAGCCCATGGCCATTTAACAATGCCTTCATCTGTATCAGATGTATCGTTGATGTCTAGGAAGATCTTGAATACCTTCATCTGTTACTGCAGTGCGACAAAGGGTTATGGAATGAACACCTGAGAGTACATTGACATCTGTTATTTGACTACAGCCATAAAGCTCAATTGTATGAACACCTGCAAGCACTTTGACATCTGTTATTGTAGAAGTGAATGTACTCGCTTCTTAGTGTCTACACGACATCTCGATTTTCTTTTTAGCATTTTCCGAAAACCTTCCTAAAAAATCGACTCTAATAAACAATTCTGTAGTACAAAAGAGTGCATGTAGGAAGTCTAATTTCAAATAAACCACATTTGTATTCTTTTACAACAATCCTATGGATTTGTGGTTTGTACATATGTACTCGATTAATGTAATTCTAAACCCAAAAGTAGGAGCTAGCGCTCTGCTTCTTGTTAACAAAAAAGCGTGTTCTCTGTTAGTAACATACAATCTGCTATCCATCCGTTATATCCCGCTCTCTTTGAGTTTGACATAGATACAATGACATCGTTGACACAGTGACATGTAACAGTTAATTGGCCACTATAATCCCAACGTTTTTGCTCTCCTTCTCTCTTATCATACACCCAATTTGATAGAACTCTTAATTGGCCATTATCATACCACTTCTTTGCTTCTCCTTCTTGTTTACCATTGAAAATATAAAATACCTCTTCTAGTTGACCATTACTATGCCATCTCTTACACTTTCCTTCAATTATATTATCTACAAAATAACACAACTCTTTCAATTGGCCACTTTCATACCACGTCTTTGACTCTCCATTATACTTACCATGTGCCCAAAATACTTGAGCTGCAATTTTATATGATACTCTGTAATATGTATTCCATTTACCATGCTTTCTTAGTCCGTTGTCAAACCTTCCTGAGGTTCTAGCTGTGTATTTCGAAAGCAATGGCCATTTTATATAAGCCTCAATGTCTGTATCAGCAATATAAAGATGTAACTCGATTGGAAGTTCTAGAAGGTACGTTGTGCATTGCGTTATGGGTAGGGAAGCTAACTATTTCAGATATTATTAACGATGGAGGCATATTGGACTTTTAAGAGTAGTACCTTGAGTTTTGTTGCCATCATAGGTTCGGAAGTGTTGAAAAAAATTTGCTTCTTTGAAAATTAGTGGTTTATTGTGTAAAATCACGTGAACACAAAATCGGCGGAAAATATTCATGAACCCTTGTATCTCGAACTTCCTCGCAGCTAATGTTGCTCACGTCGTTCCTTTTACTTAAACATGTTGCCTGTAATAAACAGATTTAACTTCTTACAATGGTGGTACTTGTATTACACTTCAACAACAAAACTGAAGTAAAGATTGTAGGTTTTTATTCTCAAACGGTAAATCTGGGTACACAAATTTAGGTACTGAAGATTGTTCCTTTGTAATCTGAACAGTTGGTTCTATCCACTCTGGGTGATCTTTGAACAATTTCTTATCGCCATGTTAGAGCCTGTTGCTTCGTTGTTGTTGATATCTGCCCAATCATATGGGTTTAGCAAAAGGAACAGCAGCGTATATATCATAGATGCGACCAACTGGTACAGCTTGTAGTTGTGCAGTAAGAATAACACCAGGATTGCTATCAGGGAAAGCTGTGTGTACGCTTTTGGCGGGTGGAAGATCAATGTGTAAGGATAATTGGATTGTGAAACCGCAGCTCTGTTCTGGGTGTGGCGAGCCAACGTGTTCAGTCAAGCTAATCCACTTTGTGGCCTCCCGAATTTAGCTAGTAGTTTAATTGCTATAGATGCCTCAGTTCCAAACGTTGGCACGTGACTTGTCAGGTCGTGTTTGAAAGATAACGAATACCTTGGAAGTTTGTTAGTTTACGTAGTTATAGGTCTAGAACGTTGTTCACATACATAGCCATTGGTTTACGGAATCTTGGGCATCGACGAAGACCTTCAAGCTTAGGCCAGGTGGAAAATTGCCAGTTGCAGGTTGGGTAGCAGTTGAGAACCGACAGTATATTATCAGCGCCGCTGAACGGATTATCTTCAGTACTACGCCGTCATGGCCAAAAGCTGATACAGAGGCAATAATCAAAGCTAAAATGGCTAAGGACGTGATGCGCATGTAGTAGACAGAGCTTTTTTGGAAAGAATCACGTGTGCTAAAAGACAATCATGTTTTTTATTCTGTTTAAAGATTCGAAAAGAACATGTCACAATGTTTAAACTTTACTTTGCTTCCAACTTGTTCAATCTTTGCTACTGCATAGTTGTTGTTAGTAAATTTGCCATCAACATACTTGTATACTGTCATTCTTGCTGTCATAGACTTCTCACAAAAATCAAAATCAGTAAGAATAAACTGACCAGTGATAAACTCTTTTCTAGCTGCATCGTCGACAGAAGCAAGCCATTGATCAAGAGATGAAAAGTCAACTCTTGAAGAACCTTCAAGCGTCATAGAAAATGAGTGTTCCTTGGTGTACAGATTGTTGAGTTCTTTAAAGACGTCATCAAAGGAAATATCCGTTGACAGCTTCTTGAAGTAGTCTCTTACTTTTAAGTATACTTTTTCACGAAGTGTTGTGGGTGCAGGAGTATGAGCAGTTGTCATGGCGATATTGTTATGTTTTTGGTGTGCCTCTTAAAATAAAAAGTATGAATTTTCTGTCGCGTGGCATACACCATTGTTGGTAAATAGTGGTCCATTCTGAAGTTTTATTCAGGTAAAAATCAACAGTGGACAACCGACTACGCTACGATACTATTTATTTGGTCTTACTTAACTCACATTTCTCTTTTACCTCATAACATATCTTCTACGAACTCTAGCTTTTTTATGCTTACGAGAAAACTCCTTTGCGAGAATAGTTTGTGGATGGTCTTTGCCCAGAACCTTTTTCCTAAAAAATTATACTTAGTAACCAGTACACAATACAATCTTTGGCTCGCTTACCTTATTTTTGCTGCCGCTTTAAAACTATTGACAGCACCTTCTTTTTGATCAAGTGCTACTAGTGCAACACCACCATTGATTAAATCATCAGCAACATTCGGATGATTTTGTCCGTATACCTGCAACAACAATAAAAACGATTGAGCTTGTTTTGGTTTTCCATACCGCAATATCAATGTCTAGCGCTTTTTGGTGCATCTCCATAGCTTTTTCTGCGATTTCTTCGTTCTTTTCAATCTTGTACATCTCTGCAACAATGCAGTTAGAATATCATATGCGCACATCTGTGTTGAACCGTGTAAAGGTTTAGTACATACCAACGTTAAGAGTTGCGAGGTTTGAATATAAACTGGCTGTTCTTGGATGCATTTTTCCTTGCTTTGCTATGCGAATCTTCAAAGCACGTTCATACATTTCTTTCGCTTCTTCGAACTTGCTCTCACCCATACTAAATAGAATGTTAAAAGTGGATTTAAATACTTATTAATGTACATGACGTATATTTGAGCCATATTGTTCAAAATATCTGCTATTGATCGGTGTACTTTTCCATGAAGCTTTTCGCTGATTTTAAGTGCTTCACGGTACAGAGGTATAGCATCCCATGGCCTTTTGCAATTTTGATGGTATACTGCGATATTGTTCAAGCTATTTACGACAAGTTGGTGGTTGAGACCAAGTACACGTTTTCGAATAAGAAGAGCTCTAAAGGGATAAAAGTTACAAACAGCATACTTGCATACAGAACGTATAGTACCTATTATACAGTTTTCCAGCTTCTTCAGACTCTTCTCCTTCTAGTTTTTCTAGTGTCCTCGCTAGACAGTTAATAGCGTAAGATAGACTAACTGTGTTGCCAAAGTTGACTTTCTGTCCAATGTATATAGCTTCTTTGAGTACATTCTTTGCAGTCTATGTTTCTTAGAAGAAAACAAATATACGAAAAAAATGAGAAAAACAATCACGTGATTACTTTGTAAAGAAAGAATATTGCTTACGTTGTATTGTCCCATCTGGAAGAACATTTCTCCTATCTTATAGTAACGCAATGAAACTTCTGCCTTGTCTTCCATTAAACTGAAAGAATCAAAACATTGCTCTAAAAATATCATTATTTAAAGCTGTTTTTTGGATTGTATCCAAAGTTTATCCACAGATTTTCTAATATTATGACGTACTCTGATACAGTTGGAGTGCGTTGTCAATTTTTCCAGATTGCAGCCATAACTTAAATAACACATGGGATGTTCTGTTGTTGTAGTAAAAGTCAAATACAGGCCATGAAGAAAGGCATTCAGCAAGCTTATCAAAGAGACCAAGATTCAAATACAAAAACGGTAGCTCTTCTGCAACACGTTGCTCAGTGTTATCCTGTGACTATATCTAGCGTTAGAAACATACATATCATTTAATGAAGTTATTCATACCTCAAAGAAGTCCACAAGACGCTTCCAGTACTTTGTTCTTTGTTCGTTTGTACTTAAGTATGTTTCTTCAACAGCAACTTTGAAGCACTTGTGATAGAATGCTACATAGTTTGTAGTGCTTCCAGGGTGCAAAAAGCGTTGGACAGACTTAACAAAGCATTTAGATAAAAATAAAACAAAAAATATGGCGTACTCTGTAAAGTGGTAACCAGATTGCTGATGGGAGAAATCTATCATCGTGTCGTTGACCAAGAATAGTTCTGATTTCGGTTTCCAATAAACCATTTTTTGAGCAACTTATGAGACACAGGAAGTCCATTAGCATATTGTTCTCAAACTCTTTTCCTGAGTTATTCAAGAACCAATCTAATAGTAGTAAAGCATGCTCTGGTGTATCTTCAGGTGAAGGAATAGACTCAATGAGCTCTGTAAGCTTTTCGAAAACACCAAAAGTTCGAAGTTCTTCACAAATGACACTGAGGCACAAAGGATTTGATGTAACGCTCTTTGACAATAAGCTTGATAACTAAACAAAGAATTAACGGCACTGGATAGAGTGTTGCTTAGTGATTTACCTGATTGGAGTCTAGTGTCTTATTATATTCACCTAGAGTAGACTCTATTATTTCTTGGCAGACTTTGCTCTTCAATGGTTTTAATACAATTTGAGTTGTGAAATCTTGTGAGTCTGGCGAAGTGATAACAACTGCGATATTTCTTTGTAATGATTCTGTTGGCAAGAACCAAAGAGTATCACGATTATTCACTTTCTCAATTTGTTCAACTTGGTCTAGAAGAGGAAAGAAGAGTCAGCTCAAAAAAAATTAGATGGATATAAAAATAATTTACCAATTACTACGACGTAAGTGTGTTTCTTTGACTTTGATAAACGTGCTAGTAGCGTATTATGTAGCTCATCAATAGTCATATCGTCTAATATGGATTTGTAGGCACCAAAAAAAGCGCATAAACGTGAGAGCAAGTTACGAATAGATCGAGATTGTTCAGTCTAAGCTAATTTAGTATGACCCAAAAACTGAGAGGCTGACATACAGCACCAACAAAATGCTTAAACACTTTAGAACTAATATTAGTCTCGCATTCTCTAATGAATCCCATCACAAAGGTTGTCTTGCCAACACCATCTGGTCCATTAATTTCAACCAACTAAAACGAAGTAAACTCAAACATCACATGGTGTAGAGATGTCTTACATTTTTTCCGGTTTCAAGTGCTTCAATTAGCTTATTCAATGGTTTATCACGACCATAAATACATTCAGGACACCTTTGATCAATAAAAAGAGAGTGTGCTTCTGATTCTGTTTGATATTTATCAACGGTAGCTGTTATTAAAGGATATTGGTTTGTGATGGCTTCTTTCAAGAATGTTTCAACTTTTTTAGCAAACGGTGCAAGCCCTTTCATTTGTATCTTTCCGTTCCCGTCCAAACCTGAGAAGGTGCAAGCATAGTCAAATACTTGCTTAGCATCAAATCGAGAACGAACTTTCTTCTTCAGTACTATGGATATCAAATTAGTAAAATGACATAAATATAAATATAAAATCAAAGAGCTTTTGAACTCTGCCATTAACCGTAAGCTCTTGATTAGTTTTCATAAAGTGAACTAGTTTAAAAGAAATATACGATAGGGATGTATATAGGGTGAAACTTAAGTCCAAAATTGATGCTTACCTAGCATTTTATTTTTTGATTCAATGTCACTATCAACAAAGTCTGTTTTATGATCTGCTGGTATAGAATTTACACTAGATTCCCCTCTCATAAAGAAACATGCGTTTGGGTTCGCTAAACAAATAATATTAGCAAATAAGCTTCATTAAATAAACCTCTAAGCCCTCACCACTTAAATACGCGCCATGTAAAACTTCCATCGCAGTAACAGAAAACCCATCAACCTAATTTTTAGTGAGTTTTCGCTGTTTTAATTTTAAACAAGTGTACCCATTTATAACGATACTTGACATGTGGAGGTACTTCTTCTGGCGTTAGAATCCATCCATAACGATGAGACAGGAGATTGATAAAAAAGGCCTGTGCGGAGAAAATTATTCAACAAACAATTTTAACCTCTGACTTACATGTCCATTCTCGGCTGTACAGCGATCAAGTTCTTGTAAACATGTGGTCAATACGTCTCCTGTATGAGTGTCCTTAGGTATACCCCATCTCAGATCGACTTCAATGAGCTTAAGCTTGCGCTCCTTACAAAACTCGCGAAGCGCTGGGAAAACTTTTTTAACAAGTACCTGTCCAAAAAAAAACCGAGTGTTAGTTTCAAATACACTACGCAATTGTCACGTGACGCACTTCTCTTTCTGCGTGAAAATCTGAAAATGTTGAAGATACAAATACCCTTACAGTCTTCCAACCATGACGTTCAGATTGTAGAACGCGAGCGTTTGCTAAAACGACTAACTTTTAAAAAAAAAATCCACGCGCTTGACATTCAAAAGTTTTTTTGTACCTTTTGATTGCGCTCTAGCGTCTATACTACGCCACTGATTGTAATATTCAGGGTCTATTGTCCTTTTAGGAGTGTTATTTGATTTGGATCTAAAGAACGTTAACAAGCCTTTAGCTGAAGCATCGACAAATTTTCCGTTATCACCTGGGACTAGCTCTGATAGTTTTTTGTCTTTTAGTAGACGCCTTGAGTTTTCTTGGTTGTGTACGCCTTTTTTTGCTACAAACAACGTTATTCGGTCTCAAATCAGGTGGTAAGAGCGCTCTTAGAAATGGCTGATCACTAAACGTGTGATGAAGGAAGTCCATTGTGACTGGCGAAGTATAGTTGACTTTTTGTTTACTGTGTTTGACCTTTGTGCAAATTGTTCAGGGAAGGAGGAACTTCGATACCCAAACTGAATCCATAGTGCCTCCCTCTATACCGCTTTTTGTTGCGATAATTCAATGAAGTGCCTAATTCTTAAACTGTTCTCGAAAGGTGTTGCGAACTCGCGAAAATAAACTATTGTGGTACACAAAATTGGTAGTTCTTTATTTCCTTCAACTTTGTACTTCGGTGGCTGTTGTCTTCGTTGTTACATTGTCAACGCTGGGCACTTCTTGGCTTCTTTTATCGTTATAAGATGATGGAGCCCTTGTAGCGAAAGGTTTAAATGAGTATACCTTGGTGTTTTTTATTAGTAACAGAGCAAGTTTTTTTTAGCTACCTGAAGGAAAGACAATGCCAATTGAGTTGCATAGTATAGGCCTGTGCTCAGTGATAGTTTGATTATGCCCTTTTCTTTATCCCTGGGTGGTATGGCTATGATACCAAGGCTCAGCAGCAAGATTGTTAGGAGTACAGAATTAGCAATCATGCGAGCGCGAATCTACATTTAATCCATTAATACTAGCCATTGGAATGTGCTTGTACTGTAGCTATGAGCCCTGTAGATCGTTTTGATTTGGTATCGAATCCTACGCTCAGTCGTTTATAAATCTAAACATCACAGTCTGTTACACTAGGCTTAACAAACAGTGCTCTGACTTACCTTAAAGATTATGATTGTGCTGTAAACCAATACAAATAGATTCGTTAAGATATTGAGTCCTGAAGACACCAGTAATATTGCGGTAGGCGTTGAAGTAGTGATTAATCGGAAAATTGAATATGTGAGTTCAAGAGCAAGCAACAAGACAAATAACACGCCAAAAAAAATTCGAAAAGAAACAGTCTTCAGGAATTTGTGAACACTGACGGAGTGTATTACTAGTGCTTCGTGCCTTAATTGTAATATTACTATTTACATATACGTGACTTATGTGCGTACCAGTACATAGTAATCATGACATTTGTCATAGTGGAAAAAGGAGTGCTCAATGTTAATAGAAAGTCATCAACTTGATAATGATAAAACTGCCTTGAGCCGTAGAAATTTAACACGCCGAAAAACTTAACTGCAAACGTTTTGTAAGCACGTGATAGGAAAATTATCTTAAGTGATCGTACTCGTATTCGCCAAAAGCTCCACGCTTATAGCGATAATTGGTAATGAGATTCCACAAGCTTTTGCATTTTTGAACTGAAATATTCTAAAAATAATAAACCACAAAATAACTAATTCCGGATTTTTGCGTACCTGTACAGACAAAGAGTTACAACAATCATGCAACCTAGTACCAACAGTACTTGAAATACGCCGAACCATATTCCATCAAAATACTTCGCGCAAGCGTTGTCACCTTCAATAGGAAATGTAAGTAAACTTTTCTTTCATAGTGAACGTTAAAGCACGTGATAAAATGCGGGCGCGTACTTGGACTAATATCGATCAACACGGTTGTACTATTATCCATAACCCCTTCAAATTCGTTGGCATCTACTTCAACAACAGGTACATTGACTTCTTTTGAGCCCTGCGCTAAGTAATAATTAATAAAAACAATGCGTTAAATAGATTTACAGTATACAAAAAACATAGAGCATCCCAGTCCGATGTGCCCCAAGGTCGAAGAAAAAGCTATAAGAACGACCTTAACTCCAGGCATTTTATACGCTTCTAAAAGCGTCCCAGGGGTATAATCATCCCTGTCAATAAGAATAGCATCACCTTGAACGAAGTTGATGATTGATAGAGGCGGAGTTTTTGTTTATTTAACATACCCACGTTATTACTTCCGTATTCAACCACTGTTAAGTTCTTAAACGTTGAAGCTATTATGGGCGAATCTCCAAAGTATAGAGGGGCAGACTTGATGACTGATCCTGCCATTCTTCCTGTATGTATAGAAACATCGCATGACACAAGAGTTGTAACTATTACAAGCCAAAACAAGCACAATTGCATGATGTATTGTGACGTACGATAAAATTATTTGAAATGAAATTCTGATTGAAATTTCGGAATGCGAAGTCAAAACAGTTCATTCACTTCACAAGTTTACTTTTGGTACTATTACGAAGAGACTTTGAGTTCTATTTGTGAAGTACTAAACTCCGGTAGTACACAGTCACAATACATTACTGCACAATGATCCCATACTGGGCTGATTGATTACGGTAGATTTTTGTTTAAATTCCGATATAGTTTATTGTAATAAGTAGAATAACCATACAACTTATTAAAAAGAATGCTGTAAGGAAATAAGTTCTTGAACTTATTTTTTCCTTTACTTCTGCATCGAGGAAACAAAGTGAAAGTGTAATATAACCCATAATATCACTTGAATTACTATCATTCTCTTTATCAATACTGCTATTTTGTGTGGGTTGTAAACCAATCTTTAACAAAAAAAATTAGAAAATTTGATTGCAGTTTTTGGAATTAGTATCATGTGTACCCTTATCATGTGTGTTTCTCCATCAAGGTATCTAATGTATTCATTAGTTGCAAATATTGTATTTAGTAAAATGCGTACTTCGGCAGTAACGACAAGCTTGCTTTTGCTTCAAAGGTGCATTGTTTGTTTCCCTTTACAATAATACTCAAAGTTTCTTTCAAAGTTGAAGCACTAAGGTTTGGTACGTCAAAAACAAACTCTTCGTTCCAATATCTATTAGTATCCGATCTTGTTTGTGTTTCCGTCTTATGAGCGATTTTATGGCACTTCAACTTAGCATACAATCCGCACTTGCCTGTAACAAAAACTTTCAACGAAAAAAAATCAAAGAAGCTTTCCTTTCTTCATTGCTCTTACCTTTTGTACTTAATAAAGTAGCTTTAACCACAGTTACAGTCAAGCAGTGAGTTACCTGTCTCTCCTATTGTATTATGTTAACTAAGTTCAGGGATGACTTAAACCGTACTAGCTTTAAGGCACGCTTGAATTTTTTGTAACTTGCTCTTTCTGTTTCAACAGCTCTTGCCAGTGATACTTTATCAATATTAAAAGCTTCACCAAGCTTTATTACTTTATCTTCAAGAACTTTCTTTGAAGAAACTGCTAATCCAATTGATTCATTGAGTACTTTGATAGAACTCTTAAATTTTTGTAAATCATCCAAAATACTTTTAGGTATATTTCGATTAACTTCCAAACTGAGGTCTTTACTAGACTCCTTTTTTTTCGTTTTCTTCGCTTTACCACTCCCCTAAGAGCATTGTTAAATTCTCAGTAGATATCATATAGTATCATGAACGTACTTCAGATGATGAGGATAAGGTTTGGTCATGTGTTGGAGGCACGAATGAGATCTGTAATGATACCTTTTTTATTGTTAGTATTTGTTTGTATTTTTTGCGTACTGTGAAATCACTGGACTCCTCTACTACCCAAGAAGAAATCCCACTGTGTTCACCGTTGGCTATTAATCCTGTTTCATACTCGATATGACCAATTAAGAAGCTTGGGTCATCAACTTCGTTAAAAATTTCCAGCTTTACTTTTGTACTAGACTCGCTTCTAAGTGCCGCATGCTCCCAGTCTGCCATTAAATCTGGGTATTGGCACCTTCTAGAACCATATGAAATCACAAGAAGCGGTTGATAATCAGAAGGAGGGTTGTCATGTTCGAATACATTCACGCCAATAGTGCCTATTATCATTAGTTCCTAACTTAATTGTTTGTTAAGCGAACCAAGTGGTAAGCTGCCACCGAAAGTGTCACGTATAGAATTAGAAATACGCATCATATCATCTTTTGCTACTCCCAGAACGTCTTTATACATATGTCGAATACTTGATGCGTGCATAACTGCCAACATCATTCGCTTTTTAAAGTCCATCACAGGAGCCTAAAAATATAAATGTAAGGACTTCGTTTCTTCTTTGCACTGTATACCATCTCAGGAGGATCACCAAATTCTGTTTGTAGAATACTTATACTTCTTTCAAATCTACGAAAACATTGTCAAACGCTAAAAATCACGTGCTTGTGAAAGTACCTTTTGAGAAGTTTTGAAATAATACTCTTTTGTTGATGAAACATTTCAGAAAAATATGTTTGCACTGCATTAGCTTTATACAACAAGTACTCTATTCTATTACTTGGTTTATTCTTATACTTGGATTGTCTCAGAAACTCTAAAATCAAGAAGTTAGTGGACACTATGTGCCATGGAGTGATAAATAAAGAAAAAAAAAAGAAACTTCAACTTTCTCCGCCTGAAGATTGTTAAAAACTTGGCACGTACGCAATTTTATATATACAAACGCATCTACATGCTTTTTACTAATTAACCTCCGCCATCCTTCTATAACATCACCTTTAAATATTGTTTTATTCGGGATTATTATCCAACTCGGTTCTTCAGATGAATCACCATTAATAACATATATCTTGAGCTCTCCTTCCACCTATTGAAACAAGAAATAAACATCTCCATATAGGAGTAACAAAAAACACGTGAATAATGAAAAGAAAAACGGCACACACGTGACTTATTCAACCTTTAAAAAAAGGGAAGAATAAACTTGATTTCTTGTTTCGTTTAGATGTCGTACACTTTGTAATCCGTATTCAAATGTATGAACCCATAATGGATCACTTGTACTTTTAACTGTCTTTGTTTTGAAAGTTTTTTGATCCACTTGAAACTCGGCCCGCCAACGTGATTTTGATAGATTTCGTGCTCTTGAAATACATAAAGTTACAACACCCAAAGCTTCAGGTTTGCAATACTCATCAAAAGCATCACCAAGACATTTCAACTCTACAAAATACTATTAACAATAAAAAGATAATGGAAGCAAGCTAGCTCACTACGCCAAGCAAAGCTCATTGGAAGAAATCAGTGGATTCAAACAAAAGAAAATTGTGAGAAAAGCTCTTTTGAAGGCGTTCAATTTTACCTTTGATCAATGTCTCTCTATTTACTGTAAGGTCTTTTACCTTCTTTTCATATGACAGAGTGACTTGTTTTAGTTGATCAATTATAATATCAACTTCTTTCAAGTTCTTCGTTTTCAGCGATTTATCCAAAGTTTTTTCGTATTTAAATCCAAGTTGTATTTCACCTCTTGACTTTTCTTTTCCCTTATACTGAAGCACATACCACTGCAGGAACGTCAAAAAGCTTGAAGTTTAGTTTACTGGTACTTACGGATAACTCAGTGTCAATCTTTCCACTGACAATTCCAGAAATCGGAACAGAAACAAATCCAATATCTTCATTTTTTTTAACTACAGTTACTTCCACACATCCCTCAATTGTTGTGATATCTAATTATCAATAATTAAAACCAGACGAAATTAACGTTTATATGACATACCAAACATGAACTCTTCTTCCCATACAGGAGATGAACTCTTTTTAATAACATCAGTTTTGCGCTTATCATTTTCTACAACTATTTTAACATGTGGGTTGATTATCTTGTCCCGCTTCAAATTCTTTGCTGATGCTATTCTAAATACAAAAATTAAGATAAACAGTTTACCGAAAGGTCGTTAAAGACATTACCGGACAACAAGAGTGCCCATACGCTGAGGAAAACAAGACATGTGAACTGGTTCCAAAATATTCTTCACACTTTCTTTGAAAAATTCCGCCTAAAAAACTCTGTTACCACGTGATTGTTCTGTTTGATAATTATCGTGCCTCTGCTTTAGCTGTTTCTTCTTTCTTTATGGTACGTTTTATAATCTGTTGCTTTTCTTCAAGAGCCTCCTTATGTGCCTTTTTTAGTGATGATATTTCTTCAGCATGGTTTTTAATAAGGTCTTTCTCTCTTTGTTCGTATTGTGCTTTTAATTGCTTCAGGTCTTTTGAAAGAGCTTTAGGGCTATCAATAATATCAGAAATCTCTGAGGATAGACTATCCATCGACAATTCTCGCGTCCGTCTGCTCAAGGGTCTTATCTTTGATGAACTTTTTGTAAAACTTCCAGATTCTGACTCACCATCAGCTTGTGGGCTAGTCGACCCAATAACCTGACACATCGTAAGACACATATATTACGCTTAGTAAAGGGCTATCGAACCTGTATTTCAAGGTGGACTTTACCCGAAACTTCTATATCCTTAGGTTTTCGTTTTGTAAGCTCAAACCAATCATCAACTCTTTCTAAACACAGACAACCGTCTGTTAGACACTCTATCATGAAAATCGCCCTTGTGCTTTAAAAATAAATTGACTAAGCTTACCTTCGTTAATAGATGATAAAGGAATAGTCACTACGCCCAAAAAGTGCTTGACACTTAAAGAATCACGATGATATAAAGTTACAACTAAATTCTGATCAAGATCACTTCCTGCATAAGTTGAAAATGTCTCCTACTCTTGATCGTTAACAAAAAAACAATAGTAATAATAAAATATCACGTGATAACGTACGTTCCAAACAGGATTAAGATTTTTTCTTACAGTCGATGTTTTACCTACACGTGAAGCACCACCAACGCACACGGTTGCGAAAGGGTCAGATGTTTCTAGTTTTAAGCTTAATCTTTTTATTTACGATTTCAAAGTATTCAAGAACCACTCATTAACGCGCAACTATGCGTTTGAGAGTACTTATGAGTAAACGTACGTTTATCCCGAGCTACTAAATCTTTTGCTTCTCTAACTGTTACTTTTATGAGGAGACCTAACCTCTCCGCCATTGTTAACGATTTGTAAAGTATAAATCGGTCAATCCGGGGTAACTTTGGGTTTGTAACCTGAAGATTTTAAGTGAAAGGGAATGTACGAAATCCCAGTGCGTTACCAATGACACTAGTAAATTTCGTTTTTATCTGAAGTGACATTGTCTGATGTAATCTCTTCTTGTTTGGGTACCCAAAAGACAGCCCGATATTTTCTTGCATACTGTCTAACATAGCACACCATTTACTGCAAAGATATGAAGTTACACGCTGTAATATAAGTCGTTTGATATGCTCTAACAGACAACGGCTTTTGTTCAAATAAAAAATCTTGTTTCGCGAAACTACTTTATTCTTCCTCTACAACACGCAAAAGTTCCTACCTTCGCTATAATTCGGCTTGTGGTGATACATCATCAACGTTTAAAGTATCTTCACTTGTTGTACCTAAAGTCGAACCGAACATACTCTGTAGCTGAAGCCCCAAGCAAATTAAGATGCAAATAAGGATTACCCACGTGTGCCACGTTGTTGAAGAGGTCCCAGGCTTATAATTGTTAACGTCATTCCGAAGCGTCGTTATCTGTTTTGAAAGGGCTTCAAGCTGAGCTTGTACGTTATGAAGCTTTTTACTACCAGATTTAGAACTGGAGGAAGTAACAATGATGTCGGAGCTGTTTTCATGTTTTGTGCTTGACTTTCTTTTAGAATGACGCTTGTTGTCTCCCCTTGGTATCACTTGTACTGAATGACGCTGCATCTTCTCTTTACTATCAGTGATAAAGGTTAATTACAAAAAGGGTGAATAAAAAAGCCAATCGGCAACCGGATAAACAAAGTAGATCGAAAGAAGGCCTTGTTATAGTTTTATCTCTCCTATATCTTTTTTTAATTACCTCCGCTGCTTTTTATCTTTTGCATCACTGTGCTTGCTATCTTTTGATTTCTGCTCCTTTGTGGCCATTGTTTTATACACACTATTTTAAATAATCTACGTCTTACCAACGGTATCTGACCACGTGACGAAAAATTCGTGTAGTAGTCAAAATACAGTCAAATTGACATAAATTTTAAAATGCAAGTTTGAAGCACAGAGAACAATAAGAAAATAAAGAATCGAACAACAGAAGAAGATTTGGACACTTGGCTATACTAAGGAGCAATAAAAACGGCTGCGAATTAACAAACAACTTACTAGCACCTAGCGCGAATGCTGGCACATACTCATGCGTAAAGAGGAGTATAAAACGTGAGATTTAACGTTAAAACGTCAAAAAAATTATAAGCGCTTCCAAAGTATCTTGCGCTGAGTGTGCGGTATTATTATAGCGTAATAGTACGTTTTAGAGTAAAGGAGACTACTTCTGGACCTTAGAGGACGTCAACAGAGCTAACAATGTACAAAATAAAATAATGGTTACGAACACGTGCGGTCGCAATAATATGTATGCGTTGTAGGCGTGGATTTAGTTTTCCAGAATTGACAAGATATTGTAAGAACCAACAGAAGTTGCAAGATCTGTCAGATCTGAGTAAACAAAAACTAAAAGTCACAAACAGCAAAAAAGTTGCACAGTGTTGCAAACTTGAACGATACGGACATACTCATCTAATTTCACTTCTTCTCCGCTTTAAGGATACACGTCATCAAGAACTGTCTTTTCTGGCGTCCTTCACTGCATCCAACAAGTTTACAGTTTTGACGCTTCCTTGTTTACTTAAGTATCATTCTCGCAACTACATCCAGTCTTCTTCAGACTAAAAAATTCTAGTAAAATTCTGGTTGTTGCAAGGCACGTGACTCTAAAGTTGGTGCTATTGTGCACAGATGATTATACCGTCCGTTCAGATCATCAAATTTCGTCAATGCTCGTGCTTGTATGATGGACGTTGTGTCGGTCCTTTTACCACTTTAACCTTGTTATTAATGTACTGATCAAAGTAATAAATTCATGGACTGCTGAATAGTTTTATCTCCAAAGAAGTATCCAAAAGGTGAACGTTTTAAAGGAGTACAGAGCAGGATGAATGGTGGTTTATTTACCAGTGGTTACAAGATTCTTACACTCGTTCCCAGAATGAACCTGCACATAATGGGTCTAACAAACATTCTGGAGTGTTGAAACAGAAGTTTGAGCAAACACGACCAACACAATTTGAAGCAAAGATACATGGGTTTTATTGTGAGAGTTGGAAGCATCTTCTTTGATTTCTACATCTTTGTTGAACAGGTCTGGTTGGAGGTTCGTTTGTATTCCTTGTCTGTACAATAAAATAGTTAGTGATTATTTGTTGTCAAAAAAAAGAGATGAGTTCTCTTGCGTACATGTTTCCTCCTTCATTTGATCGAATTGATCGAAGCAGCGATATCTTGAGTTGCAGATGGGATTGCTTCATAGTTTCTGCAAATCACAGAAACCTCAATTTCATCACATTCAAGTCATCGATGTTGGCATTTCCAAGAGGACATTTGTGTGCCTAAAATAATACAATCACGTGTTAGCACAAGTGGCTTACAAATACATTTGGTAAAATGTCTAAATAAATAAACAAAAAGGGTCGTACCAACACGATACAACTGGCTGACTGCAAATGTACAATACGTTGATGTCAGTATTAGGAAACGCAGACAGAATATCATATTCAACAAGACCATATATAAATCACCATTGACGGTACACAAGCATTAATAGCATGTTAATATCTGTTGCCATCAGCATGGAAGTAGTTGTATTTTGTGATGATACTGAGTCTCAATGTGGCTGAATAAGTAACACTAGAGTTTGTTTCAACAACTCGAAAGTTCCAACAAGCTAAAGATGAGTTAGATACACGCATGTGAGTAGTAAAAAGCAATAAGAGTGTACGTGCTTTCTCCGTTTTGAATCAAGTTTACAGGAGCAAACCCATTGCCACGTACACCTGGATAAACCAGTGATGCTGATCCTTTTACGTCCACGTAGTTCGACAGACCGTAGGCGCTACCAAAGATACTCGCAGTTGATCTCAATGCGTTTGGAGGACCAGGTACTCTCGTCACTGTCATGTCACGTCTACCTCCAACAACAGAGGCATCGATGATTGTATCAGATACAACAGGGTTGTTTTCTTTAGCCATTATACTTTGAATGGCTGTAAACGGATCAATGAGAATACTGTATGTCGTTGCAATTGATATAGCAACAAGTAGAAGGGACCGTTTCATGTTGAAAGATAGTAAATTTGTAACAAGATGATATTGTCAAACATACACAATTTCAAACTCACAAGACATAACCGAGATTTTGTATTGGTACAACGATGGGATACAACAAAATCATAGTTAGTGTTACCCTTTACAATGCAGATTTTATAACTTGAGGAACTTCCGCTCTAACGCTGTAAGATACAGCGATAAAGCACCGCCAATAAAATACATGATGACAATTTTTAACAGTTGTTGTACTTCCCATCTTTTATTCGCACTACGCCATGTGAACACTCACATGTGCCTTTGAGCATATATATGGCGCCTTTACAATAGAACGACAACCTTAGTAACCACTGTTAGTCTTACCCTGAGTTACAACAAAATATTGTAAACCTTGAGTTGCTTTTTCGTGATCAAAGTACGCTGTTAGCTTTGTATTATTTTGGTAATTTGTCATGCTAACTATGAAACCGTATTCAACAAACCATTACCTGTATCAGCAACAATGTTTACACAGTTTAAAACAATGTTTTCACAGAAAAATTACAGGGTTATGTTTGATGACACGTGTCATATCTCTGCTTAAACTACACCTTAATACAGTACCAAATCTTTTATGGATAAATATGACGCTATTTGTACATATTGTGTAACGTCATAGATAAAACCTGGTGCCCCAGATTTTGTAACAAAACTTGGATAGTTTATTCTTTCTCGTACAAAACAAATCCACAACATGCGAAATTTACAAAAATACTTGATATTTTTGACAAAATGTCTGGCTATTTGGTTTTTCTGAGGTTTCTATGAAAGTTGGGAAGTTGTCAAAAATCTTGTTGGAGATTATTTTCTGACATTGTGAACATGATACGTTACACAGTCCAAAGGAGTGACAGGATATGTTGCTTATGTTGCCTGTTTCACGGGACTTTTATGAGCAGTATAAGGTTGTCACTGGAGTAGATAGTCGTGCTGATGTTGTTCAAAGTCCTAAATGTACAGAACAAGAGGCTCAATTTTACCAGGAGGTTGCTCTACCTTTGTAGCGAAAAGCACTAGGTTTTACCGGCAGTAAATAATCTCCAACAAGATTCTAGCAACTTCCCAACTTTCACAGCGGTACTTACCTAACACGTTACTTGAAAATAAACGCCTATCCCTCTTAATACCTTTAAAACAAAGTAACCACTCTATAGTTTGTTCAAGCACAGTCACCGCTTGAATGTTGAACAGCAACACAAACTCAACATGCAAGCAAATTTCGGTGACTACATTATTTTAACCTATTCAACGAAGAAAAAAAAGGTTACCAAGATGCTAAAAGGAAGTAAAATGAATGCTTTTCTTATGCTTTCTGAATCACGGTAAATGTTTGTTAACATTACAACATTTTTTTAACTTGTTTAGTTTTTGCATCAACTTTTTCCTTCCAGGGCTAGTCATTCAAAAGGGTACCTAGGTGATCTTACTTTAATCTAAAGCGACGCAATATAGACGCGTCAAGAGCGCGTGTATGTGGTTTTGTACAATGTGAATGAACCAGGGATAGGAAGTACATAGAATGCCAACAACAATAAAAACCCTTTGCTAGAATTGTTTCTTAACATAAAGTATACATTACATGGTACTAGCGCAGGATAATGGAAGTACCATAGTGGATACGTAAAAAACAACAGTGGCTAAGAAAAATGCAGTAACAACCCTAACTGTGTTACCACGATGAGTTAAAGTTGTGGTGGAAGAACATGTGATTTTCAAGTTGTTTTTTTTGTTGAAAAATAAAGGAGACTGAAACATTCAAAACCATCTTTATCCCTTCAACATGCAACGCTTCCTTCTTTTACTTCTTGGTGTATCGTTTATCGCAACCGCATCCAGTCTTCTTCTTGATCCATTTACAGCGTTTCAAACAGCAGAAGCAAATGGAACCAATCTTGTTGAAAGCAATACAATCACAGATGTCTCTGTTGTTGGTGGACAACGTGAGATGACAGTAACAAGACAACCTGGTCCTGCAGATGCACTAGAATCATCAGCAACAGTTGTAGCTGGCTTCTTAGCTCTATCAAATGATGTTAGTGTACAAGGGGCAGTATCACTTGCTTACAAAGGCACAAGCGGCAATGGGTTTTCTCCTGTAAACTTGGTTCAAAATGGACAAAGTACGTTACAATCCTATATCTTTTTTAATCTTTGAGTACGTTTTCTAACATACCCACTTATCATCACACAACGTATTTTTGTTTTCTCCCTCGCACTATCTAATTACTGTTTAGCTTGTTGGAACTTTCGAGTTTTTGAATCTGACAACAATATTGAACTTTCATCCACGTTGAGAGATTCAGTATCATCTCAGAATACAACTATCTCAACTATACTTGCCGCAGACATAGACTCCCCCGTTGATATTTGTGTTCCGTTCAATGGTGATTTATCTTCTGTTGATCTCGTACAATATGATATTGTTTCTTTGGTTCCTAATACTGACATCAACGTATTGTATTTTTGCAGTCAACCAGTTGTATCGTGTTGGTACGACCCTTTTTGTTTATTTATTTAGACATTTTACCAAATGTATTTTGTACGCCACTTGTGCTAACACGTGATTGTATTATTTTAGGCACACAATAAGTCCTCTTGGAAATGCCAACATCGATGACTTGAATGTTGGTGATGAAATTGAGGTTTCTGTGATTTGCAGAAACTATGAGGCAATCCCATCTGCAACTCAAGATATCGCTGCGTCATTCGGATTTGATGCGTCAATTGGTACAATGAGTCAGCCAACATGTACAGGCACCACATCATCAGGTGTTGTAAACAATAATCTTGATTTCACTGGCACTCTCGATGAGACAGATGAAGCATCGTGTACTGTCACAATAGAAATGATCGCTCCTGGTCAAGTTGATGACTTGGCTGCAAGTGTCACAACAGGTGCAAATGAAAATCCTCCAATTCGATCAAATGAAGGAGGAAACATGTACGCAAGAGAACTCATCTCTTTTTTTTGGATAACAAATAATCACTAACTATTTTATTGTACAGACAAGGAACTGCAGCCTTCTGTAACCCTCCAACTCTTTCTACAATCATCGTTCAAGGACAAACTGAACCTCCAACAAGACCTGTTCAACAAAGATGTAGAAATCAAAGAAGATGCTTCCGACTCTCACAACAAAACCCATGTATCTTTGCTTCAAATTGTGTTGGTCGTGTTTGCTCAAACTTCTGTTTCAACACTCCAGAATGTTTGTTAGACCCATTATGTGCAGGTTCATTCTGGGAACAAGTGTAAGAATCTTGTAACCACTAAATAAACCACCATTCATCCCGCATACGTTGACTTGCCCTAACAAATGCATTCCATTAGAAAGGAGAGTTACTTTTTGCTACGTTATACACTGATATCTTTGTACCGTGACTATACCACATGCAGTGTCGTCTCGGACACTATGGTGTCGCTCTTGCGCACTAATATTCGTTTACAATCGGATGTTGCCTAATGTTTCCTGAAAAGCCACGTGTCTGATCTTCTGTCACTTATCTTAACAATAGCAGTTGCGTTCGCATCTTTTGGTATTTTTTTTTCCACAAAAGTCTGGCCAATAGTACAATACATTCTGTTGACTTTATGTTATTTACAACTCAAGTTATTTTTACTTTCAATGAAGGTTTATATATTATTGAAGGTGAAAGAACTTGGCATTTGGGTGAAGATGGCGGTGTCCTTTATTTAGGTACAGATAAGTTTAAAGACACCGTTAAAAAAGGTGTGATTACATCAATCTCAAGTATTGTCGTAATATTGGTTGTATGTTACCCACACATAGTAGGTTAGATTAAGCTCGTAATTATTAATCAAGGCACTATCACGTGAAACAAGGGCCTATAAATGTTACATGAGTACATTGCATGTGATGCGGGAAAAGGAGAAATGTTGTTTGTCAAAATGATGGTTAAGATTAAGAATAGGCATGACTGTACCTGTAGTGTTTGTTGGAGGGATTATTTTACTCTGTTATGTTTTCACCGCTTGTCGTATTTTTTGATAGTAAACATCCCCTCCTTTTTGTCTCCAACGCTTATAAGAATCCGTAAACATTAACTTGAAAATACTTTCTTGAGCAGAATTAAATATGAATTGATTGACTCCTTCTGGGAACTTATAATCGTCTTCAAACAACGCGTTAACCTACGCAAATACGTAAACAAGAAAATCCACTAAACGATGACATGGTAAAGAAAATACAAGATTTGTTCAGAAACGGAGCGTGAAGTTCTTTGCAAATCGGAATTTTTTAGTTTTACGAGAAAATGAGTTATATGATTTCTCCTTCGCCTACCGTTTTGTTAACCTCTCCAGGTATATTTATAGTATCACCAGATTCAAAGTATTTATGATAAATATCAGATGCATGACCAACAAGCTTCTCAGTTGTTATAGCAACATCAGATGCAAACTTATCTTTAAACCTCTCAATACATTCCCAAAACTCTAAATTAATATCTGAAAGCTCTGTTTTAAGAAAATCCCTGAATGATTCTCTGGCTAGATTGACAGGTATTAGATATCACAAAAACAATTATATGAAATTGAAAAAAAAATAAGTAGTGTCACGAAGTGTACCTTCTTTGTCTTTAAGAAGTTCATAAAAAAAAAAAGACTCATCGTTTTTGCAAGAGACACCTTGTAATGCTTGCTTCTTTATTTCAGTAAGCTCTCTTAACTAATATGATGTTAAATTAGTTTAAATAGTCCAATAAAGGATAGTACTAAATAAAAGCAAAGGATCACATCACGTGAACAAAACGGGAAGTTTTAGTTAGTAAAATCCAACTTGGTTAAAGATCAAGTGGTGTGACGTACGTATTCTTTTGGAATCTTCTGACATTTGGCTATCCAATACATTACATCATCTATGGTTGGTAAATCGAGTACCTAACAGTACAAACTAAGCATCAAACCAGAAAATAAAACAAATTCTTCCAAAAAAAAACCAAAAAACGATGCTAGTTTTACTCACTTCCTGAGGTAATGGATTATGAGCTATACTTATTTCTTTTAATGCTGGTAATTCTCCAATATCATTTGGTATATACTGGAGCTGATTATTATGTAACCTAATTACAAAGAAATGAGTTTGAGCTCCAAATTTTTTGGCCATTCTACATCAAAAACACGTGCCGGCACGCAAAAAAACAGGAGGTGCTATGTACACGTACCGCAGTGTCTTTAACTTTTTTAAGTTACCAAGATTAGCGGGTAATTTCTGAATCATGTTATTGTTCAAAGTCAGCTTTTCCAGTTTGTACAAACTATGAAACTCCTAAATACAATTTATAAGAAAGAAAAAAGAAAACACTGTCAACGATGCCCAGCATCACAAAAACTGCATAAAAGATGCCCAAAAAAATAATAGCGTATATGGTGGCTAAGTATACATAAAAGTTTCAAGGTATTGGAGCGTATAAAGCCATTATTAAATGTTAAAAAAACATGTTTAATCAAATGTTTGTACAAAACTCCAAATAAGTGTCATCTACCTACGTACATCTGGTATAGTAGCCAACATATTGTTATCAAGTTTTAGTCTCTTAAGATTTATGAGAAGACATATTTGTGGAGGAATACTCGTCAGACTTGCGGAAACAAGTGTCAGTGAAAAAAAGAGGAACAAAAAAAAGAATAATTCCTTGACACTTCCCAAGGCGTGGAAATAACGCCGGAATGGTCCAAATATGTACATTTATACAAATCCATTCGCCTAAGAGCGTTTTGAGAGTATTTTATTGCGAACCTGTTCGAGTTTAGGTGGAGTTCTTTCAACGAAGCAATAAATCTTGGTGCTGTTTCTATTTGCTGCGCAATAGCGTATGGTATACGAGTAAATTTATTACGATCAAGATGAATCTACAAAAAGTTGTTAAACGCTCCAAAAAGTTCCTAGATCACACAAAGGCTATTCGGGGTAATTTGCTATATGTTTTCCTTACCTTTTGCAATTGTATAAAGTCTTTTAGAGCAAAGTTTGGCTTCATCTCCAACTCCAATAAGTTATGGTGTATTTTTACCTCCACTGTAAGAGAGGATGTTCCATGACCCATTGTTATACCCTAGTTTACAAAAATGTCAACAATAACCAAAAAAAAAGCCAATTCGTATGTTGAGGTAACGTACGCGTTGTTTTGGGCGTAGAATAATTGATTTTAAATAGTTTAGTTGAGTATCAAGCAGATCTGCTGAAAAAAGATTAAAATAAGTTAAAAAAAGCGAGCAAATAGCGTACAAGGTAACACGCAATAGCGTGCTATACTTTTCCACCGTTTAGATTTGTTTTAAAGTACAAACAAGCTTAGATTATTACTAACAGGCCACAAACGATCTAAAAACAACAAAATACGAACGTGTACGATGACGTGATATGGATAGTTAAGTGTGAACGTAAGTTTTTAAACATTTTCAGTAAACACGTTTTAACTTAACATTGTTCAGGTGAAGAGCAAGCAAAAGTGTCATAAAAAACTCTTTTACTGACTTTCTGAATGGACCCAACAAAAGTGACAACAGTGCTCAGTCCGCTCTTATATCTTACTATTGCGAGAAAACCACATATTGGTAGTTTTGGATCTTTTGGTGTACGTCTTTTTTACAAATCTTTTTTTTTTACAAAAATGTGTGAATTTTTCTATAACCAGTCAAGTATTCATGGCTTACCAGCGTACTGTACACTATGAGTTTGTTTCAGGGACCTTGTCAACATCCATTGGGGTAGCGTCTGCAGTTGGCTGCACTGTACTGCCTTCATCGCTTTTATTTTCTTCCTTTTCCTCTTTTTTCGCTTCTGGTTCGCTTGATTCCTTTGGCAGAGGCGTGAACCAATTAAGGAGAGTACTTCCAGGTTTCATGGTCTTGTTAGGTCGTTTTTTAACGCTCTTCTTTACAGCAGGTGTCACTGATGAAGATTTTTTTGGAGAGCAAGGTTTTGATGATTTTTTCTTTGGAGAAGTATTTTCCGTTGTATTCTTTTCTGATGGTTGTGTTATTTTACGTTTCTTGCGTGCAGGAGCTGCATAAGCTGGATCGTCGAATGAAAACCGTGTGGCAGTCTAAGTAAGTGTTATTTAGGGTAATAAAAAAAAACATCCAAAAAAAAAAATCAAGAAGAAAAGAGTCGTACCACACTCTTTCTTTTATTCAGGTGACTTAGTGATTGCTTATTTAGCACTTCTAACTCATATGCACTTAATTGGCGAAGGAATCCATCATTTATAGCTATCGTGTCGCCTAGAAAGAGTTTTAAAAAAAAAAAGATTTTTGCAAGGTTTTGAATAAAACTACCTGTTTTCTCCTTTAGCAGGTTTATAGCGTTTGCAAGTGATAAATCGTGATGCTTCATAGCGTATGCAGCAAGAGTAGATACTGATCTGCTCTGTCCTTTTCTACAATGGACAAATATGACATTTTCTTGTTCGACATGTTTTTGAATAAATGTACAAGCGTTGCCGAAGTGTTGCTTCAAGTCTTCATCAGGAGAATCATCAACGCTTATACGCATGTAATCAATTGTGGTCATGGCTTGATGATAATGCTTTATATCAGCGGTAACGTTAAGGACGGCTTTAACGTTTTTTTTCGCCAAGTTCGTATAATCAAGAACAGCTGTTTTAAAAGGTTTAGTAAACTGCGCTATTACGCTAATCCACACCGGTAGCAGTGGTGCGCAATCACTGCACACGTCTTGATTTTGTTATTTGCATGTATTCTAACGTACCTTGGCGTCCTGAGAGGTACACTTTTGGAAATATTTCGATGCCTTCAAAAAGTCTTTTTCCAGCAATTTCTTTTCTCTAACGAAGGCGTGTTAACAACTTTTAATGTGTACTGTCACGTGCTTGACGTAGTTTTTCTCTAAATTGTAGTTCTATTTTACGTTTTTGTCTCCTTTTCTACAACGAGTATGAGATGTTGACTTGTGGTTAAACGAAAACTTTTTCGTGAACATTTTTTTGTAAAATCTTACTTCGGCGTTTTGCTTTTTCTCCTCTTCAGTTAGTGGTCTTGACGGCTTTCGCACTGTTTTAGAGTTAATAGTTAATTTTTCTGCGCTACAGTACCTTTAGGTGGCTTTGGAAGTTTATGATCTGCAGGAAATTCAAATGACTTTGTAATGGAGCGTGTACGAGCGCCAGCAGTGGCAGTATTCCAATAAGCTTGAGGGAATAGTTTAGTAACTTGTTTGATGTCAGTTGAATGTACCTCCATCTAAAATACATGAAACAGTCTCGTTCATGATGTTGGTATATTGTAGGATTGTTACACTTTGTTTTAAGCTATGTTGCGTTTCAGGCGCGAACGCTGAAAACGGTTACAAAACGCCTTAACAGTTTTGGCTTATACATTGTCAGACGTTAGAATGGATGATTCGACTACTTCACCTGTAGCCACAACTGGTAGAAAGACGCGCAGGAAAAAAAAATATCTGGCAGATGACATGGTGCCAGATGATGGTAAACCTGATTTTTCTGATAGAAATAACTTAGGTACGGCATTTGCGCTATATTACAAAAATTTTTGTTAGTTTGAGTTTAAATATCTCGCCAGTACTCTAAACACTCGCTTACGCGCTACAAAGTGTCACCAGAGCAAGTTGTACTTCTTTTACCGACGTTAGAACCAAATGACAACCCATAAGTAATATTGTCGCCCCTGACGCACTATCGTGGCGCCAGCCTCCGCTGTGATAAAATTGTATTATAAAAAACCTTTAAATTACTTTAAATGGTGCAACAACTCGCTTTACGAATACTGGGGTTAACGATAGCCAACAACGGAAAGCAGAAGCCAAATGCGTGGTGACAAGAAGCTTTTTCTCAGTTTTTGATATCAGCGACTCTCAAGAGTCGCACGTGTTTTTTTTTCGCGATTTCAATGTCGAGATGAAGACAATAATGAACACTGCGTACCATAGGGCATTTTACTTGTAAAGTGAAAAAAACTGCGGAAATTCTTTGGTGCTTTGTCTCAACTAGTTTTTGCGATTTCTTTTCAACTGTTGCCCTTTCATAGCGCACATGTTGCAGTAAAGGAAGAATACGTTGCTAGAAAGGAATGTGTGCTACTTAGACAAATTAATTGATGTTGTCCAGCGGAATCTTGAGGCATAGCATTGAAAACCAGTTTGCTCGAAAATTACGCAACCTATTTGTGCACTACCAGTAAGTATGCCAACGTAACTCTACCTTTCTGTACAACAGGAAATGGCGGTAGAGAAACCTAGCAACGCACTTGCGTGGGTGCCATACACTCAAAAGTTACGTATCGTTGTACTGATTTCCCTTTTCATTGCTCTCAGGCTAAACTCATGTTGTTTGCGAAAATGTAACGTGTGCTATGGGACACCAAAAGGTACTGATAAAATACTAAACTTACACGTATGCGTGATCGTCTCACAAGGCGTATTTGAATACGGCGTGCCGTCTGTTTAAACTAGCGCGTTAGCAAGTTCCAAAACTAAATCCCTTTTCGTGAGATATTGTCTCAATACTTACACTTAGAACTGTTTCAGGGCGCTGGTGTAAGCTTGTTTACTTGCGTTGTTAGGGTTTCGCGGTGCCAAGCAGTACACATTTTATCCTCGAATGGTAACCTCTTCGCCTTCTTAAACTTTTTTCTTGCTATAGTTTGGTTTAAAAACACCCAAAATGCGATCAGTATAGCGAATGGTAGTGATTGAAGGTATATGAAAGCGCCATGGGGCAAACAATATCCCTCCAATTCACACAACGGAAAAAATTGGAGGAAATGAATACGTGTTTTCCAAATTGTACAATAAGATGGTGTACAGTATAATGTTGGACTGCTCTTACGACTTGCGCACAAGTATGCGCTAGTTGCCGCAGACGAGACTAAATTGTCACAATAATTACCTTACACGAATCGCGTCTATAAAATCATGCCCAAGCAACGCAAGTAGCGTTCAAAAATAGCGTACACATAGATGTTCCCGAATGTGATTTCTAGTTTATTTATATTATACTAACAGATACAATACTAGTGGCAACAGCTCTTGATAGCATATAGCTTTAAGAACAAAGTAAGCAACTCTTGCCACTTTAGCTTTATTCGCTTCTATTTTTTCGTAAAATCACGTGTCCATGGACATCCAAAAAATAGTGTTTTCGAAATCTATTACTTGATACGCTATTGCTAACTGTACCCTTGTAGAATGCGTTGTGCTGTTTTTCTATTGATAGCAATAGCGCTAGTCGCCTATGTCAACGGTGCTTCAAGACCAACAGCGTCTGTACCTAACTGTGATGCTGCTTCTCCTGACTGGGGATGTCCTCCTGGTGATTACAGAGTATTCGGAAATGGTAGAGTCGACAGACTTACCTGTAGAAAGAGACCAGAACCTCGCATGTCATGGGCAACAAAGGTAGTTCGCTCAAACGCTTATACAGTATGGGCTGGAAAAGAAGATAACAAGCTCAGACAGTACGTACCCGAGACAGTTATGGATATCTCTATTCGGGTTAACAATTATGCTTTCAAATATCGCGGTATTCTCATATACGCTGAAGATGCCCAAAAGAACAGAGTCGGAGAGTGGCTTCTACCAAACGAAAAAAATCGTATGTAATCTTTTTATTCAAGTTCAATTTTTCTTTGTTCTCCTATTGACTTGTTCTGATTGTTTATACTAGCGCTCTTTCAACTTCCTTGGCCTAACAACCATGCTTGCCGACAGAGTTTAACCCACAACACCGCTGAAGTAAAACCTTTGAAGTCTACTTGGAAATGGAAGGCTCCAAAACGTGGCACTGGAACTGTTACTTTCCACGCTTTGATCAAAGAAGGTGATGCCAATACTGGTGCTTTCTACTGGCCAAACGGAAATGCTGGACCTCTTAAACTCACTCAATCCGCAAAGAACAAGCCAGTGCAAACATGGTATCAGAGCAAGGTACGTTCTCCTTTTCGTCCATTTTTTTTCTTTCAAAAAACCATTTAAGAGTTTTACTGACTTTGTATTATTTAGCGTTCACAATCTTGTACCGAAAGGTGTAGAGAAGTCAATGCAAACCTAAAGTGTGATCGTGTCCACATGGAACGTGTTAACAGCCCAGCAAGAATTGAGCAGCTCATCCTACCACAAGGATTCGCTTGCAAACTTCCATACGTTAGTGGATGCAGCAATCGTGGACCTACAATGGGCACTGATGGCTTATGCTACTACGATGATTCCAGATGCGCAGCACAAGGACGTAACAGACAACCTGTAACTTGTGATTCTAAGTCAGGTGATAGTAGAGTTGGGTACGGAGAACTCGTTTATCTTTTTTTTTTTCATGTTGAAGATTTTGTTCCTTACGCTTTTCCTAGACTCAGAATGTGCAAATGTCTTCGTACCACTCTTCCTCCAGCCAACCCTGGTAGAACTGTTGTTGCTGCCAGAGGTGCAACCTCAACTGCCACGAAATCGACGGCATCTTTCTTATTCATGGCTCTCGCTGTCCTTGGTTTGACAGTGCGTTCTTCAGGGAAGATGACAACTTCAGTTGTCTTGGCTCTCTTCCTCATCGCTTTGGTTTCCTTCCCTACCACTCAAGCTCACAACTGGCAAAATGGAATCGGTAGAAGTGCAGATATTGCTAGTACCCAAACACCATGCCCATCGAGAGTACAAGCAGGCCCACATGTTCAAGTTGGACCTAACCAGAAGTTTGAAATCGAGTGGGCTGTAGGTCATACTCAACCTTCTTACTACGTCATTGTCAAGTCAACAAACGAAGACAGACTCAAAGAAGTTTCTTTTGACTCTTTGGAGACATACCTCAGAGAAGCACCAAACGCTCGTTGTCAGAACTTACCTGTGTACCACAGACGTTTCAGAGCTCGTGGAGCTGACTTCAACCCTCATTCACAATTCTACAGCGGCGAGATACCACGTAACTCTCCTAACTTCATACCAAGACCTGCAGCTTTCGGATTATGGGCAGATGATGCCAAGTTATTCGGATACAAGGACAACCTCGAAGTCAGAAATTATTGCGAATACCAAAACAACAAAATGCCATTTATTGAAGGTGTTTTCAAGTTCGAACATCACGCACACAGACCGCAAGATGCTGATATGGTCAGACTAGCTATTCCTGGCAGAGGTGGATTTGGTGCTTACACTGTTCAATGGTTATGGAGAGGATATCGCGATTGCGTTGATGTTGATTACAGACCTAACAGAGTAAACAACATTTACGGACGTCCAAATCCTGATGGCGGTTACACGTGCGTCTTTTATTTCTTCACCAAAATTTTCTTTGCTCTTTTTTTTTCTCACTTGTATGAATGTTCATTGACTTTATACTTAGACGTGTTGATCACTGTTACTTTCCAGATCCTAGAGAAGTTTTTGGTACAATTATTTATCTCGAGATTTGTCCACTGACTTTGTTCTTTCGAATAGATTGCTTCAGAGTTTTCAATGACCTTACCACGTGTGAAAGACAGTGCGATGTCAGAAACGGAAATTGCGCTGGATTTACTGTCATACCGAGAGTACTTAAAGCCAACAGATACAACGGACAAGCGAAGCTATTACCTCAAAAGTGCATAGATAATGTCAAAACCAACCAACTCGGAGAACCAGCACAAAATGTTGATGTTTGTATCTTGGTAAGACCAAGATTTGCTACAGAAACATTTGGTTTTACAGATGTTGTAAAACCCGGAGATCCTGCTTATCAAGCAACTTGTTATCGTAAAGGATCAGGAAGAATCTTTGATAACTTCACACCACCACCACAACACCAAGACATTGCTTGGAGACACGGAGATGAATGTATTTCTTGCGATTCTGTCAACTTGAACAAAAACGTTACACGCATTCCTAAGTGGCCAATGACGAACGACTGTAGGAACTGTGAGTTGGAACCAAAGGGAAATACACCAAGGTTCAATCCTTCATACCTCGCAAACAGAAGAAGAAACGTTTTCTGCGATGGATTCAATGGCGGATTCGAGTTCCTTCGAGATGAATCAAACCAGAGACATCACAAATGCGCAGGTGACTCTTTCAAGACGTGTCACAAGAAGGTATTGATGAGAGGTCGTCCTGCTCCATGGAACGAACGTCTATGGCTTGCTGAATGTGCTGAAGCAGCAAAACGTGATCCACAGTGCTCAAACAAGATTTACACGTTTGATCTTACTTTTCTCAAACACAAAGCACAAACAGCTGTTTCTTGTTATTGTGTTACAACGAGGGCTTGTTGTAGAGGATGCAGAGCAAGAACACCAAATAACAATCCAGGTCGTTGGAGCACATGGGACCTTGTTCGTGGTACAAGCTAGAGCAACCGCAAAATAACATTTTTTGTACTCATACATTGAAATAAAACAGTATACATCTTCCCCAAGATTTGTTAGACCTTTTCCATGTAGCTCCTCATTGAACGAGATGAACAACCCAATTTTCAGAGTAGCGTTTACTATCAAAGCAATTTTCAAAATTATTTACTAAAGTTATCAATTGGTTCCAAAATACTCATTGTAGAGTACAAAGTTGGGCACACATTATAGCCTGCATGGGTAAACAATGGCAAAGATGAAGATTCAATTACACAAACTAGCAAGTACTATTTTATTGTATGTATTTATACTAGTACATCTCGTCTAGAAAGAGCACTCTTTGTGAGCACTTGATTTTGTATTTATTATTTCTTAGAAAACAGTTTTCTGTTGTAATCACGAATGCGGTGAAAAAAGGGATTTACAGTTACTTGATGAAGATGACCTCTTCCCATGCAATCACTTACGCCAATCTTTGTTATAGATGGACATAAGCGAACTGCCAATGTAACTAAGAATACTATACTATCAATACGTTTCCAAGGTGTAAGTGAAGAAGACTTTTTTGGGGTAATGTCATATATTGAATCCCAAATAGTATATGGTACATCAGATCTTGGCTTAATGGTTGTATTAGACATTTCTGAGTGTGAATCTGCTACAAGCGCATTGTTAAATCTCATCTTCATAGTAAAAGTACGATCGAACTCATAGCTTTCGATAGTGCAATGAACAATATGACCTTTGTATCGAAAGACAATATCAAAATACTCAAGAGCCTATATGAAGTATTAGTACACCAAAAAAAACAATGTTAGAAGGTAACGTACACAACAGTATTCGCAATGACCTACTCGCCAAGACTCACATGATATCCGCGCAACTGACCTGAGCTGATCTTTGTACTCCTCCTCTTCTTTTTTCGTATTTTCTTCCAAAACTTGAGCTAATATTGCTGCTATTCTCTTTGTAATGTAACGATGAAACGACTTTTTTAATAGAAGTGAAATACACCGTGGAACTTTTGGTACTTTTTCTTTTAAAACAAATCCTGGGTATGGTGAATAAAAGTCTGTTTCCAAGTCATCTACAGAGTTTAGGCTGTTCACTTTCAGACCGATATCTTTTAGGATTCTAATACAAAACTGCTCATCACTTAACCTTTGAAAGTCATCTTTCATCTTCGATCTTACAACCATTGATAGGTTTTTACTGACGTCTCTATTCCCATAAGGGCCACAATCCCAGACAGTGATAAACTTTCTTAAATCTGAATCTCCAATACTCACTTCCACATTGATTGAAAGTTCTAGTTTACCTTGAAAAAAAACACGTGATTTAGTAAAAAAAAAAGCATGTTAATTGATATTTACCTTTACGATAGTTGTATATTTTATAGTAGTTACAAACTCCATAAACTTTATCCTCATGTTCTTTTGTATCCAACTGAAACTCACAAAATAGTCCATTTGCTTTGCGATGTACTTTTGATTTGCCGAAGTACCACGATAAATATCTTTTGATTGTACCTTTGTTTACAAGTTATTTTATTTGTCGAGGACATAAAAAATGGAAATTACCTCTCGGTTTGGGACCACATCCCACTTGAATCAATTCGTTCAACACGTGTAGCTCATTCATTGTTTTTGTACCCAAAGTGTTATTTTTAATGATGACTGTATCCTTGTAATGCTTATCAAGTGTTGCTTTTAAATATTGTTTCAGCTGTAAGATATGTCTCAAGTACGATATGTTAGCGCCTTGTAAACATATCTTTGAAGTCAGCCGAACAGATAAGATTGAGTTGATTGGTAAATAGTTACAAAAAACTGCAATGACATCAGGTGTTAACTTGTTCAGCTGGTTTTTTTTACAGAATTTTGCCATATCTCAAGCGCTGCTTTTCGTGAGCGTGAAAGAAGCAATTGACAGTTTTTCCTTAAGCAGCAGTGGGCACACGTGGAAATAGTGTACTTGGTGTAGTTTTGATATACCAATAGTGTATGCGTTGACTCTACAGCGTTATGTAGCATTAGAAACTATAACACGATTCACAACAAAATAAGCGTGACAAAACTGTGTTACACATTCGCAACATGATGCTAACAAATGGTTTCTACTAAGATCCATGTGTATTCGTTTTATGTATTGTTTATGATCTCTGAATAGGCACTTCGCCGAAATGGCTGTCAGAAACTTCACTTAAAAACGTGCAAGAAAATTCAAAGAATAGTTTTTTTTCCATACTGAATTATTAGCGCTTTCTGGAAGCCCTTTACTGCAAATACGTCTATTTATGTTGATATTATATGGAAATATGAGCACTTTGAACTTGGCTACAGAGATAACAAGTTGTATTTTACATATGCAGAAATGTTGATTTATGTAACTAATTGTTTACGTATAGGCCAAGACTATTTCAATTGTTTGACTTGGATCAAGCTTAGACTCTATTTATTGGAAAATCTAGTGATGACGAGGTGTAAGCAATGTCAATTTCAAATCCTCGTCTAGAGTTATTTAAACTTCTGTCCTTCCATAACCACTCATAATCAGGTATACATTCCATAAGAGAAGATGGACTATATATGATTTCACCAAAGTGTGATGAAGCAACGTTATCCCAGTATCTGCAAGTTAGCTTTATACTTTTAATACTTTTTTTTGAGTACTTAAATATCTTTAATAGTATCTCTACCTATGCAGGCATCAGTTATTAATTAACAAAACTATACATGCGATTTAAAAAAGGCCTTAAGCCTCCAAACGGGTATACTAGAATCTTTAAGGAAGCAGGAATAAAATGAGAAAAGAAGACTTTTTTTTGCTTACTGGCACAAATTGAACAACTTGTTCAGTTGATGGCCATCGTGGAGCCAAATAAATATCCTGTATATTTGTATCACATAACATTTTAACAAAAGCCTTGTGATAAGTAACTACCCATTCCAAGCAATTTTTATGTGACACAGCTTTGGCAATTTGTCTGAATGTTGGGACTCCATTAAGTTCCTTAAATTACTTCTTAGAGACCATCTTTGTATATTTCATAATACTTACTGTTGCCAATGCCTTTAATTGTTGGAATGCTTCATAATGTTGTGGATTATTCCTTCTCCTAACTCGAGGGTTCCACCAACATATTTTTTTGTAATATTTTTCATCTAGATCAAATATAGTATTAATGTCACACCGTGTAGGCCAAGTGTTCATATTCTCTTCTTTATCAAAGTATAGTATTGGATTCAAAAAACAGTATGCTTTACTAACAACTGCAGATATGACGCTACATATAGTGAGTACTGGTATTGTCAGAGTGGAAACAAAATCAGTGCTCGGTTTACCTTTTAAGTGGTTTCTCACCACTGGACAATAACAAACGTTTGTAATTGCGTATAAAAGCAATTAGCTCATTCATTGCACATCTTATAACACCAGTTAGCATGCTTAAAAACAATCTGTTAGCCTTGAAATACAACATCACCAAAAAAGTGTACTTTTCATATGCCTTTTCAACTTTGTACTGAAGGTTGCTCAGAATAATATCAATATGTTTCTCACACCAGAATAAACACTATAATCATAGTTAATGGAAATATTTCACTATATTTCTTTACCTCTTGACGTGTTGCTGGTTTTTCAATTTTCCATTCAGTTAGGGTTGTCATTATTGGCGTAAATGTTGAAGCACTCCATATTTCCTAAGTAGAGTTGTTAGAATAGAAACAAGTGAATGAACTTGTTTCAATAAACTGTACATAAGATTTTCTTGTTGCTATGTTCCACCTTGAATGATGACTCAATCTTTTCTCCTTTGTTTGGTATTTATTACTTTGGCAAAATCGCTTTGGGAGGTAAACCTATTAAGTTATTATTAGTCTCTTTTAAATAATGAATTTAAGCATGCGTCAGGGAGTACTGCCATGTTGAGGAGTAGATGTTTTGCAACAGAAGGCATATGTTCCATTTGAAAGAATAAAAAACGAATAGGAAGGTATTCGCTAAAAAAAAAAGAGTACATAAGAATAATGTAAGAATGAAACCAAAATGAGTACGTACCTCACGTGATTGCGTATTTTATGTATTAAGGGTATTAAACTTTTATCTGGTGGCTTTGATCCCAGTATAATTGCATCAAAGGCTTCCACACAAAGATTATTGATAAGATTTTCTTCTACATTATTGATGTTTCGAAGCATTGGTTTCAACAAAAATATGAACGCTGGCATAACATTCATCTTTGAAAATTCTGGTTTTGGAGCGTTACTTACTGCCTTTAATAATGGTTTAGAAGAAAACCGAGACTTGAGGAACCTATGAACACAACATTAGCAATGACACAAGAAGAGCAAAAAACAACTTTCAAAGAAACATTTTTGTTTGGCTCCATCATACGTAGTAGCACGTTTTTGAAGACCTTCTTCTCGCATATCTAGAACTTGTTCAAAATCCAAACCTATAACATTTACATCCTCTTTGTGTGGAGTTGCTGCAAACAAGTTAAACCAATCAACAAGGAAGCTCTTTTTCTTACTATAAAACGTTCCCATAAAATATCCTTCTTCCTTCAATATTTTAACAGCCTTAGGTCTTGCTTGAATAGCTGTACTTGGTAAGTCATTGAAAACAATACAAAAGAATAGATCAAGTATTTAAAACCCATTTGCGTAAGGATACAGGCCATCAAACCTTCTTGAATTAAATTTATAAGTTTCTTTGTATTTGGCGTAGGTATCATGCCAATCATGTTTTCCACCGTATTTCCTTTTTCTAGTACACTTTGTATTGCAATATTCAACAACCTGAGGTACATCTATTCGTACTAAACCTGGAAACTAAAGTAAAATGTTAAGCCACACAACAGAAAAACTTACTTACTGTGCTGCTGTCTCTAAATTTCTGTAGAGAGTTCAGTAGTGTATCGATATTAATGCCACTCTTTAACAAGTTAGTATTGTACCACACTGTTTCATAGTGCAAACGGGATAAACCTATTGTACCTCTAGTTTCACGCTCGTAAACTTAGCTAGCGTAATATCAAATTGGTGAATATCTTTAAAGTTTCCTTTCCCATGTATCTTTTGTAGTACTATGAAGAATCACGTGTTAGTCAAATGACTGCCAGACTATTTCAATCAAATTGCAATACTTGTTAATAAAAATCCACTGATAAACAAACGTTCTCCCTTATACTCCACCAAATGACATATTCGCCTTGAATTCGGATTTATAAAATCTTCAAGATAAAGGGATCCACTTGTATAAAACCTATGATGCGATAAGTGGATTGTTTACGTGAAGAAAGTGTTTTCTTTCACTGGACAAAAAAAACCAAAAAGTTTGAACCGACAGATTCTTTCATGTGAACACGTGGTTGCTCATGTGCTTTTAACAAGAAAACATACCAGTTTAAATCTTGTTTAAAATGTAAAAGGTATTATACAAAGACGTACAAAAGCTCGGGTGTGCATGTTTCGAAAACAATAAAGTGGTTGAACTGTTGATCAATAAACGAAGAAGGTAGGATCTTCAAAGGCTCCAACACCTTCACCTTACATATTATGTAAGGTTTATATCTATCGGTATCTATATTGGTAGGCTCAAGGCACGTGGACTCCAAACGAAAGTACAACCTAAAACAAAATGAGTTTGTGACAATGTTCGACAGTTTCTTCTTTTTCTGAATCTCTACAGGCAGAAAACGCTATCTAACTAGTATATAACACTACTAACCTTTTATTATTTTGTATGTAGCCACCTAGTTTAAGCCTATAGGCCACCCAGTCGTAGAATTTCTCGAAAAACAATAGTTCCTTTTTTGTTTGTATTTCAATACCGCTAGAATAGTTAGTGGACTCATCTAGGGTACTGAAACCTACTCATCATCGTATCCAGTATCGCGATTAAGCCCATACATGCGCCCTTCCTGCAGAAACTTGATTTTACGTTAAAACCAATCATACGCGTTGATTGTGCGTACTGGTAGTAACGGTTGTAGCGTTAAATAGTTTACAAGTGTTTTTACTTTAATTCCACGCATATACCAATAATGCTTGTACATATCGGCTTTTACGCGACAGGCCGTTTGTGGCGTGTATTTTGAACGTTTTTGCTCCTGTACCGTTACAACACAGCCAGCGCGTTCCATGCTAATTGTAAGGAGATGTTGCCACTAAGCTCGTGTAAAATCTGTTGTTAAGTTACCTTCATGAACAAGTTTCATATTAGGAAAATACCAAGAATTAGCGAATGAGAAAAGTAGTGATTGTGAGTTTTCATCTTAGGAAATTCAAGTAGCGCTGTTACCATTGGTATAAAAACTCCTTAGGATTTGGTAATAACCGTGTGACTTTGCAAGGTATCAGTAGTACAAAGATCAAGAATTTTGATTTGTAAAAAACGAAAATAATGTTAGTGGTTACAGATAAACGAATGTTGTGAACGCCTCCTTAATGCTTTCATGAGATAAATTAATAGTATGAACACCAGCCAAAGCTTTGATGCCTTCATCTGTTATATTCTAACAACACGATAAGCAAATAGAATGTACCCAGCAAGCACCTTCAAGGTATCATCTGTTAAAGCGGATGTTTGTTGTAAATCAACTGTGGACACCCTTGATCCGCTTGTAAATGATTGCTCTCTTACTAAACCAACAAAAATTGGCGAATTTCGGAGTAAAGGGCTTGTAGGAATAGAATTCTGACGTTTTTCTTCCGAAGGTAATAACTCGGTGGACATGTTTAGGAATAGAATTCTGACGTTTTTCTTCGGAAGGTAATAACTCGGTGGACATGTTTCTATTGCAGTCAACACATGACCATGACAACTGCAATCATGATGGTAAATTAGTTGTACACTGTTTTTTACAATGATCAAGTCATAGAATACAAAGTACATTATGAAAACTCATGTGCGATTTATGTATTTTTTTTATTGTACAAGGATGATGTTATGTTTGGCTTTTTTTTTTTGAAAAGGCATGTGATAATCAAGCTATTTATAAAGTGTATTGCATACACAATACGCGAATTACTTTACTTTGTATTGTCCTTAACAGGAAGTTCTTTCCTTGGACAAATAGCTAGAGACTTTTTATATGCATCACCAGTAGACAAGATAGAGTATTTACTTAGGTAGTCCCTAATTATACCCTCCTTTGCAAGATTATAAGGCTCTTGCTGGAATAAATGCATACGCTGAAGAACTTCAGCTATTTTACGTCTGTATACAGAGTTAACAAAAGGACAGCAAAAAATGAGATAAGGCAACACAGAGCGTTCTGCAAAATCAACAAAATAAATCTACTTTAGCTGTGTAAGCGTAATACCTTTTTAAATAATTTATAGTTCCATCCTTCATTGTATCTACAGCGCCTTCACTAACAAATACAAGATCACTCAATATCAAACCTGAATTTATAAAAGTCAACAACAAAGAACAAAAAGTGTAGAAAAAAAAAACTAAGCTTAGGTTTAGTTACCGAGGAAAGGAATACATGGAGGAACTACATTCTGCAGTTTCCTCCTGTAGTTACTATAATTGTCATCAATAGCAAGAAATACTTTAATATCTTCAACAATTCGATGTGATTGCTTACACTTCTCCTCAACACGCTGCCACAAAAAATAAGAAAAACCTGATTAAACTACTTCAAAGCAAGAACACATACCATCCACGTATTTCTTAGTCTATAAACAGGAGAACGTGCAAACCCAGCTACTATCTCCATCAATCCATTATAATTCTGTAATCGACGTAGTTCCTTACTCAAATGTCAACAAAAAATAATACATTGAAGAAATTTTCAATTTAAAGAGTGCACTCTGTACCTTAGCTATTGCGGCTATTTTTTCAATTTTTGCAATACGTTGCTTTAATTCTTGTTCAATAACAATTTCTGATACAATCCATTCTGACATCTTTAAAAATAAGGTAAGCAAAGAGCAATAATTTGTCAAAACAAAAAACCAAACTAACTTTGTTTGACCAGTTAATCATTTTAATAATATTAGGGCATAACCGATCTCTTGTTTCTTCATTTGTCCATGCAGTACTCAAGCACTCTCCGTGACTATATACAAACAATTAAAAACAAAAAGTAGCCAACGATGAAACGAATAACAAATCCAAAAAAGAGAAAAAAACAAGAATAAAGATCATAATCTCATGTACCGAATGCACTTGAACAGATCATATTCTATGATTGTTATTTGTCTTGCAACCTCCACAGGATCAAAAGCAAAGAATCGTATACGTCTTGGTACTATAGACTTTGGTGGAGGTGAAGAAAATTGAGCAGAAACTTCAGACTTTGTATCAAAATTCATATCCACTAATTGTTGAAGAGAAACACAAAGATGTTCTGTAAGCGTTTCTCTGTCAAGACTTAATATGACTTTGACAAACTCCCTAAGACTTGTGTTAAAAATACAACTAATATGCAGTGTAAGAGTAGCTGAGGTACCTATACCGAGGTAATACACGTGCGTCAGCGTCTCCAAGAAGGTCAGAAGAGTATTTTTCTGCCCAAGTCTTTACAAAATTGCATATCTTTAGTCGGTATCCGAGGTTATCTTCCTTTGACTTATAAAACACGTAGTGTTCTTGTAACTTTTCTATAAGCTCAAAAGCAGTTGTAAAACTACGATATGTCAAGAGAAAACTCGTCATGAACCAAACTAAATCAACTATAAGATAAACTGACAAAACTGCAACCATTGCACACGCACAGTCAGCTGTTCCATCGAAAATATGACTTATGAGACCTTCTTTGGTATCGCTAACCACTTTCTTACCTAATAAACGAGGTGTCCGAGGTGTAGGTGTCCTATGCATCGAATCTGGCCTACATAAAATCGTTAATGGCTAGAAGTCACGTAAATGAGTATTGTACTTAGATACGCTCTCAACGGGCAGAGGAATTCGTAGAAAATCTGCATTTGCCTTTAATACTTCTGCAAGGCTAGGAAACTCTTCATTATCTACAACTACAGCACCTATAAAATGATGTTACAAATGATATGATACAACTGAAAAGTATACTACGTACAGGAGTATGGTATCCTGTTAATGCGGAACCTGGATACTTTACCAACACTCTCAACATAATCACATGATAATGTAAATGGCTGAGAGCTGAACCTATAAACGTATTAGAAACAAAAAAAACCAACAATTCTCATGTTTCTTGTCTCAAACAACTACCACGTACCGTACTATGAATGTACCAACAGCAGATACTTCAAGAGCACTTTGAGAGGCTTCTTTGGTTAACTTACCATTAAACCAACGCACAGTAAGCAGAGATGAAGAAAATGGTGTTCTACAAATATGTTCATTTGCTTCAACCAAATCTTGAAGCGTTGGATACGTTACATTACCGTCTTCCATAGTCACCTAAAGGCCGAAGCGTAAGCTTGTATTTTGCCTTGAAACCAATAAAAATACGTACACTGTATCCATCACTACAGGTAGTTACGTCAGTTGCCAGAATTTTACGGTCTCCTGATTGTAATTGAAACACAAAATTGAGCCCAAAATGTCCAGGTTTGGCACTGAATCGAAGCAAGAATGATCCGACAGTAGCTACAAAAGATGTTAGTAAATTGTAAATGATATCAAAGAACAAAAGAATCGTTTACCAGTTTCTAGGTGGCGAACTGCTTCAAAGTGTGACATGTTACTATGAAACCAATTTTCGTTTAATAATTTCCTTGTCTAGTATTTATTCAGCGTGTATCTCTTTTATGAATGCCTGCATTCATAAATACTTACGTGATCTATAGCGAGTTGCATAGGACCAAAGAGTTTAAGCCACGCGCCAAAGTTATAAATATTTACAAAATCTGTTTTTTCGGCGGTCACTAAAAAGTTTCGTTTAAGTACTGCTAATGTTGTTTGTTTAACTTACTGATAAGGTATTGTATGGCCTTCTCTTCATTGATTTTTAATGTATCACCTCCATTCACCTTCTTAAGTGCTCTTATAAAGTCTTGCCATCGTACTGAAGCTTTCTAATGGAAGTAAGCAATAAGAAATGATCAAACAATATCAGGTGTACATCAAATCCAAAATTTTTCTCCCAAAACTCGGCAGCATGAGCATCCGACATGATTGCTATAACGGCCTAGTGTGATTGTCAATAGCATGAATCAATAGCACAGTAATTGTATTAAAGGAACAACATTCTTAGACTTCAACTATTATACCTTTGAAACATCCTTCGCGTTCGCTCTCGATCCACCAGAGTGTTTAAGAATACTCTCTGTACGAACACGACGATACTGTTCAGTTGAACTGAGATCCTTTAGCATAGCATCATGTGCTTGTAATTCGGAACGAAGTCTATGGTTTAGACTCTCAACTTTCATTATACTACAGTACTGATTAGTTATGGTCAAACAGTATACACAACATACGCTGACTTTGGTTTGCGCTTCTTAGGTGATTTTAAAAGGCGCGTATGAAGCTTGTCTTCTTCCTCACATAACACATAATAAAATGTGTATAAATGCCGTAAATCAAGCAACAACCTATGGTAATTAAATATTAACAAGCAAGATAAAAGTCAGTAGTAAAACGTACCCTATGTACTCAACTTTAAACTTTCGTATATTATTCAGTTTGATTATAAGTTGTTGTAAGTTTACTTGTAACATATCTGCATCGATGTTATAAGACTTTTCTATCATCTCATAAACAACAGTAAGCTTGTCTTTGCCTTCTTCTATTATTCGGCCAGCCTATGGAGATGTCAGGGTTGCAAACTTAAGCCTCATACGTTTTCAGTGTTGAGAGAACTCAACCACTCTGGAACACATAGTAGCTTAGTGTCAAAATCCCATACACCAGACTGAACTCCCTAAGTGTTTGTATGTTAGTATTAGTACTCTTTCAAAAGAAATTCTCAAAATAAGCGTAAACGTTGGTTTAAGTTAATGTGTACCGATAAAAATGTTTGATTTTCTATTATATACACAAACATATCATCAAGTGGTTTATTAGTAGCTTCACCACCAAATATAAGCGGCCTAATAAGTAACTAGTTAGTTCGTTACTAAAACAATCAGGAGAGGCGCGGATAGCCCATGTAATTTTCTTTTGCTAGTGTTTTTTTCTTTGGACATATGCGTACCTAAACACCCTCGCATAATGAATAGTGTTGACATTTTTTAGACTGTCCACAAGTGTACTCAGAAAGTCAAGAAGATCTAATATAAAAGCCAATATATCTGATCCTATACAAGAAAGAAGGGCACATGTCTCTTTACGCATATTCGCAGATGCCAAAGTAAGCGCTGGGTTTAAAGTAAGTCACGTGACTTTTCAACCAACCTTTTTTTTTAAGGTTCTAATACGTTACGTACAAGCAACTTTGTTGAGTTGTGGCAATAGTTGATTGGGTATTATTGGCTCAGGTAAAACAGACAAAAAGTCTAGTAAAAGAAAAGCCAAAATATCCTTATCAAGACTCATAAAATCAAGCGTTATGCCATTCAATAGCTGCAAACGATGTGCTTGAACTTGGCGTGACTCTGATTCTGTTTTTCGTCTAAGGAATGTGGTATGAAGAATACCATGGCCACCTCTCTTGTGCTCTAAAACGAAAGTCAACGCTGAAAAAAAAGCAAAATTGAATCTTGATAATCTTACGTGTTAATATCGAAGCCATACACTTTGATATTACTGATATCCCCTGACCATGAGTACGTGCCATCAAGTAGTGCAGTGGAACACCTTTAACATACGTTAACATCAAACAAAACAAAATATGACTTCAGCAATACCAAAAATTAGATTAGATGCCACATAAGCACTCTTACACATTGCCACCTTCGAATTAATAACAGAGTACCAAGATAAATCTGCCTACAAAAAATACCAAGTAAGAAAAAAACACAGGGTGACTTTTTCGTACTGGATTTTCTTGTCTTTGTGAAATTGTAGTTTGCAATAAATCAATCCATAGATTGCGCGCTTCGAATGACTTAGCAACAAGTATTACACCAATTCTGGTATCAACACGAAATACTTCAAACTCTTGAGACTCTACAGACAAATTTATTAGTCAAACAAAAAAAATTTACGAAATGACATTGTGACACATGTCACGTGTAAAATGTCCGTGTCAAAAAAATTATGAACGAACCTTTATGCTTTCCAAGCCGTGGCATTACAAGAGATACTCGAAGTGGTAATATCCTATTTTTAGTTAACCAGTCTGATCGAAATGGAATAAAATATTGCGTAATGCGTACATTTTTACTACAAAACACTTGCTTTTCTTTTCTGTTAACACTAACATTCTACTAAACAAAAAGCACTGATATGTTGTTGTAGAATTACGAGTTCTTATCATTAAAGGTCCATCAAATACATACGCATTGTCAAACCCCTAGAGTAACGTCAAATAAAATACTTTGAAAAAAGCTGAAACGAAAAAAACTTGTTTGTTTTTTTACACGCTTATAAAGCATTTTTATCACCACCAAATAGTTTTTCGTACGTCTAATTTAAACCCTTGTATCATACCAGCAATACTTGATTGTTTTTGTAGAACTTTAGATTTTTTTTGCAAAGTCATTTTTACAACAGCATCAACGAGTTGTCTCTCGCGTCCCTCAACGTATGTTTCAACACGAAGGTTTAGTAATATACTATGAAGTGTTTTAGAAGGTAGCTGACACTCACGAGATGTTTTATCCGCTATAAGACAATCAGAATTGGTACAATAAAATAAATTAAAACAGCGATGTAAAAACGCACTGAAATCAACCAACAACAAGGGAATGTCTTTAAGAGGACATCTGAAAAACCGTTTAACATCCTTCAGTTTCTTTTCAAGCTGCTTCAAGGACTCATCATCACATGAGAATACTATAATGACTGCATCTGCCCATCGGAGCCACTGCGTCAATGAGTTAGTTCTATACGTTCTAGTATAGATTCTTAAACGTAGGGAACGCCTGGTAACGTACTTCTGGATGATTTTTGTCGTAATCGGCTTCGTTGAGAGCAGGTGCCAAAATTGAGATTTTTACATGTTGTTCCTTGCGTTTGCGGCGTGTTTCATAACAATCTAATACATATTAATCGGGAAATTTGAGGTGTAATGATGTAATACCGCGTCTGTAGTCAAAGTGGCCTGAGCTGTTCTCTATAACACCGTCTTTGCCAACAACGAAATTATTTACAAAATGCTGTGGCGTGTGCGTTGTGATTATTATGGCCTTTATTAGTCGTTAATAACACGTTCTAACGCTATCATTATGCCAACGAACCAATTTAACGTGCGCCATCGTTAATTACAGAGGTACTGAGCCTTTGGATAAATGGATCAATACCAAAGACGCGTCGTAGTACATATACAGTGGGTACAGCAATTATAGGGAAGTCTACAATTTTCGTAGGTCTTGTAAAGCCAATATGAGTTCGAACGTGGTAATCACTCTTGGAACAGGTGGTTGTATAATTTGGGAAGTCGAGGAGCAAAACGAGTAAAAACGCGTGTTGCCGGATTTGCATCTTTTTAGTACGTCATTTGTTGCTCGTTTTCAAATAAGGACTGCTATTAATATCTTGAAAGACCGATTAATCCGTTTTGGGTAAAGAACGCCATGTCATCTAGTAATGTTGGTTGTTCCTTAGTACACACGTTTGAGATCACGTGTTACCATTTGATAAAATACCTACTCATCAATTAATAAGTATGTACCACGTGCACTAAGCATAGCTTCGTAATATAATGTGGAAAAACTGTGACTTGCGAGTTATGACATTTAATAATGAAGTAAGGCGCCAAGCAACTTTTCTGCTAAAAGTTTTCAAATGAACAAACGTCCAGCGAACCATGTACCCACTGCTCTTCTTATAACCGACATTTTATACGAAATTACCAAAATAATGTTGTATATTGACACAAAGAGCGTTGTACAATTCAAATCAACTAATAGCTATTTCCGTAACCGCATTTCCGATATTAAATGGTGTAAAACAAGTACTCTGAAGGATATAGCTGTGCTAGAGAAGATATGTATTACAGAGACACAAGAGACAAAGCAAAGATTAATTACGCACGTGCTAAACAACGAAGTACTTTTATTCGGTGTTATCAAAGATGAAGGTCCTCATAAGTCGCTATGGGATATGGCGGTATCACATGTACTACGATGGGCACAGTACAACAATCATACAGTTTTTACTTTGGACGATGTCAAGAAGTATTGCGCTTTAGACCTTTCAAAAAACCGTGGGCCAAAAATCCGACCTACCATTCTTCAAATGTCAGAAAATTATGAGTTTCTTTGTAATGTATGCAACATTGTTTACGATTCTGCATGGATAATTGATGACAGAATATATTGCTACAAATGTTTCTACCTTAGAAGGACGCTGTTCGCTTTGAATCACTATTGCACAGGGCGTCAGATGCACTGGGGAAGAGCTAAGCTGTTTCGTGTTGATGAAGCAGGTACAGAGTTTGTTGAAGACGAGGATAACTTTGATGTTAAATGTCTTCAAGAGATTACAACAGCTATAAAAAAATACCCGGAATTAGCATCTAAATGGCTTTCAGACGACGTTGAGATATATGTGCTATATTTCGTTCAAATGGATATCGACCTTGTCGAATTAGGCGCTATATTCGTACCAAAATTAAAAAAACAACAACAAGGTTAATGAAGATATTGCCGTGGTATCACAAAACTGTGTTGTATAAAACTGAGCATCTCCATAAAAGGTATTTTGTGCCTAAACCAGAAACTTGCTGGATCCAGTTTTGTATTAACCCACACTTTCAAGTCTACGTGGTGTTTTTGGTAGACGCTTAAGTTTCGGAACTGTTTCACCAATTGGGACAATGGTAAGTTACTTTCTCTTGATTTGTATCTGTATGGCTTCACTTGCGACTGTCAAGGTGGCAAGTAGACTAGTTGTTATTTTTATGATCCTATGGAGTTTTACCAACGCTAGTACGTAAATAAAAGTATTCTACGCTCTTGATTACGCCTAAGTATTAACATTTAGCTGTTCCACAGTTTCAAGTTAATGTTGGTACGTTTTTAACCAAAACACCTCAATTGTGCTACAAACAGCTCTCACATCATGCTACTACTAAATTTCGCATTGTAACGGCATAATAGCGAGCACAGCCAACTACACACCAAATGACGTTGCTATCACTTCGGATGGCCTTCTTGCAGTAGCAGCGGGGATAATACCAGCGGGCTCTATTTATTTTTTCCAAATAGGAACAGGTACAAAAAAAAAAACCGAATTGTTGTGACTTTGCAATTGACCAAGGCCTTTATTTACTTTGAATGCTTCTTTTACCTTGCCATCGCACGTGCATCAAATACTTTCAATTTATGCTGGCGCCAGGTTTGTTGCCTGTACAGTTAAGCGTGTACAGTATAGCTCCCTGTTTTTTGCAACCTGATCATTGTGAATCATCGTTGACATTTGGTAGGAGCACTACTACACAACATAACAAAATTCTATACTATTAATGGTCCTGATGAGTTTCGTGTATTGCATCCTAGGAGCTTGGTTATAACTGACTCCGGAAAATTGTATGCCGTCAAAAGTATTATACACGATGTGGTACATGACTCCACTAGCTGTTATTTTACTGACACGTGTAAAGGTCATTTTTGACTCTAACAGAACGAACGTTGGCGGGTTCTCTCTGGACTATAACAGTACGTTTCGGTGCTCGGATAGAGCCAAGAACTTTAATTTGATTGTTTGTTGTAGTTCCATTAAGTTGTTTAAGTACTTCACAACCTTTTTCTGACTTCAGCTGGCAACAAATTTCAATAAATCCAAGCGAAACACTTCTAGCTATTATGCTACATAATGGTTTGGTGGTCATAGTAGATGCCAACGATGGTAATAGTGACTGTACTTCAGTGCTTTTTAATAACATCTTTTTAAAGGAAGCTTTTCGTCTTGTGTTTGGGTAACTCAACAAGTAGATAGTGACTTCGGAAATGGAGTGCTATTTATTGATGACCAAAACCTTCTTGCAACAAGGACACTTAATAATACATTCTCTTCAGTTTACCTATTGAATCATACACGTAAACATTTTATTTGCTGTAGCGGCCAGGCTTGTTTACTACATTTTTACTAGTATCACAGGAATTAGCCCTTAACAAACTATTAGAATTAGCCCATTAAAAAAACTATTATGTGATCGTGCACAAGGAGGTTATATTATAGGATCATATATGAACTATATGTTCTTAAGAGATGAAGCTATAGTACATAACGGCAACGCTACTCTGATACCTTTTGGAGTTTGTTTCGAAGGTTCCAAAAGGCAAGGTGTACCATGTTCAGGAGCAATAAGTTTATCTAATGGTACCTAACTTTCTTTACAATATAGTCTCTGAAGTTCATTGTTTAGGCAGCATGATTGTGTTTAGTCCCCACCAACTAGCGATGTACTCTCCGTACATTTCAACACCATCAACAACACCACCTCCAACAACTCCTCCAACGACTACATCGCCAACAGCTGTGATTCCATCTGAGTCACCTTCCGATGTACCGGTTGCTTCACCTATAGCGCCTGCGTATTGTGAATTATCTTCGTGTGTGAATGTTACTGTCACCAACACTACAATCATACTCACTCGAACGCTCAGATTCAACGGTAAGTGATTATTTATATGCGTTAATTGATCTCCTTTTTCTAGGTATTACAAATATCAATTACGCAACTATCACAGTAAGCAATGTTCTTAATGGCACAGATGCAGTAATCGTATTTGCCGACTACTGCCCGATACTTGTTAATGTTACCATTAAAGTGAATAAATCACTAAACATCGATGAGACTATCGATCTCTTGGATGTTCCTAGCTACTGCACCTTGTTACATCGCAGATAACTGTATTTATTCCAGGTATACCAGAAGTGTGTCTTACTGAAGGTACTCGGTTCACACATACATTGCTGAGTACTTATCATAATTTAGAGATAAGAGTTGGTAGGCTTATTTTACTTGGTGGAAGTTGCAACAATAAATCATTATCTGATGCCTCTTCAGGACCTATACCTTTGTGGACATGGGTAGTTGTTGCATGTATCATAGTCATTGTTGTCATATTATCAGTTTCAGTGTGGCAAATATATTCAAGAAGATCAAGGAAAGAGCCTAATCTGCCAGTGATGGCGGACTATAATTTCACCGAATAGTATGGTAAACCAACGGTAGAATCACGTGGTTGGTATGCCAGTGAACGACCAACTGTAGAGAGTTCTAGCTAACGATTTAGAGAACTGGTGTAGAGAAGTGTGAAATAAACAACAAAAGCGCTTTTTTATTCTTATCGACGTAACATAACATTACTTTAATAATCCAACCATAGTAGTTTTTTTAGAATGCACAACGTATTGATGGGAAAAATAAAAACACCTCCATCTTTGTCGCAAAAACGGAGAAATTCGCTTTTTTTTGGTGAACTGCCGCGTAACGGAAAAATTACGGATGCGTACACAAATAAAAAAGAACACTAGTTATTAAGCTGAAACTATATATTGGACTGTTGTTACACCTAAACCCTGACTAATCTGATCAGTCTGACTAAATTGGAAATAGTCTTGTAAAACTACTTGCGAAGCACCGCATATGCTCAGAATTATAACATTGCTGGTACTACAGGAACTAAACTATGATTTGAGCTAAGTACAATAAAGGTTTTGCTAGCAGGAGCTTGCGCAGCGCTCAAAATAGGCCTGTACACAACAGAGGCTTCTCATACTATGTACGAACAAATAATAGTACCATGAATAGTTATTGTCATATTTACTTTAAACATAGCCTCAAAAGCGCTGCTGAGGAAGCAATAAGCGTTATACAAACAGAAGTAGGTGTAGCAATAGACTTATTCACAGCAAACTATTCGAGTTTTGCGGGGTCGGCACTAGAAGTTGCAAACGCTATTTTAGCAGATTTACAGGCCAATGGCGCAACCGTGTACTTGGGAGAAGAGCCGAACATTTTTTTGTCCCACATATTAGATGACGCCCAAGTACGCAGCAGTAGGACCACTTCGTTGGCCTAAAGTGTTCATTGCCTTTCTTTTTTGGTTGCGAAACTTTCTTTATTTGCTGACTTGTTTTTTCTCTAGATTGCTCACATGAGCCTTGGCGCTTCTGACTTGATACCAGAACCATTCGCCTTTTCTACTTTCCCTACTTTGGAAACTTTTGCACTTTCAACAAAAGCTGCTCTACAACACTACCAGTGGCTTAGTATAGCTGTAGTAGTAGATTATATCGATGCCTCTTTCCCTCATGCGGAAGGTACATAACCAAAAACGTTTCTTCGTACTTTTATTTGCTGTTTTTTGTGGATTTTTATCCTGCTTTCGTTGTGTTAGTTGACACGTTCTAGCTTATGCTGCCTTCGCTTCTGCCGAAGGAAATACTATTGCAGAAGTTGTTCCTACAATAATATCACCAAGTAACACGCTCACACAAGAAGTACAAAACGGCACTGATCAAACACAAATTATTGTATGTTTTTGTGGCCCAGAACAAACGCAAGCACTACTTAATACACTAAGGTAAAAATCAACAGCGTAATACATTTATCTTTCTTATACGATCGTTAGCAATAACATTACCAACCCATCTGGAATTTCGCTTGTTCTTCAAGTATCACAGAACATTTTGAAGAATCCAGTGTTTGATGTCAATAAAGTAGCCCTTCTCGGCCTCTTTACAATACTAGACACAGATTTCCAAACAGCGTACCCTACACAAACAACGATTGCAGCATACATACATGACGCAGTTTTAGCTGTTGGTAGAGTCAGTGCTATTGTACGTATTTGCTAAAGAAGCTGCTAGGCTATTTGCTTAATATACACTAGGCGCCTGAAACAAATGACACTGTAACAATATTCTCAAGATTGGCAGGATACAAAGTATTGAATGGAGCTACAGGAACATTTAAGCTATCTTCCACTGCCGAACGTGCCACGTATGTTTTTTTTGATGCAAATAGTGAAAGTACTCATGTTTCAATAGGTTAAATCTATTTCAGTATACAGCCGCATCTGGGAATACTATGATTGCAATGACAGGACAGGCTGGTACTTTTGAAGTTGTATCGGAACCAGTTTACCCAGCGGGGGCTGTTATTAAAGGTACGAAATTGTACGTTGACCCCATTAACGTTATTCCAAAGGTACTATAACAATTGGTTACCTTGTGGCTACAGGAGAAGGTGGAGATCGTCAGGGTAACGACTTGCTTGTACACTGGCATGAAGTTACAAGAATGGCAGTACAGGTACATCTTTTATATGTGACTAAGTATGGATCCTTCGCTTAAACCAACTGTTAAGTCCATCTTAATTTCTCTTTCTGTGTACGATGGCTTGAAGCCTTACTAAAAATTGTAGGATGTAAATGCTGACGATACTGTTCTAAAAGATTATACTTTAAGAGTAATATACTATGATACAGAGGTAAGCTGTTTCTAATACCAATGTTAATTTATTTGCTTTAGTACAACCAAAGTAAAGCAGTAGAAGGCTCTAGATTAATGATAGATTCAGACATACCTCTAGTTATTGGTGCAGGAAGTTCTGATAACTCGATTATTTCGTCACTGGTCCTTGGCACAGCAAATGTTCGAAACCAGTATTTTATTTATAAAATGTGTAACTCATAACTACTAGATTCCCCAAGTTTCCTTCTTTTCAACTGCCAATATTCTTTCTGACGATGATACGTATAGAAGTTTCTCACGTATCATACCAGCCGATAAGTTTATGGCAATTGCATGGGCTAGAATTATTAAAGAAACAGGATGGAAAAAAGTAATAACATTGAACACTCAAGAACAGTATTCAGTCGAAGGTATGGAGTTGTGTAACTAATTGCCTCTTACTAACAGTTTCAATGTAGCCACTGATGCCTTTCTGGGAGAAGCAACTAAACTTGGGTTGGAGGTTATTCGTGAGCCAATAGACTTTGCAGTAAACGAAACAGTTGATTCGTTTGATCCAACTGTTTTGGAGAGAATTAAAGCAACTGGTATCAAGATTATGTTATGTCTTTCTTCAGATGACCGAACACCTATCCTACTTAAAAAAGCAAAGTAAGTAAAGTGGTAGCCTCTTAGTTAGCAATAGACTCTTTTTTAATTAACTTTTAGGCAACTTGGCATGCTTGGATTAAATTCCGGTTATAACTGGTTATTTGCTGATGCTTTCCTTTGATTGTTCCTAAGGAGGCATTCCCAGATAATGACGACTTGTTTGGTGTCATTACATTGAAGTGCGTTGCTTATTTTGAAAAAAACTGTCTCCTGGTTTTTTCTTCTTTTTTTCTCTTATGACGCTAATTTTTTATAGTCCTGATAATGGCGTTACAAGTACAAAACATGACGAAGTTGTTGACAGGTTCCAATCTGGAGTATACTCTTCAGAGTACGTTTTTTCCTTTCATTTTGTCATTTTGGTTTTGTTCTTTCTTCGGACGTTACGTTGATTAGTTGTGTAGGTTTCCAGTTTCATCTAGTCCTATCGGTATAGAACATTTTGACACTAGTTTTGGTCCTCAGTGTTATGACTCCGTATGGCTAGCCTCTATGACTATTGAACGAGTACGTGACCAAATCTCAAATTCTAATCGACTAAACTTATCGCTAAACGAGCATAGGTATTGAAAGCCGGTGGAGACGTTTATGATGGTAATCTTGTGCGAAAAGAGCTAAGAAATATCACTTTCACTGGTGTATCAGGAAGAGTAGAGCTTGATCCTACTGGAGAGTATATCAGCCCTCAATACCTAATTTTGAACCACAAAAACGGCTCTTTGCAAGGAGTAGGCAGATGGGGAGATGCTATCGGCATACAAATCTTCGGAGATCTTCGTTACTCCAACGGACTTACTGAACCTATACCTGACTTTCTTGAGTTGGATTTACCTATCAAATTCGTCGAATGGGATAGTGGTTTGGCTATTGCAATTACTACATTTACAGTTCTTGTAATCATTATTTTGGTATGTCAAGAACATTTTTTTCTTTGGTTTGAAGCTGACGTACTTTTATAGATTGTAACAGCAGTTCTTGTAGTAATTTACCGTGAAACATCTATAATCGCTGCATCTAGCCCTGTCTTCTTGGAAGTTATCCTAGCAGGTTTGATACTCGGTTGTGTTACAGTCTTTTTCTTGTACGGCTTTTATAATTATCCTTCCATTATTAGTTATAAGTACTAACCCTTGTTTTAGTGTTGGAGAACCAACAAAAGGTGCTTGTATTGCTCGTACTTTTACTGGGTTTATTGGATTCACCTTGAGTGTTGGGTACGTTAATATACTTCATTATCAACCTGCTTATTCTACAAAAGAGCTCTTGTTGCCAAGAATTGGCGTCTATACAGATTATTTGATGAGAGTTCACTTAAAGTGTTCACAATCACAAACACTCAATTGTTTGGATTTATTGGCGGTATCGGCGCTTTGCCATTGGTAGGCTTGCACATCATCAAATGCATACTAACATAATTGCTTTAGCTTGTTTTGATACTGTGGGCCATCATTGATCCAGAACATCCCGAGTTTGTTACAAACGAGGCAAACACTTTCAAGATTCACCGTTGTTTCTCTAACAATGAGGTTGTATGGCCAGCTATAACCTTTGGTTACTCCGTACGTAGCTTTTCCATCGGTTTTCCCTCTTTTCCCACAACGCACGTGTGTGATTATGAACTTGAAGTAATGATTTTTAGTTTATTGTTGTATTGTTTGGAGCTATTGTGTCCTTTAAAACAAGGAAACTACCGGGCTTGTTCAAGGAAGCGCTCTATCTAGCTTTAGCTCTATGGAATCTTATTGTCTTCAGTCTATTCATACCAGTCGCGTATGTTATTGAAGATGCTCAAGCAAGTTTTATGGTTGCTATGCTTGGCATGTTGTTGGCTATTGTAGGATTCTTCTCGATGTTGTTCATACCAAAGTTTTACCTTATCTTCTTCAAACCACATAAGCATGTCCGCAGTGTAAGCTTACTATATAATAGCGTACTATGGTATTAACATAATATTATAGAGAACTGATACACCAACAAATAGTGGCGCACCAGGAATAAGCACACCAAGTACGCCAAGAGTTTTTTAGTTTGGTTGATTTATTTACTTAACTTTTAACCTAGGATCCATGTCTATGTCTACATCTCAACCAGACTCTCCTAAAGAATCTTCTGGTAATCCATACAACTTATAAACACCTGATAATGGATGGTTTCTTTTTGAAAAGTCAAAAATGATCATATTCACCATTAAAAATCACATGTTACACAATCACAATAAATTACTTCATTACATTTTTGCAACTATTAGTTTTTCTTCTCAGTATCCTTGCACTGTACTTCTTTAGAAGTAAATCCTATCCTCTCTGTTCTTCTTACCGTCAACGTGAGTACAGTATCAGTAAACGTTGTTGTTGTGGATGTAAAAGTTGAAAGCAGGGCCGCTTATAGTACACTCCAAGTCTAATGTCTCAGGCTACTGCATCATACACAGGTTACCTTTGGATGGCTTTTGTGTTACAGAGGGTGTAGAAGATCGCTTGGTGTTGCTTACGACTCTGTGTTTATGTACTAAACGTGTCACGCATTCATGAAAACTGTTCTTTTTTGAAACTACTTGACTCTAAACAATTGTCTCGTGTAACGTATCTTTACCCTACGTCTACTACGTGTGACGCTCTAAGGAAATGTCTATGAATAATTCTATTTGAACAAACTAAGCCAGTAATACACTATATTAATGGAAGAGAGCATTGGTTTGGATATATGGAAGCTTGTACTGTTAGGGTTGATAATACTCTTAATAGTACTATGGGCAGCTGTAATACGCTTACACCCTTTTATAACACTCATAATTGGCACGTGATAGAATCAGAGCGTAACAGCTTCAAGAATAAACAAAAACACTCGTAACAAAAGCGTAGGGTCTCTCCTATACGCAGCGCTGTCAGGAGCTAAATTTAGTAGCGTAGTAGACGCTGTTCAAGTGGGTATTGGTGACACTATGAAGAGTATAAGTATGATAATTGTTTTCGGCACAATAATAGGTCCGTACATGGCTTGCTATTTTGTCATGTGATAATTACCTTCTTCAATAGGAAAATTCATATCTGTGTCAGGAGCTGCAAAGAAAATGGCATCTAGTTTAGTATCTCTTGTCGGAAGGTATAACATAGGATACGCCATGAACATTACCGGTGCGATTATAGCTATACCAGGTGCGCCTAATGAAAAAAAAAACCCCGCCTTGCTACTTTTTGGCTTTGGAGTTTATCGCCAACATGTATTAGTATTTTCAGACTCAGCGTACTTACTATTGTCGCCACTAAACAGAGCGCTTTGCCAAAAATCAGGTAACATCAGCAGTGCATAGACCTTTTGTAACTTGGTTCTTAGGATGGAATATGAGCGGTCCTCTGATGTCTATGGTATTGGGTATTATAAGTACACATGCGTTGGTACCGCCTACACCTGGACCTACTGCTGCGGCAGGTATCTTAGAGGTTAAAACTTGTAAAAACCTGTGATGACATCTGACCTTGCTTTTGTAGGCAGACTTAGCGCTAGTCATAGGGATAGGACTTATAACAGCTCTTGGTACAGCAAGTGTTGGTTGGATATACGCACAAGTTTGGGCTAGTAGAACAACCCTTGATGCATTTGGAAAAGAAGAATCTATGGTATGTTATTTTCAAAATAAAAAGTAGGAAAATAGTTGATAAAAAATTATTTATTAAGAATAAACCTCCATCCTATGGTACAGTTGATATCAATGAAGAACGTAAAAAGAACGGACCGAATATAATTCTTTGTTACGCACCAATTATTATACCCATGGTGTTGATAGGTGAGGAACAGTAGAACTTGATTATAGGCGGTTTTTTTTAAAACAAGTTGACTGAAATGTCACTCTTTAGGTATGAAGGCAATAGCAGAACTTGATAGTCACCCGTTCGGAAGTGGTGTTATCTTTGATATTATGACATTTATTGGAAACCCTAATATTGCTCTTTTATTGGGTTGCGGTTTAAGTCTATTCCAAATGCCTAATTTCAACATCGAAATGATGTCTACAAAGGTTCGTTAAAGCAATCTACACGTGCTTAACTATAATATCAAAGGGTATTATTGGTGAAGCTATTATGGAAGCTTCTGTCATATGTTTGATTACAGCTGCAGGTGGAAGTTTCGGAAACGTTTTAAAAGAATCACAAATAGGTAGCCAAAACCAAAACGTCTTGTTTCTTAAAAAATTCTCACTCATATTACAACGTCTGTTAGGTGAATTTATAGGAGACTCTTTGCAAAAAGCCAACCTAGGTATTTGGATACCTGTTGTTATTGCAATATCCATAAAAGCTGCACAAGGTTTGCCCTACAGCTAAAGTTGTTCAGAATATTGAGTTTTCTTTCTAGGGTCAACAACAGTTGCTATTCTGACAGCAGCATCCGTAATGAAAGATTTAATGGATCCCCTCGGATTTACTTCTCAGTTTGAAAAAGCACTTGTCGTGACAGCTATCGGAGCAGGTAGGTACAAACAAAAACTACATCGTTTGTGGAATTGGAAAAACAACTAAAAACAATTTGGACTGTATCACACTTGTTGACACCAAGACAACATTCAGTTATACTTTCAATCCTTAGTGCTATTTGTTGTAGGTTCATATTTAATCTAATAGCTATAATTAGGAGCAATGGGATTTGCACATGTTAATAATTCTTTCTTTTGGATTTTATGTCAGTTTGATAATATTCCTGTTAACACAGCACTTAAAATTTACACACCTGGGACAATAGTAATTGTACGTTTCACTTTAAAAATAAACATCTGGAGTAAACAACAATCTAATGCTATCTTCTTTTTCTAGAGCATTGCTGGAAGTTTTCTGGTAACCAAAAAAAACTCACGTGTCCACTTTAAAATACTTAAGTTGTGTTAACTTGGATTGTTCTAGGTATGGCTAATATCAATTCATATGGTGGCTGGATTCGCCGCTTGTAGTGCTTTATTTCTTGTTACTACAGGTATTTCTATAGTACAAAGAGTACGATACCGAGAAAGAAATTACCAAATACTTTAAAACCTAAGTAAAGTTGTTTGTTACAAGAACATTAACCATGATTATTGCAATATCAACCTTGGCAATATGCGTCCTGACAACTCTTTGAAAACCATAAAAATTATTTGATGTTAAGATGTAGGTATTGTCCTTGTTGGACTTAGGCTGTTACATTAATTAGAAGTTACATGAGACTGGTTATGTTTTGTTTCAAAATATTTCTTATTTGAGTTAACGTTACGAAGTAAGGGATTGAGTTTATTGTACAGGGAATATTCAATTCAAAAGATTGTGAAAAAAATATTGTATGTTACAAAGTTATGAGCTTGCAGATAGTGTAACAAGTCTATTTAATTTCTTTAAAATCTTTTTGATTTTTTTTGTTTTATCTTGATACCTATGTCCAGTTATTAGAACATGCTCAAGGTTTACCAAACCAGTAACCATCTTTTCAAAATTATCAATATCTAAGTACATATAGATAGGACAACGATAATCTAGAACCTTAATAGAACTACACCTAAACAGAAATTAGATCAAGACAATAACTTCTTTTTTTTTTTTTGGTACCAGACAGGTGTAGCCAAAACCAACTTTATTAATGTCTCTCTATCTTCTTCGTATTCTCCAAAAATACCTATATACAATGTATTTATAGGGTAGTTGAAAAAAGAAGCAAGAACAGATCTATCAAGCCTACATGAACATCAGAAATACTTTCCAAAAAAAGAACTAAGCCTACTTTTGCGTGCAGAGAAGCTGAAAAATACGCTCACCAAGGCTTGGTACAAGCATTGAAATATTTCCATTAAGCGTATCACCCTTAGTACACAGACATGCTATTTTTTCAAGGCACAAAAAAGTAAGTGTAGGTGGATTAGCAAAGCGTGTAGTAGCTTCTTTTGTTGATGCAAAGTTTAAGCCAGATCGTGTTGTTAAGTCTCTGATTTTAGAAGCAATAGGCACTTTGTGAGGAACAGTTACAAGTTCATTAGGTGAATCTATACCACATCTTCCATATCCACCATTCTGTCCCCAAGCCAAAACATCACCATCAGCAGTTAGCACTACGGAAAGTTTAAGTCAGAAAACACGTTAGCATAACTTAACTTACCTGTCATATGATACACACCACATCCGATAGATACAATACGTTCTTGTATAGGTAAAAGCGTTGGTACTGCATTCTCAGAGTATTCATATGTCTTAAAAAAATAATAACGACCCCAAGTAAACACTTTTCCCTGAACGGCAAAAGCAGTTAAAAAAAATCCTTTGAACTTTATAGAATGCTTATCGTTGTGGTTATACAAATTAAACTTACCTGATCGTTAAGAGCCATTATACTATATCCACATGCTTTGACTTGTACGATATTTGTTAAATTACACAACAAGTACACTGACTGCTCTCCATTAGCCTAGAACCGATAGCTATTCGACATTTATTTGAAGCAACCTACCTGTCCTGTCCATGTGATAACACGTCCACAACAAGTTAATGCTGCGCCATGATGATATCCTCCCTTTAACATTATCAACAAAGAGTAAACCAATGTATGTGTATTGTCTCTGAAACTTCTTTCGAAGCATAATAAAAAAGAAGTTTTGTTAAGTTTTACATACACTGATGTCTGCTATTTTGAACTGCTTAAACTCAGGTGTATCAAGTACTCTTCTAATACCTAATTTATCGATTTGATACGCAGCGCGACTATGCGTTATGCCAAAAAAGTGGTACTCTAATACGGCTTGAGCATTAAAAAACAAAGAATAAAAAAGCACGTCTCACAAAAGGATAGACCTGCCTCACACGTGTTGACTAAAACGTTGAGTATTATATGTAATGTTAACGCACCTGTATTACACACTTTAGCAAAGCGTAGATCTGTGTCAACCTAAAATGTGGTCAGAGGCGAAGAAAGAAAAAGATAAGAACCTAAAAAACAAATGGAAAAACCGCCACTTTCCGTTCCCAAAAAAAAATAACACTACAATCCGCATTCATGGTCACGTGAGTTTATGGACAATAAATAGTACCTTTGAAAACGTTGATGGAATAGTTTGTGTACACTTTGACGCCCATACTTCGCCCTCTGAGGTTAAAGCAATACCTCCATAGCGACCAATTGCCATATCAACAATATTGACGTCTAAACAAATTAAAAATCCTTATTAACGCCAGAAACCATCATAACACAACGCAAGACAGCGATACGAAAGCAATAAGTAATAAAATAGGCTCTTTAAACCAAATAAAGAAGCGCTTACCCATAAGTGATTCTATACGCCATGGTTCAGGTCCTTTTGATCCCTGCTCCTCTCGGCCTTAATTTGGTTAAAAACGGTTTGATGCTACCAAAAAAAGATAAAAACACAACGAACCCCACCAGTAAGTGCCTCCATTGTCATCTATGCCACATACAAAAAAGTCTCCAATAAACAAACGCGTCAGCTTCAATTCTTCCACATACTTATGACGTATAGGCGCTCTAAACAATATTAACGAATAAAGAGCGTTTGAATGATCAAAAAATGGTTTAAACTCGACGTTACCGCCAATTCATATTCTTTGTTGGCATTGTGTATGCAACGCGTGCCTTTGGCAGAAATAACCTCGGTTTCCTTCTAGTGTGTCTGTACTTGGCGCTAAATTAGTTTCATTCGCTAAATAGCCCCACATATATACATGAGAAGCCATGCTGTGGTTTTATTAGTGGATTTGGCACTTTCTGAATATACAAAAACTTCTGAACAGTCAAATTGAGTATAATTCTGTGAACGCAGCCCAAGTCTATTCGACCACATCCAGGTATCACTGTGCTCATCACAAGTTCATTCTGCTTAAAATAAAACAAGGTACAAATAGTCTATATACCTACACGTGTATTAGATGTAGTGATGGTGTTAATGGCTCGAAATATTGGCCTGTAGAGCCAAATGCAAATACTTGTGAATTGAGAAAGTTTATTATCCAATAACAATTTTGTGCTGTGGTTTAGTGCTACCGACCTTGTTCTCTTGCATACTAAATGGCTTGAAGAATACAACACCGAGAGAAGGATCTTCGTGAACATCAAAGCTTGTCTCTTGAATTTCACTTGGTAGCGTGCACCCCCAGTAATTGCTAGTCGCAGTAACACAGTACTTTTCACTTCCAGCTTTTAAATTCCTCAGTATTGTCGAAAATATTTGAAAAGTGATACACCAAGCCATTAGAAAACAATCACCAGACGACAACAAGTACTGGAATTTTGCTGGTGTTCAAAAATATGTATTACAGCTTTATTGACACTTATTAGATACATTACCCATTATTTAATACGAACGTCATAAGTTTATTTACTGCTTGAAGATGTAGTTAAATAAAACCATCGGTTTTTTTCGCACTTTTTTTCCCAACAGGTTTACTGGAGCACACACCTCTCTTTAAGTTGTTGCTTTTGTTGCTGTTGCTGTTGCTTCTGTTGCTGTTCCAACTTATCTACTACCGTCCCCATAGCCATATTCCACATGTCTCTGATATCGCCTTCGTTAGTGGCACATGTCTCTACATAAGCTACATTTGCCTTCTTGGATTCTTTCAAAGCTTCCTCATTAGACACGCCACCTTCACTTCGAAGGTCTAGTTTCATACCAACCAACACTATTGGCATATCTGGTACAACAGATCGCACTTCAGGGATCCAGTAATACAATGCATGCTCAAACGAACTTCTGTTATTGACAGCAAAGCAAACTATAACAACATCTTGTGATTTATAACCAAGACGCCGTAGTTTTAAAAATGATGACTCAGACGGCATATCACACAAGCGAGGTGAAACTGCGTGTAAAAAGTTGTACAATACGTGAGTAGTGACTGGAAACATTGGGGCCAATGTATTGAAGACACCAGCTTCATGCCCGTCCTGAAAAAGTACGTTACTAACAGGATTAAGAAAAATATAGGAACCTCGTCAAAGCATATAAACCTCAAGAGAGATGTAGTTTTGCCTTTGAATGAAGTCAACTTACAAACGTGTCATATGTTATGCCATACCTACGCCATGATCACCAACAAGAGCAAGATGCAACAAATTTCTCTACAATACCATTTTTAAGCAAACCAGTTGAGTTTTACAAAACGTTTTTACCTCAAGATCTAACAGAGGTTCAGATATCCATTCTCTTGCTTTTTCTACAAATAAACTCTTTTGTAAAACTTTTCCCTGACTTGTTGGTTACGAGGCGAAAAAATACAAGATTGATATTACCATTGTTGTAGGTAGCTCTAAGTGCGTATAATAAGAATAAAAATCATCAACGTGTCGTTTCCAAATTGAATCCTGTGCCGTGAGCTCCTGCCAATGACGTGACACGCTCTGAAATACACACAGGTGGTACCTAGGGCGGTTATGTTAATTAACAAAAAACAAGCAAATACCACTCCAAATTATCGAAAACGTTCAGCCACACTATCTCAGGAAGAGTTTCCCATGTTAGGTTAGACATAACACTTGTATAAAAGAGAAATAATGCTGTATCAACATCAATTCAAGCAAAGTGTTTTGGCCGGAAAAACTGGCGGAGCAAAATCAGAAATATAGGATTATAGCACTGCAAAATAAAATAGCGCCTAGGTTATACTGCGGACTACAGTGTGAGGCGTTTAATAGGTTAAAAAAGTGCCTTAGTTGGTCCAACAAAAGAGCCATCTACTGAGCCCTCTTCCAAGGTGAGGTATTGTTGACATTTCTTCTGCAGATTAAGCTCCAAGCCTGGTTTCAAAATCTTGTTGTGTGAACTTTTTGGATAGCTGCTATATTTGTAGTGATATTACAAAACAAAGGTCGATGACAAACAAATGAGAAAGAGGAACAAAGCGTCAATACAAGCAAGTTTTTAGTTTATTTCCACTTTATACAAGTCATCAATTTTACCTTCTACCTCACCAACTACATAAATTGTACCTTTCGAATATCCAACAACATTAGCAGCACAAATATTAGGATCAATATCAACTTTTTCTACTTTATGTTTATCATCGTCATTTAGAGACATTCTGTATACACCTTCGAAACTACCAAAGTAAAAACATTCTTGTTTTTCATCATAAACAAGACCATTAATAACATGTTTACCTTTGTAAACAACTTCAAAAAAAGGAATCATTTTTTTCTTCTTGTCGATACTCTTCTTCGCTGTCTTCTCCGCCTTGTCTTTGGCGACATCTTTGTTCTTATCCCCCTTGTTCCCTGTGGTCTTTTCTGTGTTGTCTTTCGTTTCTTTATCACTGACAGCCTGTTTGTCCTTATCATCCTTCTTCTCATTCTCATCAACCTCCTTCTTGTCATCATTCTTTCCTACTTTTTTCTTATTAACTTTATCATTCTTTTCTTCTTCTGATTCCTCCCTAAACTTAAGAATCTTTACACGTCCATAATAATCAAATCCTTGTTCTTCAAGAGCCATATCAACAACATAAATATCTTGAGTTTTCTTGTTTATACACATTGTATCAAAGAAAGATAAAACTCTACCATCATCAGAAGAAGTATCACTTGGTTGCGTAGATACTGTACTGACTACGTAGCCGCTTAATGTTGTAGATCGGAACTTTTCGTTGTTGTCCAGTATTATAAGGTTTTTATTATCCTTATCAAATGATAAAGCGCCTGGAGTGTTCAGTTTTGCTGGTTTCGGTTTTGGTGTTTTTGGAATCTTTTTCTTCTTTTCTGCCTTTGATGTACCTTTACCTCCCTTTAAAGGTTTCACCTCTTGTTTTTCGTTGTTTTCAGGTGTTTCAGTAGCCTGTTTGGAGGTGATGGTGTCCACAGAACCTTTTTTGTTATGTACGCCTATTATTGTCGATATTGTTTGCTTTTTGATGTCTATGGCGCGTATTGTATGGTTTTCAGAGTCGGAAACGTACAACATATCATTTTCATCTAAATAACCGTTTTTATGTCATTCTTTTTGTTTGATTACGTTGTACCTATAGCCAAGCACTCTGGACAACCTAAATGAGCAGTTTTGAAATCTCCGTCATGTTTCTCTTTATCAGAGTCTTTCTGGGGTATAAGCGTTTCTATTTGACCCGTTTGGCTTATTTTGCCGAACGTTTTTTCAGTCTTGGAAACAAAATACGCCTAAAGGTCACTAAGCGTTATAACTACGCGTAATGCGTACGTCTCCCGTTGACGAAATCGCCATGGAACTTAGCAGCGGTAGCTTTAGCATCGGTTCGCCTGGGGCGTATTGTGACGCTCTGGCCATGTTTTTGGTACCTTACAGATATCAGGAGCGTTATTATAGCTTCGTACTGGCATTTCGCGTTGTAACAGTTGCAACATGCAATCTATGGCGTCTGTACGCACTACACGTGCGATGGCCTGCTTTTACAATAAACATCAATCGAATTAAAACAAATTAAGCCAAGAACATTACGCTTTTTTAGGTTGTGTTCAATGTTAAGACAAACTCTTCTTTGGTTTCAATCTGTCACGTGCACGCAGTAAGTGGTGAAATGTGTTCAATTTTGAAATAGCTTGTATGTACAGAGGTAGTTGTGTAGACAAAGAATTAACGAAGTACAAAACATGGACATATACCATAAAAGTAAAGTAACTCATATAAATACACTTTTATTACAATTTGTAACCTCTTGTTGCGTTGTTCTCTTTTCTAGTAGCCACCTTGTCCTCCTCCATATCCATTATTACTTTGTTGTTGGCTTTGTATATACGCCGGTCTTGTGTTAACAGACAAAGATCGCTTTGGTAGTGGAGGTCCCGAAGAAGGTAGCGTAGGTACAGCTCTCTTTGGTGGTACAGAAGGTGCATACCTTCGCTGAGGTACAGAAGGAGAAGCAGTTCTCTTAGGTTGAGCTACAGGAGAGAAGCTACGCTTAGGAACTACTGGACTGCTTGGTCCTCTTGGAGGATATACAGGTGACCTCTGTGGGGTTGCTGGTCCAGGTGAACTTCCATACGTTTGATGTTGAATGGTACCTCTTGGTGAGGGAAAAGATCTTTGCGGTACTTGTGAAGACGGACTATGCTGTCGTTGTTGATTATGGTATTGCGGTTGTATTTGTGGTTGTACTTGTGGCTCCATATGTATACCTGGTGGTCCAGCAAGATATCCAGGGTCTTCTTCCTCATATGTATCCATTTGTATCACGTTCATATCCGGCATGTTTTCTGGCATTTGATTCGAATACGGATCTTGTGGTTGAGCTCTTGGCTGTGTAATATGTTTTGGTTGTTGCATACTCATAGGTCTTTGTGGTGTAGAAGGTGGATAGTTACCGCCTTGATGTTGAATATACCCAGGTGATTGTTCATGTGAAAGAAGTCGAGATCTAGGCGATTTACGTGGAGGTAAATTATTTTGATAAGGAATATGTTGTGATGAACGGTTTTGTTGAGCATTGCGTTGTCGTAGTACTATTGAAGGGCTTCTAGACTCTGCCTTAGGTTGAAATGAACCTCTACTTTGATGCATACTCTCCATAGTTTGTATTTTACTTGCACGTTGTATTGGCGTTGCATTCAATGACGGTTGTGATATATTTCTTCTTATATTACCACTTGTACGAGGTTGGTTATGATTATGCACTACTGACGCTTTTGCCAAGTTTGTTGAAGCACTCTTTACAATAGGTCTTGTATTATTGTTCGTTGACATACGTCTTGGTACTGCAGGGTTTACATGGGTATTACCCTAAAAGAGAGTAAATACCAAAAACGAAAATCGAAAAAAAAACCAATAGTTTCGCTCTCCTGTTGAAAGAGTCACGTGGTTGCGTACCGGCTCGAATCTTGGAGATTGCGAAGAATTTAAATTTCTATTGACTTGGTTTGTTCTTGTGCCAGTAGATTGAGTTTCTTGGGACTGCATTTGGAAGTTGGAAGTCGTCGATTGCTCTTTGAAACATCGTTCTGAAAATGGTGTCAAATAACAAAAATTTTACACTCACTTCTAGTGTACCTTGAGCTTCTTTTAATAAACGCATGGTACTTGGATTCTTAGCACCATGATAAGCATAATCCCAGGGGGTTTCCTACAGGATAGTTAATGATTGTTGAGACCTGTAAATATCAGAAAGAAACCAAGGAAAATCATTGGTTGGCTGAACAAAAGAAAACTCTTAGACTGTACCCTAACGCCACCACGTTCCATTTTAGCTAAAGGATTCGCTCCACTATTGAGTAATAGTTGTACTAATGTAGGTCTAGACTCAATCGAAGCAAGATGAAGTGGTGTCTCCTACAAGAGTGTCAACGAATAAAAAAACAATCAAAAAAACTTGCGTAAAACTTTGCTTTAGCGTTTACATCTGCTCCAGCTTTTATTAACAGCTTACAAGTCTCTAGGTAGTTACCATAACATCTAATAAACAGGTTTAGAGTAAAATCACATTTACGAGCGGAATTTCTAGCGAGGAATTGATTTAATGTGCGTACGCTCTATGAAGTGGTGTATCATGCTATAAACAAGCGTTAAAAGGTTTATTGTTTCGAAGTGGTTTCTTTACGCAAAAACGACCGAAACGTACCTGAATATTCTCTACGGCGTTAACGTTTGCGCCACTGACTATTAAAAAAGCAACAACTTCACTTCTACCTTCGCTACACGCAGCATGAAGCGCTGTTTCCTTTTAACATACGGTTAGTGCTACTACGTAATTGTGCACATACTCCTGTTTTAGTTCGTGCGTTTACGTCAACATTCTTTGCAATAAGTTGAGTAACTTTATCAACACGCCCTTTACGTGATGCTTTAATGAGTTTCTTTGCCTTGCCTTTCATTACGCATCAACCAGTTGTACCGAAAAACGAACAATGAACATAGAAAAACGCGGACTGTCAACTAGATTGCTGGCAGCCATATAGCGGAATAGAACCCTTCATCAGGGCAGAAGGGTTGTTGCCTAAAGGGGTTTAGTATTACCCGTTTTGCTTATAACAATGATGTATTCTTGTGAGAACAGTAGGAATTAATTAGTGTATTTTACAAGTATCTCTTAGACGGTTTATGTACAATTTGTTTTGGTTTTCAATGTTTGTGACCACAAGAACTCTCACTATCGCTCTCACTATCGCTTTCATCCCATCTACGCGGTTTATGGTATACACAACATTCTAAATGGCGTTTGTTAAAAAAAAGGCGGGTTTCGTTCTGAGAAGGTACAATTTTGATACTACGTACTCTTAGACTTCTTTTTATTCATATTTTCATTGTCTACTGTATCTTCTGCCCAACTGACATGTTTACGCTTTAACTTCAGTACAACAGGTGCCTCTGTAGCAACAGTAGTTACCAAATTGGTGCTAACGTTATTGGTGGCTGTATTACTCATTTCCTCGTTTCAAACAAACTTGCTTTTTTGAATGCTCAACACATTTCTTGTCGGTGGTATTACTACACGTTTATAGGTTAACTACCATAACCACTATATCAGATATAGCATGCTTAGGAACCTGAGAGTTTACTAGGTAAGGCATTAAAATATCACGTGATTTTTCTAAAGTTGTCTCACACAACATTGCTTTTTGAACTTGAGCTTTTTTAATAGAACTCGATATTCCTTTTTCTACTTATGCGTCAGTGTTGGTGCGCTATTCTTTTTAAAAACATGTGCAATAAGGATTAAGTTATTAGATACTTTAGTTTCAACCCTCTTGAAGAACTCAATAGCACTCTGTCATTGTCTAATACTTTAATTTGTAAATAGTGTAGGATTCTGTAACTGCAAAGGAAACCAGAAACTCAAGAAAAGTTTTTACATCGTTTATTGTACATTAAATAATCTAGAGAAAAATGGTTTTGTTTTTTTTTTTTGACTCTTAAACAGTATTCTTTCTCATTAAAAGTAAAGGAGACAATGCCTTCACTGGCGCAGGTCGCTTAATACGTTCTGTGAGAATATCAGGACAATCTTTGGGAGTCATTTTCCATCGAAGAGGTTTCTTCCTTGGTACGTCTCTTCGCTTAGCCGTGGGTTTTCTAGCGCTTCCTCCTCTTGATTTTTTTGGAGAAGCTCTACGTTTTTTATCCCTTGATGTTTTTGGCACTGTTGCACGAAGTTTATGATGACCGGATATTTTCGCTGTTTTCGGGGTCGTTGTAGTACTTTTTCCCTTTGGAGTTGTGAACTTTTTAGGTGAAATTGTGGGCACTGAGTTCTTTGGAGATGATTGTACAATAAAATCTTCGAGTTTCCCAATGAGATCTCCATGTTGACAAGGTAAAACTTTTGGCAGTTCAGGTAAACTTTCTGTTACTTTAGACGCAGAATCCCATAAAAGATTAATAAGATAATTCTTCCATGCCTTTTAAACAATAAGAATTTAATTTGGTTTTTTTACATTCCACGTGACAATCACGTGTTTGGAAAAAAATAAATACTTACGCTGTGGTTAATCTTTGACATATCCTTTCTTTGTTTGGCTATGCAGAGAAGATATTTCGCTATGTAAGTGTAAGTAAGAACAAAGACAGTTGATGAGTCTTTTCAAAAAAAAACGTACTCATATAAAAGAGCTGTGTATCATTTTGACATGCGAAAGCATTCTTAAATGGAGGAATTCTAATTCCCTAAGCTTAATAAGATACTAGGTACGGTTATTAAAATACATACATTGGGTTTATTGAGATGGAAATTCCATGGTATGTCGTCCACCTACATTCAAAGAAATTAGGATAAGTATTTTAAGTTTGCTCATACGTGAACAGTGTTGTGTTTGTTATACTGTGGGTATTTAGACCATATAATTTGTAACGGCTTTACAGACGGGTATATATCTTGATTGGTCTGTGTAGAACGTTTTTTAATAGCCACACAATGATCTTTGTTTAAAGCTATAATTGCTATTAGTTTTCTTTTGTTTATGTCGCTAAACCACACCTGCTACAATCTTAAATTTCCTACTTGTTAACAATCCCAAATGCTTCATCTTTTGTTCAACATATTTAAAAGGAGTAGAAGACCTAAAGATGATAAGAGAGCGAACGTGAAAAAGAACAATCAAACTCCCAAAAAAAAAAGTGTTGTGAATTGGGCCTTTGTGTAGTTTTTCTTTTGTTATCTTAGTACCATATTATAATATCATAGCGTTCGTAGCAAGCCTCCTAAATGCGGACATTAATTAGTTGTGAACTTCAGAAAATAACGGAGTGTACGTACAAGAAATTCGTTCATGTATGGTCTCCGGAAATGGTAGAGGAGTTCCAGATCTTTTTTATACTGTTTTTTAATTGATGCTTTCCATTGATGATCATATAAAGTATAATCTATATCAAGTACCAGACAGAGCTTCCCTGGGCGTGGTTTTGCATATTCTGCAAAGGGTAACTACAAATGTTAGGAGTTTAAAGAAGCAAAGTCTCCAACTGTTTGTAAGGTGTTGAAACGCGTAGCAGTCACGGTTTTAAGCATTACGAACGCCTACCTTTGCTGATTCCTTAAGTTGTTCAGCAACGTCTTTTTTTCTCTTCGGATTAGCTTTACGTGGCGTCGGTTTTACTATAACGACGGGTTTTGCTGTCTTAGAAGAAAAGCGAACTATGACGCTAACCAATATAAATGCAGCCATGCTTAGAGGCAACAATTGCCACGGCACTAACGTAACGTCAAGCATTTCGTACATTGTGACGCAATAAAAGCCTACACTAGGCTAAGCCGCAAAATAACATAAGCGCACCTTAGCTACAAACTCTTAAACTTACAATGAGGCTTGCATTGCGATGTACAAAGCAGTGCCAAGACGACTAAATACCAACCAACCCACAAAAGTCATTCAGTTAAACGCAGCTAATATTTATTGTTGTTACAACTAATGGCTACGCTAACAAACGAAGAGTTAATAAGGCAACACTATGGCTACACATACTCAGATGATGAGGAAGAAATACTGCTTCCCAAAATAACGCCTGTACCAACCCTTGTAGAACTATCGCTGAATGTAGCTGTGACAAGTTTTAGCCGCGTAAACAACTCTGTACGTCGAGAGGATAATTAATTTACCATAACAATTTTGTAAGACTCTACGAATACTACCAGCGCGACTATTACGCATTTTAATGGCAAAAATGGAAGAAAAAAACATTCTGGACGAATCAAATATTGAACGCTTTTTCTTGCCTACCATTCGCACTCTCAACCTTCGGAATATGAAATACGTCGATAAGAGCATGTTTAATAAAATTAAAGCGAGGTTAGTTAAAAAAACATTCAACTCGGCCTAGTTAGCTACGAAACATCAGTATACTGATCTTACATTACAGATGCACTAATTTACAAATATTCTGCCTGTCCGATATACATTACACTACAGAATCAGCCTTAATAGATACTATAATATCACTACCACAACTGACAATACTCGAGATTACCAACAGGTTACATTTAAGCACATAATTTAAATTTTCTTTCAAAAAAAAGAAAAAAAATGCTGACTTTTGTTTAGCGCAATTTCGGACAATGCAATAACACAAATAGTAAAAAGTCAACATAAACTTAAAGGTCTTAATGTTGACGGATGTCAGATAACAGGTACTAAGTTATTGGCTTTGCAATCTAAGAAAAATTGTTACTAACTTTTTTTCCTTCTTTTAAGGCACGTGCTTGGCTAATGTTGTGGCTTGTTGTAAAGAATTGGTCGCTTTGAATGTATCTAATATTAATACCTTGGACAATGAATGTCTCTTCAATTTTCTTGACAAGTGCAAGTCTTTAAAGTACTTGAACTGTACAGACTGCTTGTTTATAGGTACGCTTTTATTACTCATAGCATTATAACATCACGTTTTTCTCACCACTTGACGTGCTTGTATTTTAATAATTAACTGTAAACAAAGATGACAATGCACTACTCAAAGTCAGGAAATATAATAATATACAAAACTCAGTACTGGATTCCCTTGAAGATTTATGGACAACAATTACAACTGAGGCTACATAACTGCCGTATTAACGTAGTTTCATATCAACGACTTGAAATAAAACTTAAGTTCCAAATTCTCCTTGCTACGTAGCCTTTTGCAACAATAAACTTGATGTAAACCGAAAACATTAAAAAGGTGTAAGTACAAACAACAACTATTGCTTAACATGTGCGTGGCTTAAAATGTGCTCAAGTGGAATCGAAAAAAATGACGTCTACTTGTACTGAAGATGTGCTAGAACTTCAAGTAAAGTACGCCAAAGCACAAAAGAGTGAAATGAGAGCACTTTACTATGTTGAATTCCAGAGATTGAGGCTAGAATCTCAGAAGAGAAAATACGACATGCAGTACTCGCTTTACGAAGAGAAGAAACAACATACTGATGAACTAGAGGTTGCGTTGTCTCTAAACACAAGAAGCCGCTATAATTCCTTTCCTAGGAGCGTCTCATTCAGGCTCGTGAAGCTTGTAGAGAAGATGCGAATACTTTTTACAACGCCGACGAATCCAATAATGAAGATGTCTCTGATCATGAGGTACCTTGGAGTCTGCTACCCGTGCTAGTTTCGTTTAATAGTCATTCTTACTTTTCTTGTGAGCATTTAATCGGTTGGCACATCACCTCAGACGACAGGATACAAAATGATTTAAGCGAGATAATCAAGAGCGCTGAAGAAGCGCTCCATTCAATAAAAATCAAAGAACCCACGCAATAAACAAATCGTTTACATGATAAAAACGTTGACTTTGTTCTTTTTTGTTTTTCACAATGCACGTAAAACGTGCTTTACATTTTGACAATGTAATACATATCACTCTACATGTCATAAAGCTTGCTATTACCTTTTTGCAACGATTACTTCATTGTTAAGCGTTTAAATTTGGCAACAACATCCTACAAACAAAGAACTGAGCAAGCTACTTTATGTGTAATCGAAAAATAATATGTCGTACAGGGAAATGGCAGTTCATGTATTCTTCAGATTCTATTGTTGCTTCACTTTCTGGATATCCATCCCATTTTACTTTGTATACATTAACCTCAAGACTCCGTCCTTTTTCATCCTTGACTCTAACAACACTCTTCTTAAGAATTCTTTCAGGGGTATCTATCTGAACTTCTTCTTTTTGGGTTTTCTCTGTCTTTACTTTAACGCTTGTGTGTACTTGTTGTTTCTTCCTTTGAGATGTTGAAGTAGTAGTAGGTGTGTTTCCAGGAGACATATTGATGGTTGAATTAATACTACCAGATATACTTGCAGCTAAAACAACATTCAGAGAAAAACTGATCACTCACACTACTGTTCTCCCATGTAGTACCTTGAATCATATTGTTGTCAACGTTTACTGGATCCAGTGGAATGTGGTACATATAAGCATTTGTTAATATTGTGCATATAGCGAGCCTATTACTTCGATAAACCAAAAGTTAAAAATGTTGATTGATAGATATCACATACCTTTTCTTTAATAATGTATTGTCACCTGATCCACGTGCTAATTTTTTAGTCCTCCTTTCTAATACAATATACTCTTTATCATTATCCGATTCAGCCTTACTCAGGGTAAGATTTTCCTTTGGCGACAACACAACATGTAAAAATCTTGCAACTGCATGAATCCTAGAAAAAGAGTAAGTTTTTTAAAGGTGAATTTAAACGTTCTTGAAGTTATTAGTAAAGTCACCAAAATACCAATAATTTATAGCTAGAAGACAAGGATCCAGAGCTTTTTTAAAGATAAGCAAGAGAATTGTATGAGTTTTATGCATAAAGCACTGTACCATATTTTGTTAAACATGTCTCCTTGTCTGCTATGATTATTGAAAAAAAAACTCTATCTGGTGGTAAAGCTACTTGCTGTTATCACGTGATTTTTATATTCAAGAATATTCTCTTTTACCCTCTTTACTATTCTCAAACCATGTTTTAAGATCTGTAGGAGTTAACACAAGTACATCTACAACAAAACAAGTAAGTATCAACAAGTTACTATTTACAACCTGTTTTCATTACATCGTCAATTGCCATATACTCCAATCCTCCTTTTATTGAAACTCCAGTTTGTTTAAGGTATGTGTACCATAATTCAGTCGTCTGTGTGATTACTAGAATCAATCAGTTAGCAAGAAAAAAATCAGAAAACGTACTCAAAGCTGTATTTGTAACCAGACGATTACAGCCACACATATCAACAAACTCGTTAACCAATGGAATATCTTGCTCCTTAATAAATTTTGACAGTGCCTCAGCTTTTATCTTCATGTCTGGGCATGACACAATACCTCCCTTGGTGAACACTAGCAAGACTGTAACAACTCTATTTTTATTCCAACTCACCAAGGCGTGACTCTTTCTTTGTCTTTAGCTCATTGTCCTCAGTTATGCCTACAAATACAACTCATAAGGACAAAAATGCAGTGATTAATAGAACATACAAAGACCAGTGTCTGGGATACATTGATAGAAACATGCATCACTCTTATCTTAACAAAAACAGTGTTAAATACATTAGATACAAAAGTTTGAACATACATGTTTTGTTACGCACATCTTTCATCCAATTACAAAGTGAGCGTGAGTCAGTCAATAAACTTGACTCCCATGGTATTTTTGTAGATTTGGGGGTTACTGTTGTACAATGAACAAGGTAAGACAATAGACTAACTATAAACGATTCATTAGGATGAGGATTACGTGGCCAAACAGAACACACTTCTTCAAGTCTAATAACAATGTAAAAAACACAGATTACAATTGTAATTTAAACACCTTTTGAAATCGATATTAACACTTATCTCAGTAGTTCCAAAAGGTGTAAATACCCAGCCATCATTACTAGCAAGATTACGGCCACCTTAACAAACATAAGAATATGACTTCAAGGTATGCCAGGGTTTATGATTTTGTCGAAAAGGTATGCTCAGAGAAACAATTTTGATTTTAATGTCGTGCACAGAAGAAAAAAGTGTACTAAAAAATTGTGTACTTGGATGAGATAAACCGTTATCACAAGTGTACGGGACCTGAACAACTACGAATGGGGTCTCGGCGTCATCAAGTTGTTTAATATGGATCTATACAATGTTTATAAAGAGTTGTAACCGTTGAAAAGGGTACCTTGAGTACACTATTGTCCAGAAATGAAATTGATGATATTTCCTGTTTAACAGACAATAGTTTGCGGTTTTTTCCTTTTTTCGGTTTAATCTGTAGTGTGAACACCGGTTTAATACTATTTGATGATTTCTTCAACCGCTTGCGAGGAGACACAGACTTTACCAACATGACCTCTTTTATTATTACTTCATTTAACGCCAACGCACTTAAGTGCTCATTCTTCAACTAAAAACACGTGTTTTATAGTTTTTTCACCTGTGCAATTCCTCAGGCTGTTGCGCTACCCTATAGAAGTTGAGCGGCAATACGCAATCCTTATACTTAGCTACAGCTGAAACAGAAGAACTATCTTTAAACGTCACATGTTTTTTGTGAAACAAAACTGTACAACATACTTTTCGTGAACCCCGACCTTCTAGTCTTATTTACACAAGTAGTACATGTTTTTAAGGTGTAAGACTTGTTTATTGGCGTCTTTTGTACATTGTAAGATTTATAACATTGCTCGTAACCAATGAGGCATCACCACAATTTTTTTTTGCGTATATTTTGACTTTTGCAAATACTTGAAGAGGAAACACATCTGGTGTTTCATCACAGGCAGCCATCACTTCAGAAGTTTTACCTTGAAGAGATAATGTACCAGAAGACAGATGAGATGTTCTAGATGATAATCCTGTCTTTTTGTTATCAAAAAGTAATGATATCTCACTTGTTTGTACATCTCCTGGATTCAATGTAATGTCGGTGCTAACATCGTTCTTTCCTTCTGCTTTAAAAAATTGAGAATAACTGTGGTTAGTCTTGAAATTGCTGAGAAACCCTCCATGCTCCTTCATTATAGGTTTCCAAATATAAATAACATGACCACCTTCAATTAGGTGATGTCCATCAACCTTTAATCCATAGCCAAGGTAAGCTATCTTTTTTGTTTTACCAATATTCTCAAGTTTAAGTTTGAATGTTATACTCTGTCCTTTGTGTACATGTTTCTTGTCACAACTCAACTCTGCAATGATGTTCGGACGAAGCTTATGTCGATACTTCTCTTTCCATGTGACTGCTGCATCAACATTTTAGCATTTGAGGACATGATTGTAACGAGATGTAGAGGACGTACGATATTTAAAATCTTTCACGATTTGTTGCTGGATACGAGCCTGTTTTACAATATATCGGTGGACAGCAAACTCTATTTCTTCAGCGTCAGGTCCCCACTTCCGATGGTACAAATGGCGATAAATGTAATCTGAGTCACTTCGTATCATTTCGCATAGATATTGATTCGATTGTTGTAAAGAAGCTAAATCTTGCCATGAAAGGTCGTTTCTTACAATAATATTCTGTAGTATCTCAACAGGAAGCAAAAACAAGTCTGCGACATCTGTAGATGAGATGTCTGTATTTGCCATATCGCCTTGTCGTTTAATACAATGTGTGGTTTATTGCTTTCTCTTCACTGAAGGACTACTTTAAAAAAAATACTTATTTTCCAAGAAAGAAATATAGCTAAGACATTTGCTCAGAGCTGGTCCAGCATTTGAAGTTAAAGTAATATTACTGCACTTACTAATAGAGAATGCACTAAGTCGGTTTACTTATCAGGTAGGTAAGAATACTGGTTTTTATTTTGTTTTGTTACTACTATACATTTTGTGGCCCAACAAAAAAAAGCAAACATCACGTGATGTGTAGGTGAGTGGGAAGGAGGGAGGGCGTGGGGACCACTGTTAATAAATTATCAATCTGATCTCTTCTCCAGTTGTAGTGATGTTGCATATAACTTGTCTTCATTGTATACATCCAAGTTAAGTAGTCTTGAAACAAGTAATGGTACAACAACTAAGCCATAAGCATAAGGCTGCCATTTTATCATTTCAAGAATAACCTTTGCATGTTGCCTACATTTTCCAAAGTTGATTAACGCTTGTCCTTTCTTATCAACATGATCGGGATGTGCATCATCAACAAATGTAAGATCTGTAAAGTACATCCCAAGATAAGGAACACAAGGAGGATCAGCACAACTGAGAAAATCACGAATCTTTCGAAGGTTTTTACTATTGTCAACTAGACGTAAAAAGTAAGTGATTGTTGAAGTAGTAACCAACAAAAAGGCTAAAAAAATAACTGTCAGTACGCACCAAAATCCCGTAAATGAGATATTATTTCCTTATGCTTGGTAGATAAACCCTAAATTGATTAAATCAACTTTTTTTTTTCAACAAATTCAAAATCTGTTTTCGACAAGAAATCTATTTGTCATGTCACTTACCCTCCATGTTTGACGTAATCTTGTTACAGATATCTGACTTAACCCTGCTATTACTTCCATAACACCATTAAGGTTTCTAAGGCTCACAAAGGCCTCACCAATTTCAATAAAATATTGCAAAACTTTGGTACGTTTTTTAATTGTTTTACGTTTTAAGATCTCAGTAGAGATCCATTTAGAAACATCGTTGAACCTATTTCTTACAAATTTAGTAAAGATCGTAGGTTTGAAAGATTCAAAAAAAAATGACAATCTCGAGAATTTGTCACGTGTAAAATCACGTGCCGTATGATTAACATAAATATATTAGGTGCTTCTGTTTCTTTGTCTTCTTTTCTCCAACGTTGTCTAACGCATTCATAAGGCTGGACTTTAGCGTACATTCTAGTACGAAATAACATTAGACAACACCAACAAAAATAACAATTCATCAAAAACCCAACACTTGAGCTGTATACACAAGCAGGGAGAGTGTATAGTTTAGGACAGATAAAATATTACTTTATGAGCTTACCTATGTTCTATGAGAGTAAGTTGGCGAGCAACTTCTAATGGTGGAAAATCCACGAAAGGTGTATTCGGTGTTACTTTTTTAGGTAAAAGAGCTCTTGGTGCTGTACTCATTGCTACTTCTCTCATTACTTTTACTGTATCATCAGCTTCTCCACTACGCTATAAAACCAATCACTAAATCACTACATAATAAATAACTACCGTACCATCTTTTCAAATAAAGGTTCAAGTCTTGACTTGTACGATGGGGGCATGCTCTGTATAAATAACAATAATTCTTGTATATAGATATCCTTGTGGATAAAATCATTCCAATACTTTTGCATCCAATAAATCAAAATTGTAGCTGTTCTAGACAATAATTAGAAGTAAATACAGGCGCATATAACCATTGCAGACAATAGTCGAAGAAGAAAAAAAACCACAAAGAATAAAAAAATACGAAAAAAAGAAGAAAAAAAAAGTTCCAACCCTTTCTTATTTCGGAGTAATGTGACAACATACCTATTTTGGGCAAACGTAACAGTAATAGCTGATTCATCTTCATCATTTGCTTCGAATTTTCGCCTTAAAATACGCACAATTTCCTGTGGTGTAGTAAAGGTACGAAAACTGAGCATAAACTGCTCCAAGTATGTATTATCCTCCCTGTATAGATTATTCACAAGGAATTCTAGGGTTCCAGCCAATAAAAGCTTTCCTCCTTCGCTAGAAACGCCCCAAATAGCATCTGAGTCAACTTCATTTTGTTGTTCGACCAAAAAATCAATAGGACGCTGAAGCTCAGTGCTACTACTTCGAATTAGATATTTAAAGGCTTTTCTATAATGTACCGATTGACTCTTGCTCTAGGAGAACGTTGTGGAGATGGTGGAGTATCTGCAGAGGAATCTGTATGCTCAAGGCTAGAACGCTTCTCTTCTTCTGTTGCTTCCTTAAAACACGTGTCAGAATAAGTTTGACAGTGGTTTTGTTTAGGTACCAATTTTAAGTTTAATTCCATCAAATCCTATAGCTTATATCAAACAGAGTATAGCAAAAATGGTTCGTACTGTTTCTATAGTAATTGTGGCACGCTTTCTATGCGCATTTATCAAGGATTTGTTCTGATTTTTTAAATTCGGTACAAGAGGTTTAAATCCAAAGAAATTATGACCCTGTGGCGTACTGGCATAATCCTACGACAACTGTGGGTCATAGTTGAAATTACACGTGTAATTCCACACGTACTTTTGTAGGCCTGCTCCAAAGCATCTGAGGAGATTGTGTAGGTACCTCTGCTAGGTTATCACCTGATTTAGAACGTGGTATTGGTGGTTCACTGCCAGCTGTCTCTTTTTTCTTGTGCAATTGTAGTTTTAACTTCTGCTGTGCTAACCATGCTTTACTAGCCGATTTTGTTCGCTCTGGGATAGTAGGCTTGGAACGGGGCGATTTCGGCGTATCAATCGATTTCGATTTTTCTTTAGTAGGAAAACCGTCTGACCATGACCCATGGCGTACTTTAGGCGAAGATTGTCCTTTCTGAGCTTGTTTTGGTAAAAAGCAAAAGCATGTAATTGTGTACCTCTAGATTTTTTTGATATTTCGCCAGGAGTTGTTGCAATTCAGCTACTTTTGCTTTTTCAGCTTTTAACTCTTTTTGAAGTGCCTTTTGTTTTGTGCCCACTTTTTTGCCGCTTTGTGAAACGCTGCTACCTTCACTTGCGCCTTCGCGGCGTCAGTGCGACATCGCTTGTTTTCAGACAATAAATGTAGACAGTTGTAGCATGTACTAGTCGGGTCATTCGAGTTCGAATGCTTGCCATGACTAGACATGGTGTTGTTCCTATGTCATACAGTAAACCAAACTCCTTTTGGTCAATTTAATGATTGCACACCATTTTTGCGCCCGAAGATTTTCTATTGCAGTCAACGCCGACTTAGTTTTTCATTCCGAAGGTCCAACACAAAAATAAGTTTACAATGTCCAAACGCAAACGTTCATCATCGGAAGAAGCCCCACGCGCAACAAAAAAAGCGAAAATCGACAACAAAACCTGTCCTATTGCACTTCACAAATTGGAGTAAGAGAGTTTTTCTTATTTAACTCAACACCATTTCCTCATTCGACGTAGCCTCAAGGATGATGTGGTGACACTTATCAATAAAACCACCAAAGAGGTCTCACTAAGCGGTTGGTCCCTAAAATCGCAAAGTGGTGGCCAAGAATACAGCTTCCCTGATGACGCAACGCTAAAACCTGGCTGTACAGTGCGTTTTTTTTTTGTATTTTTGAACTTCAAGTGCGTTTACTTACTTTAATATGCAGTTATCTGTATGGTCTGGTGCTAAAAACTCAAATAAAGCCAAGGGAGGCAAATCATCTCTGTTTTGGACAAAGGTAAGGAACATTATTTTTTTATCGACTACTTGAAACTAACCGTTAAAAAACGTAGTCTTATGTATGGAAAGATTCAGGTGATGCTTGCGTACTTTACAACGCTGAAGGAGAACCTGTCGACGAAGTCGAGGTATTTAACGCTAAAATATGCTAAATCGTACTTTTAAACCTACTACGGTGTAATCTGAGCAGTTTCCTAAAACCTCTTTCTTTTTTTTCAAGCTGATAGCCCGAATAGGTTACAAAAGAGCGTGAGCCACCTTCAATTGCTATACAGAAACTAGACGCAGACAGCCAGTGCATTTCGATAATTAATAGAGGAGGAGAAGACGTAGATATCGGAGGATACTTCTTGCGCACAATGAGGTACGTTTTTTTCGCTTTTTTAGACTCAAAACAACAAAAAGGCAATCTAACGCTCTTTTTAGGTTACATACTTTTACATTCCCTAAAAAAACAGTATTGAAGGCAGGCGACGTAACTACAGGTAAACCCAAACTTCAAAAAAACTTTTCAAAAAAAACGCTAAAAGAGCCGTAAACTCTCGTTTCTCATTCTGTTGCACAACCAACGCTATTTTTCTCCTATTTCGATGTAAATTAACTTGTATTAATAGTATGGAGTGGTACAAAGCATAAGACTAAAAACGTACCACCATCAAGTTTCTGCTGGTACGTCTTTGATGCGGGAAACGAATTCGAAAAAAAAAGAGCGTCATGTCATTTTTCGAGGCTAATCTTTTGCATTTAGGAAATCCCATGATGGCTGGACTGATACTGATGTCGCTGTACTATACGACAACCACTGTGTATTGGTAAGCTTTTCAAAAAATCAAAGATTATTCCTCCCTTTTTTTTGCTCCTGTTTCAGCGTTGTACTGACTACCTCTTCTTGTAGGTACACAAGGTTACTGAGATGATTCACCTCGGAGAATTGACTGAACGTAATGTTCGCCCAAAATACACTAGCGAACCTGGAGAGTACCCAGAATGCATAATTCTTTAAAGAGATATTTCTATTATTTTACACAAATGTACACGTCGCGCTTGGGCGGTTTTTTTTTTTCTGTCTTTTCAACGCCGTGATAATAAAGTGATGTTATGACTACTTTTTTTCGTGTTGTTGTGGATTTTTTTTTGTTTTGGGCTTGGAGTGGTGAAATCTTTGGAAAATTTTTTTTGTGGGGTGATGGGATTTTTAAAGTGATCTCTTTCTAAGGATTTTAACTAAAACCCCATACCTCCAAGTGCATGCACGTAAAAAGATCAGATGAAGAAAGGCAAGCATTATTGAATGCTGTACATTTTCCACTACTGCCGTTGTTGAAGTCAGAATCTACCCATATTCCAAATTTACCACTAAATAGAATACAATGTCAAATCAACAATTTTTTTTCTTCTCAAAAATACAAAAGCAAGACGTACCCGCCACCACCTAGGGCAATAGAATCTTCCTGAGCATACATGAAGAACTCATTTTTACCTGTCCAAGGGTATGCTACAAGTGTAGGATACAAAGAAAACAAGAAGCCCTCTCCAGTGCCAAAAAATCCTAACAATTTGATGTAAGCCACAATGACTAGTATATGAACCGAAAATAAAATTACATACCTTTTGTAGGTTTCCAAGCCTCAGTTGCAAGCCCACCAAAAACCTTCATGGTGTGTTAGACAATGGGTGCAGCAAGATGGTTTTTTTTTTCAAACGTTCAAAAAAACGTACATAATTCATTGTATCTTCGACAACAATCAATGTTGGGCTCTTATCCTTTAGTTTATTATAAAATGTGTTGATAGATATACCATGCTTCGCTGTAGAGTAAAGTAGGTTCCAAGTCTTAGCACGTAATCGTAATGGCAAGTGAGCGTTTAACTAACCATTATAACGTCAGTTTCTCCTCATCAAACTTAGTGTAAAGAATAAGAGTACCTTATCAAAATCTGTGCCATTTAGAATTACAGACTGACCTTTTATTGTTGGCGAATAACTTATATTATCAACACTGCTTTGAGAAGAGGTTCTAAGAGGCTAAAACAAGTTTTTAGCGACACGACCAAAAAAAGAAAAAGGTTGCTGTACACGTTGTTCTTCTTCTTTTGGTGCGTTAGGGATGTGTCCACGTAGTCTGTTTGCTAGTTCAGTTGCACTTTATAGGAGAACTCATTAGCTTTAAGAACGTAAAAGTAAACGGTTGTCAATGAAATACAAACTTGCGTAAGACGTTTTGACTTGTTGTTTGAAAGCAGTTTATGTACATACCTCGCATTGCTTACAGTAAAATGGAATAGGCTTCCAGACGCAGGATCTTTCTTCTTTTGAACAGTTAGTTGTAGTGTACATATATTGGAGTCCTCTTGAACCAAAACCTAAGACATCATTAGCTTGTAATGCGAAGAAACATTTTTTAAGGCACCTCAACATCAGAAATAGACTTGACATCACAGGCAAATTGACAAGCTAGAAGTCCTTTCTGAAGAGCTATAGGATTGTCTATTGCAGGCTCAAATATAACAAATTCAGGCGTAACAGTCAACACGCCCAGAATCTTGGCCAAACGTCAATCACCAGAAATTTTTCAAACAAAGCTGTTTTTTTTTTTTCATCCTTCTTACCTTGTCTGTTTCTTTAATATATCGCACGTGCTCTTTATAAACCTGTGTATTTTTCGATGTATCGTTTCCTTGCTCAGTTGATGTCTTCTCGGTGTATGGGAAATACACGCGGTCTCGCACCTGTCGTAGACGTACCTGAGAACTGTTAGAAAGTTTGAGATGACGTTTTTTTTCAATTTTTTTTTCTTTACCAGCAATGGAATTTCGTCGGTTGTTGGTGACAATGAGGCCTTTAGAGTTTTTGGCTATTCTTTTTAGTGTATAATTAAGCGTTTAGGACGTACAATTGACCAAGTACGCTTCGTGCTAGATTGCCTTGAGAGAGTTTTTGTTTTAGGCGCATTATATACCTGTAGAACCTAATTTATAACGTTCAGAATGGCGTAGGCTGCGTAATTCTTTTTTTTTGAAGAGAAGTAACGTACTTGTTCTGGCGTGATGTCGTGCTCGTTGAATATCTTATTTATTCGCTTCAACGCAGTTTTTGGGGTGTTTGTTTTGACGGAAATGGACGTAACGGTGTCACCTATACAAAAACCATTGGTGATGCGCTGGAAATGACTGCTATACCTTTAACAACGGTATAATCAACTGTAGGTCTCGTTTCTATTTGGCAATTACATTACAACCTATTTAATTGGCGTATTTCGTACCCTTTTTGGCCTTTTTTTCTTGGGGTTGCTCCATTTGTTACTATTGGCCGAAGTAACTTTGGAATTCAATGTATTGCTTGAAAGTGTCAAACTCAAATACAAGCGCGCGTGATGTGCTTAAGTGTAGAAGTAATCACAGTAGAATTGCTTGGAAATTGAAAAGGAAAAAGTCTGTGTTTTGTTCCGTGACATTTGTGCCAGAAATGTCTTGGAAAAAAAAAACGCCCTAAAATTGTAGAGTATGGAAGTAGAACGCACAATGTCGGGTACAGTCTCTCAAATCAATTATAAAGCTAATTACGCATAAGAGTGGTCAAATAGTGAGAAATCAAAGGCTTTGCTTAGTTTTTGTCCTCTATGCAATTCTATATTACAACTACCTAATGCCAGCGCGGATTACAAGAGTAAATAGTGTTTATGTTACAATCTTTCTCAAATTTATTAGTGGCTTGCTCAGTATGCTCTTACACCGTAGACTTAAATGATCTACCATCAGAACAAGGTTTTAGATACGAATTACGCATGGACGTACCAGAAGAGGATAAATCCGCTAAATTAAAGACAACCAACATCGCTGCGAAGGTATAAGCAGTTCTACAATTTTTTTTGACACTTTTCCCATTTTTTGTAAATCAACCTCTAACCGTTTCCTCAAAGATCACGGATGGTACAGTCGATTGCGTCAAATGTGGACATTTAGAATTATTTTTCAAAACGAAGCAATTGAGATCTGCTGATGAAGGTCAAACAGTGTTCTATGAATGTTGTCGTTGCGCGTACGCTATCCTGTCTTTTCTTTTTTTGTTGAATTCAATTTTGACGTTCTTCAGGTACACATGGTCTGTGAACACATAAACTATGCGCATCACCAAACAAAAAACCTTTTTCTCGACTGTGTAGCAAATGTATATAGTAAAACCAAGTTGTTCACCTACACTCCTACTGTCAATTAGCATCTTAAGGCGCCATCAACTTCTCCATACTGGGTCATGTAACGTGTATTAGCATTAAAAGGTGTACATACAATTAATCTTGCCAACACTTCAGTTACAGATGAAGGTGTAAAAGTGTTAAAAGGTCTACGTACAATTTACTTCATACCATCCAACACTTTATTCGCAGACGACGGTATTAAAGCACTACAAGGTGTGAAAGTAATTCATGTGACAAATTAACTTCACAACGGCTTATTGTATCAACAATCACTATTGCCAAGGAAATGGCTGAACAACATTATTAACGTTGTGGTGCAGTATTCATTTGGTGTATGTGTTATTACAACAAAAATATTGTTTACTTACTACAAATAAACGTGTTGACAAACTTGACTGCAACTGACACGTGGGTTTTTTTCAATGGCGTAATTTACAATGTACATTTTGTTTTTTGAAGGGTGGGTTTTTTTACGATTCAGTCTCTTCGCTACTACTTTGTGTTGTCTCTTCGGATTCCTTTTCACTACTACTGCTACTACTACTAATTTCATCATCATCAGGAGCTACAAAAGTAGCAGGAGAAGCTGCAAAACTCGGAGCTTCAGCAAAGCTAGGAGTAGGAGCAAAACTCACATCTGTAAAACTTGGAGATTCACTGTAGCTATCAGCTGCAAAAGAATCAGGAGAAACCCTCCTTGGTTTCTTCTTTTTTTTCTTCTTGTTCTTTGTTATAAAGTTTGTATCTAACTCATCTGTAGTTGCTGAAACAACACCCTTAGAAGACCCTGAAGGGCTCTCTATTATAGGTAAAGCAGATGAGCTATTATTGTTGTTTATACCAACTTGTTCGCTCTCGCTAACACAAGTTTCTTCCATGCTGCTGACATTGTAGTTTCTTCCTGATAGGATACGTCCTTGTGATGCATGTAGTTTTGATAATTTTGTTATATAAGTTGATTTCTTCTCAGGTGCAACCTTTGATATTGTAGCTATTATCTTACCCATTGTAGGTCTATAATAATGTTAGAAGAAAAAAGTGAGAAAAAAAAGTAAAAGTAAAAAAAAAGTTACGGGAGAATAGAAAAACTTGTTCCTTCTCTCCTTCTCTCTGCAGTATTTTTTTTTCCTTTAAATTCTGCTAACTGTACTGGTTTGTTTTATTATATTTTTCGAAAATTTTAGGTTCACCAACATGCACGTGTTTGAACAAAAGGCTGAATGGTTTTTTTTTTCTATTTTATAATTTGTGTACCTCTGAGATGGACGCTTCCAGCATATCTCCATAATATGTTTTAAAGTCTTGTCAGTGTCTTTTGGTATTTTTGGTTTCAATCCCTTATTTCTAATATCAATCAATTAACGGAGGTGTACATAGAGTGCACCAAATAACGTACAGAATCTTGTAACCAAGAACTACAGAATTTTCATTACTATGAGGCTCCTCGCCAGCTACTAGTTCCCAAACGAGAATACCAAAACTCCATGTATCGCTTGCTTCAGTATATTCGCCATCAAGAGCCTCAGGTGCCATCCATTTAACAGGACCTGTCTGTACAGTACCATCGAATAATTCAAGCACGCTCTGAAGAAAAAGAGAGTTAGATACACGTGTCATATTGTCAAGAGCTACTTACATAGTCTGTGATCTTAGGAATACCCTCAGAATTCAACTAGATGAAGCGTGTTAAAGGGACAAGCAAGCAAAAAAAAAAGAGCAAAATAAGACAAGGTGGGGTTGTACCATAATGTTACGACATGAGACGTTCTTGTGTAGAATACCGTGATCATGAAGATGCTTTAGGCCTGTTGCGATACCTCGTGCCATGACAAGAGCATCCTCGTCTGTAAGACGAGTTTGTGGATTATAAGCAATAGCAGCCAAACACCCGCCATTCAAGTACTCCATGACAATGCTAACCCTGCTTCTCGCACGTTCGACACAAAAAGCGTACATCTACAATTTGTCATTAGGAAAACGATCAAAAGGAACAAAGTATTATTACAACGCCGAAAAATGGATGAGTTGTTGAAGAAACATCGAAAACGCACCTGCATGACGTTGTCGTGTTGAGGAATACTAGCTAGGTTCTTTACTACATCTAACACGTATTCTGGGTCGCCAAGGTTCGTGCATTGCTTGATAGCGACGGTATTGCCTCTCCATATGCCTACGAGAAGGTAAACAAAACGCACGGTAAAAGATAAAAAAAAAAGAAAAAAGATTTTTAGCGAAGAATGGTTTCGATCCATTGACCTTTGGGTTATGGGCCCAACACGCTCCCTGCTGCGCCACTTCGCTTTTTTCGATGGAAGTCAAAGACGATAATGGGTAGTCTTTCAAAATTAATAAAAGGACCGCTGTTGACTTTGTACTGGCTTACAAAAACCCTTTTGTACCTTTGTAAACAACACCAAGAGTTCCTTGGCCAAGCTTTGATCCAACTAATCTGAAATCTCTGGCGCCTATTAGCCAGTCTTTATCTGCTTTGTAGTTAGCACAACGAATAGAAGGTTTATTGGGACCTGGCAACGAGAATCTGCGTTGTGGTGAGCCACCTTCTTTCATGTTGAATGTTAGTGGTTCTCTGAAGTACATTGGCCGATTGTTTGAACCCTAGAATAATATTTGTTAGCTCTAAAACAAATCGAAAAATAAACAGCGTACAGATTTACCACTCTGGCTTGTACGTATTTTAATCAAATATAGAACAACCACTGTAGTAAGAAGCAAGCAAATACTTATAACAGCTGCAGCACTAATGATCAAAGCTGTTGTAACTGTACTCTCTGCATTGAGGTCAGAAATATAACCGTATTATATCTTTTTTTAAGCGTACTTCCATCGCCTTCTGTTACTGAACAAGCTGATGCCTCATCTTGCAATACAGCAACAATATTTGACATGTTGGTGTACCCAACATTGGGTACAATCAAGCGTGCAGTTATTGTAAACGACCTACAAGTAATTAAACATCGCTTGGGTTTTTTATGCCAGTAGTAAGACTTACTTGCATCCGCCATCATCATCCTCAGACCTCTTGTTTACAACAAAAGGTGGGCCATCAATAAAGAATTCAAAGGCGGTATTTGCTCCTTTTGCTGTGTACTCATTTGCATGAATATATTCTTCGTTAGCCTAGAATAACTATTGAGTAAACTGTAACAAGGAAAGCAAAAAAATTTTCTTTGGTACCCTGACTGTATCTAACTCTACTGTCAAGTTTCCGAAATATGCTAGATCTGCATTGCTGACAGTGAAGAGATTACACAATATGACAACTTGTGATTGCAAGAGGTAAACAGTCTTTGCTGTAGTCAAGTCCTCCCGTGGAAAGCTGTCACATTTTGCAATGAATCCCTCAAGAGGTGGTAAAGCAGGCTACAAAGAAAGTAAATAACAAAAAAAAGAGTTTACAGTAGAACAAGATACCTCTGTAGGTGGAGCAATTGTTGTAGTTGGTTCAGGTGTAGGTGCTGCAGTAGGAGGTAGCGGAGCTGGTGTAGGCACAACCACTAACTGGGTGAGATAAAAATTAATACTGACTGCGTACGTGCTGATCCCAAAACTCTGAAGCAAAGATCGCTCATCTTGCCCTGATAATCAGTGAAGCACGTGTCCAATGTACTCCTAAGTATAACAATAAATCCTTTGAATCAATATTAAAGACTTATAGCGTACCAGGAGCTTGAGCATTGGTCACCAGGGAAAGAATTACCATCAAAAACGTCATTGGGATCCTACGTTAAATGAGATTGATGCAATAAAGGAAATTACATACCTTCCACACTGCCGGTTGTCCAAGTATACCTATGCGAAAATAAGCATCCCGTTTGGCACGCGACCAAACACTAAGAACGTACTTGATGAGTTGGTTGCTTTTCTACGCCAGTACCATCTGCCTTGGTTGTAGTCTAAGTTAGGTTGTATTTGTACCCTACGGTTATTATTGAGTACGTTCGCAGGCTAGGTTTGAAAATGATGACTTACCAATAGTGCCCAGCAGGTAATTTACAAGGAATTGGGAGCTGAACTTGGAAATTTGGGTCTGTTTTGGACACCTGCACAAAATCGTTTCTGCAGACGATTGAATCTAGAGAATCAAGGTGTTAATACAATGTATTTAAGTTGCTCGTTATAATACCTGGCTCAGCAATATCATCAATATCGACAATACTATCGAAGATGAAAATATTTACACCCTAAAATTGATGAGTTTCCGATACTTCCAGCAATTTATGACATACAGTTAGTGACGAGCAATTGTCTCCTTCGAGAAAGCATTCAGACGAATTTGCGAAGAATGCACCTGCGTGAACGTGCGAAATAATCCATTCTAAGGGAGGTTGTCAGTTCATTTGTGTTTATTATTTTGCTAATCAGAAAAAAAGAAATATATCATTCAGTACCTTGGCCGTATGGTACAACAAAGTCATCAGCAAGAAAGAAGTCTATAATAGAATGATTAGTAAGGATATTATTTGGTAACCCAATAAAAGGTGGTCTTACCTTCAACAAAGGTATATTGGCTTGTAATTCGCTGAGAAAGAATACCCTTCTCTGTACATCCTTCAAATAAATCAGGTGTTGTTTCTGCAAGCACCTCAGGTTCTCTTGGTGATACTATGGTTTTGCCACCTACAAAAGTCAATGATACATATCTTTACAACCACAGGAAGTTGTGCAAAAAACCAAGCATTGTAGGCGTACTTCTTTTAACAAATGCAAGTGATTCCAATCTTGAATCTACAGGCAAGCTTCCAGTGGAGAAAAGAGGAGTTCCATCCTTTGAGAATACTCTAATCGATGATTGTTAGCAGTTCAGATATGGTTGAGGTGCAAGTTAAGATACTGACCTTATAAACAAACGGAACTTGTTAAAGAAATTGTGACCGACGTAAATGTTATCATCAGGACCAATAACAATTGTCCAAGCCAAGTCAACTAAATAAAACGTAAGAAGAAAACAAGCACGCAAAAATAAAGCGAAGGCATTCTGAAACGCACCATCACAACTCATTGGTGCACAGGTATCATTGACTAAGATATCAATATCACCGGTTACTACATGATAACGATACAAGCGCCTATCAATATCTACATAGTAGAGGTATGGTAGACTCAAAGCAATAGCATAAACATCTAGATAAAAAGTGGTAAGGATTCATAAAAAACAGGATTGAAATCGTACCTAAATCTACAGAGAGTACTGAGTTTGGTGGTGTTGTAGTATTTGTTCCATTTTTTATCATTTCGTATGGTAAATCGTAAAATTCAAACTTTGTGACATCTTGTTTTGAAGTGTTAATAGCAACTTAATGTGATAAAGCCATAGGTAACGTACTATCATGGTAACACATTGCAACAAGACTATCTTCGTCTACATCCATGGTCCACATTGAATGATTTGTAAACGAGGTGCATGGTAGGATATAAGTGTGGTTGTGTAAACTTATAAGATCTAAACAACGGTGTCAAAGAAATGTTCAGTAGAAACAAACATTATTGAACTGACGTACCGTTGCTCCCAGCAGAATCCATAACAGGAAGCCTATTGACATGCATTAGTACATGACGTAGTGTTGATGCTAGTACGTACTTTAGTATTCTTCGATTTTTAGTATCACAAGCCAACAGTGAATTGTTCCATAAACGAACAGTTCGTATCAATGTTCTAAACTATGAGATGTGATTAATATTGACAATTACTCTGTTTATACTACTATTATTAACATACATCTGTATCTACAAATCTCATTGTTGGTGTATCTAGACTTTTCCATGGAGCCTAAAGTATATATTTTTAGTTTTTTCGAAAATGTCTTTTTTTGGAATAGTTTTTTTTGTATTTGGCATACCCTGGAGTTAAAAGTTAGTAAGATACGATTAAAAACGCACAAATATGTAACGTACTCAAATATAAATACAGGTGGCAACGCGTCTGTTGTCGGAGAAACTGATCCGATAACTGTACCGAAAATGTTAACAAAAAACTGTTTGCTTTTTTACTCAATTTGTAGTTGACGTACTAGAGCCATCTATTGTCCCAGAAATGATAGATGTATAAGGTACATTTGTAGTATTAATTGGTGAGAAATTACCTACAATCAACAACAGTGTTACCCCAAAGTTGATTTATTTTTGTACTGAAAAAAAAAGGATGTGTACCGCTTAAATCGAGATAGTAAATCTCCTGTTCCTTTGATTCAGCAACAAGTAAATCGTAGTCGGTAGATAAACCTAGAAATTACGTTAAACAAATAAGGAGTGGCTTAAAATTCTTACTAGAAGGGAGAGGTTTGTCTTCAGTTATTTCTAGTTGGTACGAGCCAGTCTACAAATCAAGTAAGACCTCTTTTTTTAAACTCAGGAACCGCAAGTAATAGCTTGCGCGTGCACAAAAAAAAAGAGTACTGCAGAAAGAATTGCATTATTTCAGATATTAAAGGGCGTACAACATCAGCATACCCGCCAACAACTATATAGTATGTGACGTTATTCGTAGTATTAATCTTGAGGCCTGACATTGGCGGACAAGTAGCTAAATCATCGCTTTCTCCTAAACAAGTGCCCAAAGTGTTATTACCCGCGTCACAAGGTCCAGTAGAGACGTAAAGAGTGGTGTCAAATTCTGTTCCAGCATTACATAAGGAAAGAATAAAGGGATTCCCTGTGCCAACGAATTTGTAGTAATGCCCAACCCTTGTAGCGTGTTATTTCGTGACGATTGTTTACGAGTGTCTCGAAATGAAAGGTGGAAAAACGTACCTGGGGCTGCCGCAAACAAGTGTTGCTGGTGGTTCGCAAGTAGTTGGCGGTTCAGTGGTCGGTATTGAGTCGCTTGACACGGGCGCAACAGTAGTGCCATTTGTAGTTGGAGCAAATGATGTTGGGGCTATTGTTGTTGGTGCCGTGGTTGTAGGAGCGTCAGTTGCATTGGTGGTTGGGGCAATGGTGGTATTAGCAAAAGGCGAGTTCGAGGTCGTAGGCGGTATTGTAGTGTTATCAGTGGTCTCGTTTGACTGTGTAGGAGTAATAGGGCATGAGTAATTATACGGATCGCTTGTATTTCTTTTTACATTCAATTAGCATTATGTGTTTGATGTAGTAGTACCCATTGATTATTATCGTTGTTGTAAAATCCCCTGTTATGGTTTGGGCATTTTCACAGTTATAAATTGCTATTTATCCGTTATACTAAATAACGACGCGACTAAAGTTCGTACCAGTAATGGGTAATAATAAACACAGGAATATTATATTGTATACGCTAAATGCTCGCAACATCACGCACACGCGTAAATACTTGAGTATATGTTGCCAATCAAATCATTACAAAACTAGTTTGTGGTTTAAAGTAAGTTTTGAAGTTTAAAGACTACCCATTACTTAAGATCGGTAGAAACACACCCCCAAAGTGCATAAAGTGAACATTTCACGTGAAGAATATCGCCTTATTTTACAAAACAAGGTGTTAGTTGAATGGCAAGTACAAGAATTCGATTTTTTAGAGTACAATTTAGTGTCATGCCACTAAACAATTTACAAGTGCACGATATTTTTTTTTCTTTTTACGCAGGTTCATCCCATTTTACGCCACGCTGATAGTCTTGGTATTTATCTTCTGTAGTTGGGTTATAATTTGGCTCTAACTCTGAAAAGTGCTTTAACGTCCACCACTTCCTATCAGGAGGGTTGTTCAACATGTGCTTGTATTGACCGATATTTAACCAGTGATCAGCATCTGCTTTGAACTCTTTGTAGTTAACACGAAGCTGTATAAGCCAAGAGTCAGGATGAGGATCAAAGTAAGGATCCGTTGGATCTTCTATGGACTTGTAAGAACTTGTTGTTGGTGTAATTGCATGAACGCACCAACGCTTTCGCCTAGTAGCGAGGGTTTATCTATCAGTTTCTTGTTTGCAATGTATACTTTACCATTTACCTTCAAGTGTCAGGATTTCGCCAATAAGTGCTTAAAAACGTACTGGACATGTCAGTTCTGCGTTGTCAAACGTCGCGAATAGCGGTTTATTGTTTGTTTTACGATATTCCTTGGTATCTACACTTTGGTTAAGAAATTTGACATTTGTGGGTAAGTTTAGGTTGCGTGAAAGGTTCATGTAGAGGCAAAGTAACGCGTTTGCATACATTTAAAGAAAGAACGTACCCACTTTATTTTGTGTCATCAAAAATGCGAATGCTGATGATTTACGAATAAACGTATCGGGTTCCGCTATTGTTTGCACTTGAATAATGTTTCCAAAGCGTTCCTACTGATATTAACGACAATATCGCTTGTACGTGTTGTATTACCTTTAAATGAGGTGTTATGCCAATTGTACAAATATCATCTTTGCCTTGATGAATCCACATGTGCCATTTATTAAACCTGTATTCTCCACGTCGACTTTCAGTCTTGCATCGAATGGTAGCTCGTGTAAGGCCATTGCGCACATTTTTGTAATTATTGATTTGGGTGCTATTAACGCGTACACCAGTACACCTTAGAGCTGTACGAGCCTGTAGCATGGCAACTAACTATGAATAATGGCCATAGACCAAATAAGACTTTACGCAAATTGTTGTAACGCTGCTATGATAAAAACGTAACATGAACTTTGCAAAGTTTGCCAGCGTTCAAGATAAGCTTATTCTGACTCATGGGTCTTTTGAAGATACTAAACGCGCTTACGAGAACATAATACGCACTCACTGGTTTAATAGAAAGGTAATATAGCGGTTTGATATTGTCTAACAAATGTAGGTTGACATTTTTACACCAAAGTCAATAAAAACACCTAAAAAGCCTGAATTCTTTTACTCCTCAGCGTCTAGTATTGTGCATCTTATTAATGACGATTTTATTGATCGCCATGTTCGTAAAGGTACCAAATCCGTGCAACATGCATAAGCTTGCGTTACAGACTTGTCTAGTAATCACTTACACTCATGAATGCCTCTAACAAGTGTTAGGAAGCCTTTTTTTACTCTCCATGAGCGGTGTAGACAATACTAACAAGGTTTGCATATGTGACGGCAAGGTGAGTTGTTAATGCAAAAATAGTACTGACAATATATCAACAGCTTCATTTACGCTTAGACAAGAAAACCTATGAGCTCTTAGGTCTAGTGGGAAAACAAACAACATATCCAAAAAAAGTAAAAAAAACACGGTTCAATATTACGATAGATTTGCGTGCACCACAGTTTGTAGAAGGTGCTAATATGTTTGATCGCGTTAAATGGTGTCTATCAAGTACACGTGGTATAACATCAACAAATACGATAATCACATGGGCTGATGAAGATGGTATTGTGAAAGACATAAATTTTCCGCCAGAATTTTCTTCGAAAAAATTAAGGTGTAACGTGCGTAGTCTTTTCTTTACTCCAATGTAACTTGCTATAGGGTGATGGACAAACTCTTCAATTAAGAGTACCAGAGATATCAGTTGAACAGTTTCTAGATGGGTCTCAAGGCTTTGATGAAGAATCAGTATTAGAATTGCAAGAATATATTGGTGCAGTCCTCTGTGGTTTTGAAGGGTAATACTTTCTTCCTCTCTGCTATCTTTCTAACTTCCTTCTTATAGAATTTTACAAGCCAAGAATACAAGCGAACCCTTATCTACATACGAGAATGATTTGATACAATCTAGTAGAGAAGAAGATGCAACTTTGTACAGATATGAAGGATTAATAAATCCAGAATGGATTTTAACTTACTTGGAGAACTTAAGGTACACACCTTCAGTTATTGTTTAGCCGCTAATAGATGATTTAGGGTTAGCGTTAATAGTGGTGCTGTTCCATGGGCGGCATTGTCAGTCACTGGGTTTGAGGATAGTCTTATAAGCTGGCAAAAGAATGAACACTCTTTCCTTATGAGCGGTGATAATGATTACATTATTGTAGTTTTACCAAATGATAAGTACTTGGTGATGGCGTCTGTAGGACAGTATGATACATACAGTTAAAGTACAATTTCGTTTAACGTAATTTTTTCTTTTAACGTTCGAAATACACATTCAAAAAAGCGCTTCTACTGTTCTTGAATGGTCAACCAATGCCCCTAATAAAGTCTACTTGTATATACAGTACTGGTGTTGTGGTGTGGGCACACTTACAAAGGCGGAGATGAAATACGAAAGTGGTATTCGCTGAAGGAGGTTTACAGTTTTTTTTTAGCCAATATGACGGTCTTTGACCTTGCTTTGTGGTTAGACCAGCGTAATGGCGAACAAAGGTGTTTCAGTCGCTTCAACACCACAAGTTATAAACAGGAGCATAAACCTTGATAATGTTAATGTAAGTTACTGTAGATTCGTTCGTTTTATTGCGCGTACTGACTACAAATAGGCAAAGGACTGGGATGAGGTAGAAACAGAATACTTGTTATACCTTGTTGAACAAAACGGTAAAAATTGGGATAGAGTCGCTGAAGAGTTCCGTATGAAGAAGACTCCAACGGTGCGAACATAATTAACGCGTTCTTTTTAAAATTAAGAAATATATTATGTTTATTTTGCTTCGTTATCAAAATTATCAAATACTTCGTTCACTTTTTTCACTGTATGAAAAACACAAAACGGAATTAAATAACATCACACTTTGACCAGCAAAACGTTTTTGTTGTGAAACAAAAAAACCCAAAACTGTTTGTACAACTTCACTTGTTAATAGAAAAACTGACTTTGTACTAGGAGTGTCAGGCGTATTATGTGTTTTTATGTAAACTACAAGGTTGGTTTGAAATGATGGAACAACCAAAACCTCGTGCTACTGTGAAGAAAACAAAAAGAAAAGCGCCAACAACAAAAACAGCGTAAGATTTTTTTTTCAAAGATAAAGGCCACTCAACCGATATTTTTTTCTCGTTCGATTTCCTCTTTTTTTGATGTTTTTAGTACACCTGGGCAGAAATCAAAGCGCCAAAGGCGTAGAGCAACAGAGATACGCAGAAAATTTCTATGTAGTATTGAAGGATGTCCACGTGCCTATGGCACTGAAGGAGCACTGAAATTCCATTATAAATCAAAGCACCCTACAGAGAAGTATGTTGCACCAGCTCCACAGAAACAACCAGATATACCAACACCAGTACAACTACGTAACTTTGCTGAAGGTAATAACAAAAATTATTTTCTCTTTCTTTTTTGTACTATTTTTTTTTGTTCAGTTAACAAACTTAAAGTTGGAGTAGGACCTTCGCCACTCGCTGGTATACCTGCATACCAAACACAGGTACATCGCAATGTCTGATTTTTTTGGTCACTATGGTTGATATTTTCTGGTTTCCCTTTTGATAGTATGTATCTAATGTTGTTGTTTAGGGAGTCAATGTTATCACTGCATCTGTTAGTGCGTATTCTCCTCAAAGTATGTATTCTGTCATATTTGTTTTTTGTTAAGCACTAAAATGTAAGCTCACATAACAATAGTCTCCACATTGGCTACAGTAGCGCAAACTGCAAACGCACGTGAAATACATACCTTGTTTTACATTTTAAAACGTTTTTTTTTTTCTAATTCGTTTCAAGTTTTTTCTGACAATTACTTTCAGTTCTCTCAGGAAGGCCAGCGTGTCCGTCCATCATCTGCACCTCCTCTATTCCCTCCTCCACGTCACGTGACAATTGCTCCTGGTTGATTTTTCTCACTTGGCGCCTATGGAGCCTTTTTCTTGTACATTTGTTTTTTATTTGTCGGCTTATTAGAATAAATTCCCTCAATCGTTTGTGTATGTCTTGAAAGTAGCTTTCAAAATAGAAATCCTCCCATGTACTTCATAAATCCGAAACAAGTCAAAAGTGTTCTATTGTAGAAACAATATGCTCATGGTACTGTTATGTACCACGCGTCGAAGATTCGCGCTCGAAGTATGCATATAGGTAGAAGGTATTATTTTCTGTCTTTTGCCCGTAATTTCCGTCCCTTTTTATGTTTTTCGCTTTCAAACCAAAAAACGTGTTAGTAAGCGTTTTTAGTGTTATTTTTGATATTGTTACTTGCTATGCTTAATTTCCTTTTCCTACATAGTATTTATACTTCCATCTATACCATTCGGTTGTAAAAGGTTAGATAGATGAGAATTAAAAAGTTGGGAGTCACGTGACTAAATTTCCAAACGAGGGGTGTCCAATTGTTCAAAATTCGTTCACATCCTTTTTTGCCTTTTTTTTTATTCAATCACTGGCATAAGTCTATTTTAGACCTCGAAATCCTACTGATACGAATATAACGGTTCTTCCTAATGAGTTATTGGTGCATATAAGCAGCTTGGTTGATGATCGGTTCGCTATAGCTCAGTGTTGTTGGTTATTTGCTGATATCATTCACTGTCACGTTGGATACAAGAAAATATACATAACCTCTTACTCCGAAGTTAGCACAGTAGCTAAGTACCCCGCCTTACTAAAAAATACATCGTTTGTTTGTAGCAATGTAACTAACAAACAAGTAATCGCTCTCGCTGGTGCCAAGAATGTAAATCTCGATCAATGTTACGAAGTAACAGACGAAGGTATATCTGCACTTGCTGGAGTACATACTATAAATCTATCGATGTGTAAGCAGTTGACTGATAAAGGTATCTCTGCTCTTGCAGGCGTTTATTCCATAGATCTAAAATGGTGTACGCACGTGACAGATATTGGTATTCAAGCTCTTGCTGGAGTTCATAAAATTAACATCGCATATTGTAAGAAAGTTACAGATGATGGGATTGCTGCCTTGGCAGGTGTACATGAGATAAATTTATTCGGGTGTTACCTTGTTTCAGATAAAGGTGTTAAGGCTTTGGGTGGTGTACATACGATAAATATAGGAGGGTGCGATAAAGTTACTGATGAAGGCATAGCAGCTCTTATTGGTGTTCATACACTTCATATATTTGGATGTAACAAGGTTACAAATGGTGCAATTGAGGCTCTAAACGTTTATCATTGTTCTTACCGTTAATACAAAGGCTGATAAGCAACATTCGATTATAGCGTGTTTTATACAATAAAGTGTTAGAATCATTAGGCTATTCTATTTGACTTATATCCTCGTGCCATTGTACAGTTAGTGTATTCCTTTTGTGAATGGCAACTAGGATACACCAGTGCGCACTCACTAGTTAGCTTTCTAAACGACCATTCTTGAGGCTTTTAGAAAATCAAACAAAGTTGTGTACTGATTTAATAAAACACCACAACTTTCGTGTTGCTCAGTTTTGTGCTATCAATGCGTTGTAGTATTTCTTCGTTTCCACAACACTGTATTGTTGAATACTTGTGTTCATTAGCAACTGCACATAATATATATAGTAACATCAAAGCATCATCTAATCTATAGTCTTCTGATATAAACTCCATACATATAACATCCCAGTTTATTCCATCAACCGCCATTGAAGCAACCCAAAAAAAAATCAGAAAAAAGACAAAGCTACTTTTGGTGTACCTTTGTGTCTTGTTTAAATAAAGAAATTATAGTGTCTGAATCATTACAATATGTTGGATCACATATTTGACTGTTGTGTTTTTGTGTTGTCTTTGATTCCAGTCTGTAGTTGTGACTTGTGTCACATGTATTCAAAAAAGTATTTGCCACCTTGAAATCATTTTTATCCCACTTGAATACCAATCGATATAAAACTTTATGACATAAATCAGATCCACAAAAACACTCTTCATTGTACTTGTGTGGTTCTTTCAAGTATGTATCTCTATCAACTATCCAATTGTAGTCTATTGAAATCTCGTCAAATTGAGATATCTCTTTACTAGAAAAAATGGCAAGATGAACTTCTTTGTTTATCATAACAAAAGAAAGCTCACAATTTGGGTCACAAGAATGGTTTATAAAGTGAGCAATATTACCATACTTTGTTGGATCAATACATAAGTCTTCTCCATTTTTAAGTTCACCAAAAGCAGCTAAGTGTTGTTGACGTTCCCATGAGAGCTCTGATGAGCAAATACTATCTTTTCTAACCACACCGAAATACATTAACATCAAGCTACCTGCAGGTACTGTTTTATCACCACAATACTCAAGAAAAAACCCTGTAGCTGGTGCGTAGTTGAGTTTTATTTGGATATCTAATTGTTGTTTTGTCTGAGGCCTTACTGTCGTACCAGGAAACCAAATATCGTTCTTATTAATGCCTTCATACTGTATTTTTGTCACTAAATTACAATAGTCCTGTAAAACCTTACAATTTCCTGACTTTAGCGCTTCTTCGTATTCTACATTGTGTATTGCCATTTGATTACTCAAAAAGTGTTTTACAAAACTTGCCTTAAACGTTTTCTTAGAAACCTATCAAGCAGCACTTCTTTACATACCACGTGATACTCGCCGAGCAAGTTTGAGCCAACTTCTTCATCATCAGGTATTAGCAGTAGTATACCATTTTATTCGATTTGCTGCAGTGTAATAGCGTGTTGCAAAAGGGGGTAGCATCGCTTTTGGGCAGTTTCGAAAAATGTTGATTTTTGACATTTACGGGATTTCTGATACTGTCTCACAAGCGATGCTACCCCATGTGCTAGAAAGTTCTCATCTGTGCTATATACGCTTTCATTCAAACACCTACTGCTCACCTACGATCACAAAAAAGCACAACTGTAGAAAACCAATGACCAAGTTGCTGGCTTGTTTTAGTAACCGCTTTCCCTTTTTAACAACTAATGACCTATTTTGTTTCAATAGTGGCGCTTCTGGTACTTACCTACGCACAGGGTATGAGATTTCACACTCTCTTGACACCTGGCTTACTTTATCAATATATAGTCGCTACAGCAACGTTTGTAGACCCACAATTCAATGTGTTTATGAACACTCAAGAGATTTCTGCAAACTTTACTGGGTTACCAATCGTACTAGTAGATATATCATTAGGTGCGCCTGGAGGCGTACCAACATACTTCTACTTCATTGCAGGTGACGTCACGGTTTTCGCCTTTTCTGTACTTGCTTATCTTAAATAGCGCCAACTCAATTGCTACTGGACGCAGCAACTCCTCAAAGTACGTTTACCATTACACCTGTCGTGTTTTGCGAAAAATCCACCAAAACCTGTTTTTCGCCTTTGTATGGCCTTTACACGCGTATGAGGTTTGTATGTGACTATTATGCGTCCTGCGAACAAATAATGGCGAAAATGTTCGAGTTTTCTTTGTAGCAACTTCGTAAACGAATTACACAAAATCTCGAGAACGATTTTCGGCATGATTGAATCCATACTCATTTTTATGCACGTCTTGACATGGATAAATCTAAAACATAGTATCATAGGCTTTTTTAATGGCACAAGCACGCACAATGAATTACTATTTGATGGTTCAGTCTTTGCTCAAATTCATAAACCGAACCTCGAGTTTGGTAGTGACAAAGGAGCAGCTGTTTATGTAAACACAACAGATGACATTGTCAGCTTCACAACTATATTCGAACCTGCTCAAACGGTACAGTGCAAGATGTACTTTTTTGCAAAAAAGCCTTTCGCCATTTAACCTTTGCGACAAGTTTTATCTGTCAGTGCAACACGTGTCAAATTACAATCAACACTTTATCTTATTGTTTTTGTAGTTTATAGACGTGACACCTACAACTAAAATAATAGAATGTGGTATTGGTATTGAATGTGTGTATCACGTGTCATTTGACAGATCAGAATTCGAAGGTATTAATGAAGAATAATTTGTCATGTTTGTTACTTTAGCGAAGTTCGTGTTGTGTACTTTCCTGAAGTGCACACAATTTCTTGGTGTTGAAATGATACTCACTGTTTAGTGTTGTTGGGTTTTTTACCTATTAACGATAATTAGCTTCTGGAAACGAAAGATTTCTTGTCAATGTAGAAATTCCTTCAAATGGATCATATTTCTTTGTAATAGATGATTCAGCTACGCCTATGAGCATCATGTACAATAGAAGTATGCCCAAAATGAAATCTCACTATTGTTAACAATAATCTGTAGCTTCCCCTGGTAACTACGATCTTGGTATTACTCATCTGAATGCTGCAGGTTGTTTTATAAAAACAATTACCAGCAAAGAAGACAATTTGTTCCGTGTTAGCCATGCGAAAGTTGAAGTTTCACAGTCAAAGGTAAGAAACATTCTTTGGCTTTTTTTATATCAACATATCTTTGTTAGGTGTTTGGAAACATGACTTTAGTTCAAACGTTATCAAAGGAACTTGGTAGTATTTCTACTGCTATGTTAGATAGTACATTGTACACTCTGATAGCTAAGGAAGGGGAATTAACTCTGGCAAAAACTAATGTCAATTGCTCCCTTGATGACCCTTTTTTGGGTTTTTCCTTTAATTCTTTAACTATACCCACTATAACACCTCAAGTGTCTGCTGTTATTTCATTAGAAACAGCTATAAATGAAGACTTATTGATTGTTTATGCAGAGACAGGACCAAAAGTTACAATACGTGCCTACAAAGTAAGTGGCTATGTGACTTTGTTTTTAACCATCTTTCTTGTAGAATATTTTTCTTCCACCAACACATACAAACAACACTCTAAGTACAGCTAATATAAATGAACTAACTGCTACCTTTGATACAATAGAATGTGTAGTTACAGTACGCCTTTCATTGGGTGAGACCCAAAAGTCACTATCTTGTCTAACTTTGCCAGGTTGTTGTATTGTTTGCTGATAATACATCTAATATTATATTTTATGACGAATCATCAGGCGTATTTTCATGCACACCACCGCCGCCAACCACTGTTCCACCAACTCCCCAACCAACAACTCTTTCACCAACTCCTCAACCAACAACTCTTTCTCCTGTATCACCAACAACTATACCATCCCAAGAACCGGTAGCTCCTGTTGTATTCAGACTGACAATCAGCAGAGTTGTTGAAACGTTACCAATCAATGCTACATTTGATATCTTAGATGTTATATACTCCAGTGATGCAATACCTATTAACATCACACATTGTCCTAATATCTCTACAGTCGCAGTCTCTTTTGAAAATGAGACTGTTTTTGATTCCATTCTTGAACAAGGCAACTTCACTTTAATCACATTTTCACAACAATGTACAGAATCTATAAGTCTAGATAGTGTGAAAGTAACAAGCCCAGACAATAGACAATGTCAAACACAAACACTTAAGCAAATTCGATCATTTGTTGTTTTGATATCTTCTTGTGAAGATAGCTCTTCTAAAGATAATACTGTACGAAATTATTATGTAATTTCAGGCTGTGCAGTTTTATTTGTAGCCATAGTCATAGCGGGAATAATTGCAATATACTTGTACATACATAGGCACTAATAAACATAATGCAATCACGTGATTTGACAAAAAGTTTGTAGCACCTGTCCACTTCACTAATTATCGAACTTAGCAGTGAGCATGATTACATTTCTAAAGTGTCCTTTCACTTTTTGTAGATTTCTCCAACCTTGAGAAAGGGTTTGTTGTATCTGACCCACCGATTGCTCAAGTAACTAGTTAAGCCTGTACCAACGCCACTGAAAAAGCGGAAACTGCTTTCCAATAAAATAGTATTTGATCAATCTTGAGCAGTTTCACTTCGGTTTCAGAGAAACAAGAGTACTCTTTGCTTTCGTTAGTCAACACCCGTCATTGAACGGATAGAGCTCGCAATTGAATCAGCGGAGCGTAGCTTTATTAACCTATATTGTCGACAACCTAATACAGTGTTTATTGAGCTTCGATGGAAAAAAAGTTCCAGGTGCTCTTATTCTTTAATTATTTATTTAGTTGGAGCGTTCTAACCATTACCAAATAGTTAAATACCAACATAAAATGCCAACACTTGCTACACCTACCTACAGAGTTACAACTGGATATTGTAGACTTAGACCTGGAAGTTTACTTAAAATGGGCGTTACTATCAAAGACTTTAGCCACAACAACAAGGTTTGATGGTGATTGTAAAAAACATGGAAAATGGAAAAAAATTAAATGGACTAAACACAATGATGGTAGTATCTCAGAGCCGCGACTGTTTATTCAATCACACTGGGTACACGGTATAAAAGAAGGAGAGTCCAAACAGTGGTATATAAACAATGGTCAATTGAGGAGAAAGTGTTACTACAAGAATGATAAACTCGATGGTTTGTATATCAGCTGGTATGATGATGGTAGCATGTGGGTTAAGTGTACCTATGTAAGCAATAAACTGGAAGGTGAATACAAGCGTTGGGATAAATATGGTAGAGTGTGGGTGCAGTGATATTTTGTGACATCAAGTGGAGTACCAGTGTTGGAATAACATAGGACTTATTTAATAAAATGGTTGCAAAACAAGATTGGAAGCCTTTTCTCGTTCAACAAAACTATAAGGTATATACCTACGACGTACCTTACAGAGCGCAGTTTTACCACGTGGTTCACAAAGTATTCAAGAAAGACCTTTGTTGTTCAAGCAGATAAGTTATGGGTTATGCATTAACCAAAAAGCTCATCTGCTACCCAAAAAAAAAAATAACATCACACATACCTCTTTGGATTACTTTTTCTTATGAGACTATTGTTTACGCTTTATAAAGTTGGTTAGTGATCAAGTGGGAAAAAGTGATTGGTCGTAGGTAAAGGCTTGTATGAAATAAGATGTTCTGTAACAAATTTTATTTAAATCATCAACAACTTGTATTTTTTTGGGCTAATCAATAAAGTTTCTAGCGATTTCTTGTGTTATGTACTTTAACATAATGTCATTTCTTCTGGGCTAATATCAGCAGCAGTTTGAATGATATCAACAGTAAAAGGTGCAGGTAAAGCCCATTTTTGAGGTTTAGCACGTTCTTTTCTTGAAGCGTTTATTGCTGTCTTAACTGCGCTTGCAACACTGTAAGATAGTACTACAGGAGGCTCACCAACAGCCTTTGATCCAAGAACACCCTATTTCGAGATATTCAATAAACACAATTAAAAACAAAAACTGGTGTCACGTGTTTTTTCTTAATAGCAACAAAAAAAATACAAGAAATGCAATTGTAACGCACTCTAGCAAAAGAAGAGTCTGGAAGTAGTGAAATACGGAAATCAATAGGTGAATCAGCAACACAAGGTGGTTTATACTCCCATGTAGAGTCAGAGTGTAGTTTACCATCAGAACCAGTTAGGATCTCTTCTCTAAAGAAAGCCTTGTTTTAGAAACAGAACACCAAATAGAGTAGGTTTTGCTTAAAAAACCTCAGTTAATGTTTGCAATGTACCTGAGGAAGTATCCTATACCAGTTACGAAACCACCTTCGGCTTGACCAACATCAATGATGGCGTTCAAGGATTTTGCAGAATCATAGAGAATATCTACTCTTCTTACTGTTGTTTCTCCAGTTAATACGTCAACTTCTACTTCAGAGCATGCAACACCAGAAGCAAAGTAATCAGCATGGAAAGGACTCCAAGGAAGTGCTTTTTCGCTTGTTCTCCTGAAAGGAAAAAAGTTAACAAAAATCACGTGTGGTGTCACGTGAAAGGTAAGACTGTAAGAAACTATTGAATTACGTCGATACGTACTTTCCAGTTGGTACAAAGTTTGCAGTAGCACTTAGCAACATGTTAAGCCCCTTAGCCTTTGCGCAAAGTGCCTGTAAAAGAAGTCAGGTTTACAAAACGACTTGTAGAAAAATCCGGGTTGGGTGTTTTCGTGCTTTTACTAACCTTCCAAGTAGTAGGTTTACCCTCCTTAGTGAGTAATGTACGAACGTAATGCATGGTCTTATTGAGTTTTACACAAGCGAGCCTTAACAGTAAGTTAACAGGTACAAGAATAAAATCTTGCTCAATAAGGCAAAGGCGATAGGCAGAAGAATAAAAAAGTACTCACCTGGCAGCTTCTGCGTTTGCTTCGGATGCAGTAGAACCACCAACAAACATGGTATTAGGAATAACATCAGTATTACTGTCACCAACACGAATCATGCTGATATCACAGCCTAGAGTCAATGCAACAGTTTGAGCTACTTTTGTGTTGAGACCTTGACCGATCTCTACGCCACCGCTGTAAACTACAACTGTACCATCGCCACCGTTGATGTTGATCTAATAACATGCGTTAATGGTAACCAAACTGTTAAAAATTAATATAAGCGTACCAGTGCTTGAGTACCAATAGAGTAGGATTGGCAACAACCGTACTTAATACCCATTAAGCTAATACCTCGTTTTTTCCATTTGTTTTGGCTACACCCCGTTAGAACTACGCTTTTATACTGTAAGGACTTACGTATTGTATGTGTCAATCTCACCAGAGCGCTTATCGAACTCAGCATCTACCTTCAACCTAAGATGGACAATAAGAAATTGAAGAGCAAAGCATCTTAGCGTACTTGTTGTACATGGCGCGAATGTTAAAGTCGTTACCCAAGTGTTGACCACATGGGTTGATACGATTTCTAGTAGTGTACATATTCTTCTCACGGACATCTTGTGGTGAAATACCAAGTTTGGCGGCAACACATTCAATCACAGTCTAAACAATGTTAGATTGAAAAAAAACTTGTTTAGTCGGTTTTTTGGTACCTCTGTTATGGTGATAGCTTGAATGTGACCAAACGAACGAACAGCTGTACGTGAAGGTATATGTGTCCTACATTGCTTGACTGTACTTAATACATTAGGAACATGGTATACACCATCCAATTCTTCGTTGAATCTATTGTTAATGTTAACACAAATAACAAAAAAACCCTCTCAGAGTTTAAAACATGTTTCGTACTCAATAACTAAAGCTCCCCAAAAGTCAGTTGACATTCCAGAGTTACCATAACCATCATATTTAACAGCTACAATAGTTCCATCCTTTTTGAAACCGACCTTAAAATCTACTTTGAACTCTGTACGTCCACCGACCTATTCAAATAATATTTTAATAAAGTTTTTCTCTCGTGACCTTTGTCTTACCACACGACAATCATCCCAAATGCTCATTGCTAGTTTTATAGGTCTATTTAATTTCCTAGAAGAGTTTTAACATAATTGTTGTTACTGCCATCCAGTGTGTGAGTAAACAAGACTTACTTTGAAGCAACAGCACAAGCTCCAGCACAGTAAACGTGACGAGATAATTTACCTCCAAAAGCACCTCCAGCCCTTCTGGTTTTGACACAAACGTCATTACCTGATACACCAAGGATACTAGCAATCTATTGAAGGGAAACAGGTTAAAACACGCCATATATTAAAGAAGTTTCTCATTTAATTACTTCGGGAAAGAGTGAGCTAGAGAACGTACTTTTGTTCTTGTGTAATCAGGCGCTTGATTACCAATGAATACATCTATACCATCACCTTCTTTAGGTATACAATAAGCCGATTGGCGCTCCATATAAAAGTGCTTTTGACCACCTAGCAACAGAAATTTAGTTGATAAGAAAAAAAAAAGAATTAAACTAGTTTTCAGTAACTAGGCGCACTGTGCCTTAAAACTCTAAATTTTACATCTCAAAAGGTGCCTTGTTTTACCAAAACGTTGTTAATAATAAGAAAAAAAACATACCAGCATACGCAGTATCAGTTATGATTTCATCACATTCAGCCTAAGCAACAAAATTTAGAATAGAAAAAAACACCAAAAGGGCAAATGGCGTACCCAAGCAGCTTCAACATCACCACATTTTATAACATGTGGATCTCCTGAAAAAGAATCTGCAGCAATGGCGTCCTCGATTGAGAGAATAGGCTTTGTAAACTCTATACAAGAAGAGTCAATAAATTGTAAAGAAAAAGATAGTGTTGATGAACAAACAAAGGATTTATACCTTCACCAGCATATTCGACTGTAACAAGTTTAGAAGCTTCATTGGCTTCTCTTTGAGAAGCTGCTACAACAACACCAATTGGTTGACCATGGTAAGTAACTAAAAACGGGTTAACATAATAGCCAATCATCCAAAACAAGAAAATCATAAGTGAGTACCTTTGTCTTTCGCAAATAATACTTCTTCTCCTGGTGCTGCACCACAATCAGCAGATCCAGGAATATCATCAGCGCTTACCCAATCAACAACACCAGGTGCTAGGGACGAGATTAAAATCAAAAGGGAGCAGAGAAAGGTTCTTGGATAGGCCAAATTGAAATACTTACCAGCCAAAGCCTTTGATGTGTCAACACTCTTGATATTACAAACAACGCGATCAGAGAGTACAAATGCAGCGTACAACGTGCGACCAGTAGCAGGAATATCATCAGTGAATTTAGCTTCACCTGATGCCTGATACGGAGCAGTGAGCTTGGTAGTAGCTACAAAAACGTTATAAACACAAGGGATTTTTTTTAACTAACCTGGACGATCCTCGTGTATTGGGTAACTAACGTGACTGGTGCTGACATCACGAACAATATCTCCTGCTCCAGATACTAAATTAGCTGGGATATCTCCTGATGCATCTAAGACAGGAAAGTTAAACTTTGTAGGGGCATCACAACGTACTCTTCATGTACAAGAAGAACTTGTAGAAGAAATTTTGAACAAGGTTTTTCCTGTACGCCTTTTTTACAAAGAAATTAGTCAACATAAAGTCAAAACATGACTATTTTTTGGCTTACCTCTTTACCTTCTGGTCTTGCTTGAGACTTGTACTGGTCTTCAGACTCAGGTACAATTTCTTTAGCAATGCTCTCAAGCGCAGCTTCAAGTGTAGTTGCGTCAAACGATTTTGAAGTCTGAAAAGATTTTTTTAGTCAGCGGTCAAGCTTCTTCCAATTCGCTGGATGCTAGACGTACCAGTAATCTTTCAGTGTTCTCTGCACGCACTGGATGCTTTCCAACTACGCCGTATACGACAGTAGCCTTTTCAATGGTAGTACCTGACATGGTAACAGAAAAACCAGCGTTGATAAGAGCATGTGAGTTCATAGGACGAAGGGCTGTTCTGTATGAAACATAGTGTTCATTGCTCTTTGCAAATGGAACAGTAAGAGATAAGACAATATATCCTTTACCAGAATAACTCAATAGAGCTTTCATGTCCATACTAGAACGTGTTATTGAGACAAGGTAATCTCTTTAGAGTTTTAAAAAAACCAACTAAACAACGTACTCTGTGGTGGTTCCACTGGCTTCCAGGACACTAAACCTTGCGCCTGCAGCATACAAAACTGTTGCCGTATCTGATGCGAATCCCTAAATATGTTAACAATCACAAGCGCAAAAGCTTTTCTTTTGTTACCTGGTATTTGCACATCATAACACCTCCTACCCAAGAGGCTCTACCGCGTACTTGGCGACCAGATATCTTAGACAAGTGACTTATAATATTAGGGAATGTTGTAGGTGACTTTGATTTGTGTTCTTCGAACGTAGAGATGAGTTGTTGGATTGAAACAGCAGCTCCAACTGTGAGAGCTAGAAAAAAAGCTGTTAGGTCAACATCTTCATGTGGCGAGGCATACCAGAGTCTGATGCAACAATTGATTTTAGTTCTGGAACATGCTTGATATCAATAAAAGCTTCTACTGATGGATCAGGGTATACACCATTCATAGTATTGCCAACAATCAATTTATATTTTTTTCCCTTTTTGAATGTACAGTAAGCAATAAAACACGTGGACAATCAAAAAAACAATGTGTACCTGTGTTTCGTATTGTTGTACTAGTTTCAATGCCTATTGAGGTACACTGTTAGTACATAAACAAGAGAAAGTGGTTGAGGTACTTGCCTTTTGAAGTTCGACAACTCGGTGCCATTCTGCGCCATGCCCGGAAAAATATATTGGACTTGGCTATACAAGGTTAGTAATCACACAACAAAAGAGAGTATTTTTTTAATCGTACTTTGCAAGTTTTTAGTTCTGCTGGTGGCTTTTTGTCATGTTCTTCATGGGAATAAGGCATGAACTTCTTTCCTGAGCGAAAGTTAACAACAAATAAAATTGGCCGACGCTGATTCCAAAAAAAGACGAAGATCCAAAAAGGAAGAAACGAAAAGAAATTTCCAAAATATCCATTACCTTTTCCTATGTCTTCAATATCAACAGTAGGACAATTTTTACAATCAACAGCGAAAGTATTAAACGCATCAACAATAGGTCGGTATCCAGTACAACGACAGATATTTCCTAACAACTTTCTTTAAAAAACAATAATCCAAAAAAAAAGGCCTAAATTGAAATGTATCTCCGCACCATCTATAGCCGTAGAGACCTGGTCCAAAGTAGGTTTACCCTCAGTCTCTTGTAAAAGAGAGTACATGGACATTACCTAGGGAGGTTTTAGCGAAGCTCTGAAAAGTAGATTGATTGTACCATGCCAGGCGTACAAAAACCACATTGGCTTCCGTTGTTAGCCGCCAAACGCTGTTGTACTGGGTGATGACCGCTTCTACTATTACCAATACCTTCAGTAGTGGTAACGTTACATCCCTAAGGTTGTCTATAACGATACAGACTGTCACATGCTTTACTTACGTCAAGAGCTAATAAAGGAAGTAGGCAACCATTCGCTGGCTGATTGACGTGTTTTCCTAGAGCTCTTGGTGAGATAGACAAAAGCATAAAAAAAGTGTACCGGTTTTTTCGTCGTAATAAGTGACAAGCACAGTACAAGCGCCACAACCACCCTACAAATAACAGAATAAACAATATATCAGAGTTTGCGCGGAAGTACCTGGCCACAACTCAGTTTAGTGCCTGTACACCCTTCTTCTTTACGTAGATACTCTAAAACAGTGACACGAGGATTAACTCCAGATAAAACGCGCTAGCAAAAGTAAGCCAACTTGAATGGTTTAAAGGCAACTGTATCGTACTTTTTTGCCATTTACGAATACAGTTATTGTATTCTTTGTTTCCGACATTTGCGGTTAAACAACGATAACAAGTGATCCCGAGGAAATAACGAATTACTGTGTTAAGTGACCAGAGGCTTAATGCTACGGCTCACATGCCTGGTACATTTATGTGACACTTTTGTATACCTGTACATGGTTTGATGTAGGCTGCATGTTGTGATGTCACGCCAAAAGACTTCTTTGCCTTCATTGAAATCTGCTTAACGGGATTCTGATTAGCTTAGAATGTGGCGCTGAGGAAGGTCTTGCTTGGTAACTACATTGTATTAGGACTTTTCGTGATGCTTGCTAGACGTACAGTGTACTCCTCGAGGTATCAATGGTCGGCTAAGCAAAAAAAGGTGCTGGTTTCCTCAAAGCTTTGCTAGCTTATTGTACTAGTGTTACTACTGCTCGAAAGTAGATGACAACACCCAGAAAGCAATAAATGAGAGCGCTAAGCTAATAAAAGACGCTGAAGCGCTATTTATCACTACAGGCGCTGGAATGGGCGTAGACAGTGGTTTACCTACGTTTAGAGGTATGTGGCATTAACCGATTATTTATTTAAACCTCTACAGGTGCTGACGGTTTCTGGAGAGCTTATCCGCCGTACAAAAAGCTAGGGCTTGAATTTGAAGAAATGGTTGGTGTCAAAAAGGTGTCAAATGTGAATTCACTTTTTTACTTTTTCTTCACAGGCAACTCCCTCGTTGTTTGATGATAAACCTCATGTTGCTTGGGGATTTTACGGCCATCGTCTGAATCTTTATCGTAAAGCAAAACCTCACAAAGGGTATGACATACTAAAGGCATGGGGAGAGTCAAAGAAACATGTGAGGATCGATTTTCTTTTACAATTTCACTCAAGCTTTTTGTTTTTTAGAAATACTTTGCGTTCACCAGTAATGTTGATGGTATGTTTCAAAAGGCAAAATATGACTTGGATAGAATACTAGAAGTACATGGATCTCTAATGTATATACAAGGCCGGTCATCAGTACGAGCAAAGGTCAAGTGTTGCTCGAAGTAACCCAACAAATAGAACAGCCAGATAGAACCTGTACCAGACGATTTTTATGATAGGCTGGATATGGATACAGAGAAAATGGAAGCTCGTAAACTACCAAAGAAGTTTGGACAAGTTCTTAGACCAAGTGTTCTATTATTCAATGATTGGGAATGGAATGATAGCATATACCAAAAAGGCAATAGAAAGTTGCAGGCTTGGAAGAGATCATTAGGTGATTCATCAGTAGTCATTATAGAAATTGGTGCAGGTACAAACGTACCAACCATACGTTATGCTGGTACGGACGATTAACAAATTTTAGCCATACTAAATGGTATTCTAGGCTCACGTTCCCTAACACGTGAAAACACAAGCATGATTAGAATTAACAAAGATGATCCGCATGAAGATGGTATCATAGGTATGGCGTGTTGTAGTTTTGATATTTTGCTTTGAACTTGCATACTGAGTACTTTGTTAGGTATTGGTCTGGGTGCTTTAGATGCTTTGGAACGAATAGAGAATGCCATGAAGAAATTATAAACAAGCAAAAAATTGTATTTTTACCTGTTCTCTTTTTGCTACCACGTGTTCCTCAAACGTTGTTAATTTCCAAATACTACTTATTTGACTATGTGACATTAAACTTTGTTATTGCTTCATTTGTTGCATCTCGTCAACAAACTGTTGTGGGTGTGGGAGGAGTGGCTTAAGATTGTTAAGGTCAGATTGCAAATATCCGATTTGGTGAAAGTGCGTCTCTGGTGTAATTTTAGTGTATTTACATCATTTCAGTGTCAGCGATCATTAAATCTGTTGGCATTGTGTTATCAACAGTTCTTTTTATCTGTGTAACTGTCTACGTGTTAGATTCTGTAGTAAAACCGGATAAACTAGACGTAAGATCATATTTACACGTCTGTAATGAACCACGCCCGTTAATATTGAGGTAAGCGCTAAAATGGTTCTACTTGTTACAAACATGCCACAGTCACCGCGGATCGCGTCACCTGTTGCCAGAAAATACACTACACGCATTTAAATGGGCAAAGAAGTTAGGCGGGGACGTTTTAGAATTTGGTACGACTGAGAATGCTTTTCTGCATCTATCAACTCACTGCCTATAATATGGGAGCGGTGAAAGCACTTTCAGAGATGAACTGTTTTTTAAAACAAGGTAGATGTTAGATTGACATCTGATGGCGTTATGGTAGTAACACACGATCCAATAGTGGATAGGTACGTGTTATAACTCACAATGACCTGATTGAAGGATTTTTGACAGTCATAAAGTAGATTTAATTTTACGGTTGTAATAACCATTATTAGGACAACGGAAGGATCAGTTCGTGTTGAAGATGTCACCTTTGACACATTGCGAAAACTAGATGCTGGATATGGGTTCACACCTAAACAAAACAAAAGTAGAGACCAGGATGTTTCTGTTTTCCCTTTTAGAGGCCTTGATCATCGTATGCCGACATTAGCAGAGGTTTTAGATGCATTTCCAGGCACACCAAAGAATATTGAGGTAAGCAAAGAGCTACTAAATGAGTTTTGGGTTTTTTTGAAAAGCGCAAAAAAATACTTGGTTGTTTTTATTTTGGTGTTCAAGTAACAAAAGCTCTAATTGTTTGGGTGCTTTAGATAAAAGAAAATACACAAGATGTTGCAAAAGTATTATGGACAGTACTACAACAATTTCCATATCAAATGGATCATGTCGCTGTTGCTAGCCAGTACGTCAACCTGTATTTTGAACCCTTTTTTGGTTTTATATGTTTACTTGCCATCACGTGTTTTTGACTTAGATTCATTTTCAAAATTGCTCACTGTCAGTTATCTCTATTAATGTTTACGAACGATTATTATGTCGAATCGTCATTTAGAGACGAGAAAGAAAAATTTTAACTCGGCGAATGTTGTTATGTTTTTTTTTTTGCTTGTGTACTTACTTATTCGATGTCTTAGATGGTGTGAAGTTCTCCATTATTTTCGTGAAATCTCATTCCATATGGTTTCTACTACTGCTTGTGAGCAAGAGAGTATTCTGTTTGTTCTACTGTCTAAGCTTAGATTGTACAATATATATGCCTATTTGAGGTACAAAACAAAAGATAGAGAAAAAAGCAAGATTATTTTCTTTCAAGTTGTCGATGAGTCTCGCACTCATCATCTTTAGTAAACCAGAAGCTGAGGGTTTTCAATTACCTTATGAGCATGCTGGTATGACCATAGCAACAAAGGAGCTTGTTGAAAGTGCACATAGAGTCGGTCAGAAGGTGCGGCTTTATTATTACAACGTTATCAGGGTTAACCTGTTTTAGGTCATGTTCTGGGTCGCCAACTCTCCTGAAGTTATCAATAATATACTTGATACTGGAGCAGATGCTATTGTAACAGACAGGACAGACATAGCCTACAAAGTGTTTAAAGAACGTGGTAAGTAACAAAGTCATTAACGTTTATAAAGTTTCTCAAGTGTTTTCTTAGGATACACTATGCCTGACCTCGAAGACACTGAGAAGTTTAAAAACACCCCTGAAGGATACTTCATACCTGAGTATACTAGCGAGGAGATATCTTCGTGCCGTACTTTCATGTGTACGATTGCAGAAAATCAAGTTTTATCAGTTGCAATCACAGGTACCAAGAAAAAAAAAACTAGTAATTTCTTTTTTGGTTACGTCTAGAAACCACTGTTGCATTTGTGCACAAATTTTTAACCCCTTTTAATACTAGGTTTGGTACTAGTATTGATCGTATACACGTGCATATCAAGTGGAAAATCTGATAATCAAGCAATCAAAACTGAATAAACAAGAAATATTTAAGACTCATCAACGCCTCGCTTCCTACTACTTGTGTATTTTCCAGCAACCTATTTTTATTATTGAACACACTTTGAAGTTAAAAAAACCAACAAATTTGGATGTTAGTTTATTGTATCAAGTCAACTTGGAAGTCCAAAAATAATTTGGAAAAAACCAGTACGTCCTGATCTAAATGAGAAAAAATTTGCTTTTTATTGGGAGTTTTTTCATACTGGACTTGTTTCAATTTGAGAATCACCGCTAAGCGTAGCAGATGAGTGAGCTGTTAATACTAGTTTCTGTTGATTACTTTTAATCATGAATACCATGAGAGCTATAAGGCATACAAGACTTAGGAAGCCAATAGTAGAAGCAGCTGCAATCAGAACATTGTTCAAGTTGTTCTTACCATCATCACAATGTGGGTCTGCATCCCATTGAACGAATATCCTTGATGTGGCCGATTTTGCTCCAGCCACATCTTGGATCATCCGCAGACAAGGATCTTTTACACCGTTACTTAAATGAGCTCTATTCTCTGGAAAAACTTGACAGTTCTGTGGTGTTTCCATCACGACATACTCGTTTGTACTTGCTTGAGTAAGTACGATTTCCATGCTATCTTGTATATTAGGACACTTTGAAAAGCTTAAGGTGGCCATATTGGAAAGAACAAGCGTTGTATTCATGGTAACGTTCACCAAGCCTAAAAGGTAAAAAAACTGTCAGAAAACACTGTCAGAGGTTTCCAATACTCGTACCTTCGAATAGAATGGTTGTGTCAATATGAATCTCTCTTTTAACTATCTCTACGTCATTTTGGACTACCCACACACCCAGTGTTTCATTACATTTAGCGCCAGGTGGTATATCTCCAACGCAATCTGTTTTTTTAACACAAAAGAGTTAAAAAAAATGAGAAAAAATTATTTTAGCGCACAAAGATCACTTACTAGATTGGGCTGGTGTTTCGGAAGGAATGTCAGTAGGTTCCAGTGTCATTGGTTCTTCGCTTGTTGGTGCGCTTGTTAACTTACATTTACCACTTTCTCCTATTTTTTATCTCAACTCAAAAACCCGGAACAATTTTTTTGCGGATTTTACCTGCTTTGTAAATGTCGTTTATTTGCTCTCCGGATAGAGCTTTACCTTTGTAAAACGATAGCTAAAAACCAAGATTAACCGTTTTATAGCGTAGTAGGACGTGCATACCTCGTCTAGCGTCCCTCTAAACGTTGCATTAAAGGTGGGTTTACCACCAATATAAAATGTATTGAGGCCTGTAGTTATTGGTTCCGCCACGCCGTTAATGGGATTGCAAGTACGAGCGAGAACTCCGTCTACTGCAAGTTAATACAATAATTATTTATTTATTTAGTAAAAATCACGTGACACGCACCAATATAAAGACATATTGTTTGTTCTTCCCTAAGAGAAGAGAGTGAGTTCTTTTGTCCGTTTATTTTTCAAAGGCGTTTTTTCAAGTAGCAATTTACCTGTTAATTACACCTGCAATATGGTGCCACTTCCTTGTGTCATGTAGTGAATGCGGACTATTTATTAGAACGAGAAATCCTGCATCTAAAAGTTTTTTTAGAGTTTTTCAAAAGAAATGAAAAAAAAAAAAAAAAAAATATCACGTGCTTAATCTAACTTCAAAGACGAGTTTGTTATCTTCAACTAGATACATAGAATATCCGCCAATTTCGCTGAGATGATGTATTAAATATTGTGCTGTCCCAAGCTTATCTCTTTTTAGCCAAAACTCGATAGTGACGCTATCTAATGGCGTATAAGCAACATTAAAACTAAAAAAACATTTCATGTCAAAGTGTCTTAAAATACCTGTTTCGGGCGAAAAAACTGCATCTTTTGCTGTAACAGAACCACCTGTTAGTTGTAAACCACCAGATACAAGAGCCTGATAGGTAAGAGATGAGAACAGATGAGAAAAAACAAAAGTTATGAAGCAAATGCGCAGATACCTGTTTTTGTAAATTGAAGTCGCTTTCATATTTACCAATAATGCTTGTTTCACGTGACGACACTTCTTCCTTAGTAATTAACGATACAGAATCGAACTTCCACCAAGCCTTAACATGAGGATCCACCGGAGTGCATATTTGTATTGATAAAGTAATAAAAAGACATAAAAGAGCCAACAGACGAAGTGACATTTCAGTGTTTTGTTAAAATAATAATCATAAAATTGACTTTTATTGGCCTTGGGTTTTCTCCCTCTGTGTACCTTTTTTTTCGTTTAGTATACCTCTAAACACTACAACAACGACTCCGAAAATCGTTGCAATGCTTATTTTACAACTTAAGCAATATCTCCATGTCAAAAACTTATTTTCTTTTGCGTATCCGAAAAAACCCGAAAACGATGTTTGCTTTAATTGTCCGCTCCCACGGAATACTGTTGCCTTTAGATGATCTCTAGTACGTTTTAGAGATGAATAGAGGTGTATTAGAGGTCCAAGCTGTACTTTAGAAGTCTTGAGAGTCTGAGTCAGGTTTTATCTGAAAAGCTTTTGTTTGGTACTCTTGCTGACGTAAGCGCATTGAAAGGGTGAAATGGGCCAACAACAGGCTACCGAAGAAAAGCCCGTTGAAGACAAAGAGCCACAGCCATTAAAAGATGAAGACATTTATAACGTCACGGAAATAAACGTATTAGAGCTTGTTAACCGCTAAGAGTTGTAATACTGTTTTTAGGTACAAGATGATAACGGACTACTCACATCACCTGATGGCGCTTTCGTGATGCCACCAGAGCTAATGGCGAAGATTTTTGGTAATTTGGAAGTTCAAACAATCCTAGAGCACGTAAAAAGCTCTTAGTACCTTAAAAATAATCGCCAACGTTAGGATACAGTATATATGCAAGAATTGGTATTTGGTAATAGACTTTTTGTTCATTTTATTCCGAAAAACGTTAAAAAGTCGCCTAATACAACCCTATAGCTTTGTTGGGCAGACTCATCGATACTTGATTTTAGAAAAACAAAGCTGAGATTAAAACCACGTGCTTTGACATCAGTTATACACCGTTGTGCCAGAATTAGTCACTCTTTAAATCTTAAAAACTGCTGGCACGTGCACACATTCATTTGTTGGCTCTACTTTGTAGCGTTGCGGCAAAAGTAAAGTTAAAAAAAAAAGAAGGATAAAATAAGACATGACTTTTTTGGCGTCACCACTTCTTTAGAACGCTTATAAAGTATTAGGAACTGTACAGATGCTTTGATACATACTATACCTACAGGTTCACTTCGAATACTTAACCTATCAGCGTGTTTAGACATCACAAACACTGCATTACTACATATCGCAAAAATGAAATCTTTGCGTGTCTTAGTACTAACTCATTGTACGCTTATTCTTTTCATTCTCACTAACCTTACATACCAGGTATGAGAATCTCAGATCCAGGTATTTGGGCTATACGAAACATGCAACTCACTGATCTCCATCTCAATGTTTGTAACAATCTTTCTACGTGCAAAGGTTTAAGTCAAATGACAACCCTCACTACTTTGAACCTGAGTCGTGTTCGATGTACTACAACTCAAAATGCACTTGTAGAGGCAATGTCACTTACAAAATTACAAAGAGTTGACATGTCAGTAATGACAAGTGATAATACTTTCAAAGAAGTTGCTCTTGATTTAACGGTTTTTAAAGACTTGAATGAGCTTTGTGTAGACGCAATAAGTGTGACGAGGATTCCTGGGATATTAGACCAACTGAGGACTATGCCTAGCTTTCATACATTGTACTTGCCTTCAGGTCTTAGAAATACCGTAATTGAAGGCCATTTTCGGGTCGTTCATGCTCCCCATGATTGGCTTTAATAAATATACACAAAGGTTTTTGTTTCTATTAATTTATTTATAATTTGCACTACTAGTTGTGCGTTCAGCATTTCATGGTGCTGAGGGTTGGTCATCTGACAATAGTCAGTTTAGTTTTACGTTTAAGTACGCTCTCTTCGGGCTTTTGCTCTAGCGGCTCTTTGGGCGCTTTCCCAGTCCTCCCATTCGGGAGTATCTACCTACACGCACTTGTGAATAACCAAAAGCGCGTTTGAAACAATTTAAACCAAATAGTTGTTGCAAATGTACCTTATGTGGGTTTTCTGGTGGGTACTGGCTCACAGGCTCGCTTACTGCAGGTGTTGTTGCTGGCGCAGGATCTACAAAATTGGCATGGTCAGAATTGGGAAACAAAGTTTCGAAATCCGTCACACTCAATTGAGCAGTCCTTTTACGCCAGACAATTTCACGATGCGGTTGTGTAAAGTATAACTCAATATGTACAAGAGAAAAGAGAGAAAAGAACCGCATCCGTTAAATTAATTCACGTTTTTTTTTTTCAAAGTAATATTACAGTTTTTGCTTCACTATATTAGCGTGAAGCGCTAAATTACAGCAAAAGAGGGTAGAATAGAGATAACCTTTTCAATCCACTACGATTACGTAGCGAACTAAAATAAAGGCCAGGACTGCTCAAAGGAGGCGAACAGAATTAAGCTCTAGGGCTAACAGCGCCAGAGGCTGTTTTTTGTTGGGGTGGGTTAATACCTTGGAAAGTAGCAGGTTGACCTGATTTTTCAGCCCATTTTGTCTTGTGTTGTTCTTTACCGAAGCCTTCAGAGTAGTTACCCTTCAATTTGAAGAGTTGCTTAAAGTGAGGCTTGCCTAAGCGAAAAATAAGGCAAGTGATCGCGATAGATGAAATGGACTTCGGTACGTACAAAAGTAAGAGCCTTCCAAAGAAGCATAGTTGCCAGCGTTTAAAGTTTTGTTACATTGTTTGCATTTAAAGCATCCGCGTTTGTGGAAAGCTAATATAAGCGTTAGAAGCGTTAAAACAAATATTTTAGTAGTTCGTACTCAGATCACCGACTTTAAGCTTTTCCATAGCGTAAACGCTCTTTCCGCATGTTGCACATTTAGGGGCACTCATTGGTAGTTGTTGTAGATTGTTTGGTGTTGTTATATTATGACTTATTCAGGCGTAAAATTTTCCCTGGAACAGCCCTGGAAAATTACTGCAGCGTTATTACCCCACTATGTATTTTTGGAGATTTATTTTTGTATATGTACGATACAATTGCTGTAGCGGTTGACATTCGAAAAAAACGAAAATACAATGATGCTAGAGTTTTTTTCTAAACGAAAAACTGCATCAAATCTACATTCCTTTTCTCGGACAATCTGACTGACTCCTTGAACAAAGTATACCCGCTTGAATACTGAAACTAGCTCGGACTTTTTCACCTTTACAATTGCGCAATTTGCGTAAGTTTTTACGCACGCTGAAATTTTCCACTCTTGTAACCGCCGCTGAGGCGAGGTCAGGCTTCTACGGAGCATTTACGAGCGACGAGAGGTCTTATAAAGTGTGAATGTAAAAATATTGCGAACGCGCTATAAAAGAAGCGTTGACACTCGCCACTACGTTATTTTAGAAGCTTTGGTGCCAAGAAAGCCTTTCTCCGTAAAGGCAGGTACATAATCTGATATTCTACAAAACCTTGCCACTTTCTTCTTTTTCGTTCATCTCCGCTTCAGACTCCTTCTTTTCCTGTTCTAGCCGTTCTTTCTCGGCCTTTTGTTCTTGAAGAATTTTTAATTTCTCAGCGAAGATTTTATCAAATTCTTCTTTCTCGCTATTTTGTTGTTTATCACTATCAGTAGCCCACTTTGCCGTCCTATCTGATTGATACAACATTAGAATGCCTTCAGGGAGAGTCATAGTATCTTGGACATTATCGGCAGCAGTAGCGTATATTTCCATGCCTAGAGGTTGCATACAGTGAGTAATACCGATCAACAAGAGGTAAATGAGCCAAAAAAACTTTTTCTGCCCATTACGTTTAAAAATAGCATAATCAGAAAATGGAAACGTTTAGCGCAAAAATACATTCCAAAAGCATCACTGTACCCAAATTATAATGTCGTAGCACCATGCCATCACCCTAATAATGTATTTAATGATATTGGAATAGATAGATAATAATATTATCTGTACCTTCTCGCTATTAACTTTAGAGCATCTAAACGGTTTACTGGTTACCATGAACGTCCGACAGGCAGCAGGGCGGTATTTATAAACCTAGTAGAGCTAAGAAAATTGTTTTGAAAAAAGAAGTCTGGTACGCACTGTACAAGCTCCTTCATCACTAAGGAATACACACTTGGTCGTTTCGTACGACTTTTTCCAAAATTTATCAACATCGTCAGCACCATAATTAGCTTGTAAATGCAATAGCTGTAATTGCTCTTTGCTACGCATTATCATTAGTACAAGCATCTGACGCGTATAAAAATATGCTACCAGGCGAACAGCACGAGAATCAAATTAAAATACAACAAAAAAGCTACGTAACGCACGTTGGTCCTCCGGCTTTTTTCATACGCCTGTACAATAATTTAGCTTCATCAGAAGTTATAAAAACCATCTGATGGCAGCAATGAGCACAACCTAATAAAAGGTCGGTAAACAAGAAATGTCATGTCACGTTAGAAAAAAAAATGGCGCCGCGAAGGCAGAATCGAACTGCTATCACTCCCGTGATCTACAGGTTTGAAGCCTGCACCGGGGACCACCCCTGGCTCGTCTCGGCGATGAACAAACGCGGTTCTCGTGCTTTTGTGCTTGACTTTATGAAAACAAAAAAAGTTGTGGTTTATTGTAAGTGTCAAGTGTATTGGTACCTTTTTTACACGAGAGTTTAGGAGTGCCAACTGCTTTTTGATGAAGTGTAAACGCTTTCAGTTGTCTGTGGACTTCTCTTGCCCTTTTTGCGCCTGGTTTCATCTTAGCGAGCTCTTGTGTAATTAAAAGCATGTTATCTGCTACATCTTTTTGTTGTTTTTTCGGTGCTTGCGCCATCAATGCCATTAACCCTTCTGTTACTTTCATATCCTCCATTGTAGGCTCATTTACCGGCTTTTCAGCTTCTTTCTTCAGTTTGGCATCTCGCTCTGCGCGTTTGTGTTTTTGCGAGTTTGGGTAGTTTGGCAGAAGCACGTAGGCGCGTTTTGGACTGTACACTGCCTTTTTGACCAGTTGAGCGGTATGAGAAAACCGCGTTACGCGTAGTAAGCTCATTGCAGTGGGCAAGTGACTCTTGTACCAGAGTGGACCAATTCAGACCTGTGGAATTATGGCGAAACAAAGGTAGCTAATTTTTCACATCGCAGTAGCATTAACGTTGTGCTTTGACACGCTTACCTTGTTCATAAGTGGACTCCTTTGCGTTGATAATGGTATTCGTACATTTCACACTTTGTCTAATTCGACACGCCTCTTATTTTGATTTAGTACAACAACAACAACAATGCGTACCCTCCGCCGAATAACCAACCAAAATACAACAACTATGGCTACAACAATCAACAACAACCGAATACACGCATGCAAAGGTCGCATACACAACCGTTGAGCGGTTTTTCAGGGTTAGCTCAAAATCTCTCAAATGGCCTCAATAGTTTCGCATCGAGTTTAAATAACTCGGCAAGCTTCGGTGGCGCGCAGCGGCAGCATTCAGTTGTACCGGCGTATAACCAACCACAACAGCAACCGAATTATGCGCCTGGGGTACGCTTACGCTAGTTAGCGTTTCACTATTCAACCGATAAACTAATTACATGTAGCAACAACCCCAACCCCAATCATATGGAAGCTATCAGCAACCCAACTATGGTGGAAATCAGGCAGTCGTACCACAGGTAGGCAACAAAATATAGCTTTCCGTAAAACGTTAATTTGTCCACAAAAGCCGAAACTTTACAAATTCGCGTTCTCATAAGAGCATATTTCTAATGCGTAATGAATATCTCATGATTTTTTTGTAGCCAAACTTCGGTGCAAAACCTCTGCCGCCTCAACAGACGCCGCAGTATGGTAATCCTAGCCCAGTGCCAAATTATGGATCCAGCAACGGACAACTGCAAAGACAACCTAGCTATGGTTCTAATAACGGACAGCCACCACAAAACTATAATTATCAACCTCCTATTGCTGGTGGCCCAAAACAACCTCTGTATAGATCAAACAGTGGTGGACCACCTAACCAACCATACCCACAACCAGGGCCACCAAAACAACAATACTCACAACAGCCTGTTGTACCGCACCCACAACCTCTGTATAGGTCAGGCAGTGGCGGACCACCTAATCAACCTTACCCACAACCAGGACCTCACAAACAACCATACCAACAACAACCCGGCGCTGGTCAACAGCAATACATGCCAAAACAACCGCACCCACAGTCTTTGTATAGGTCAAATAGTGGTGGTCCACCCAAACAACCTTATCCACAGCCAGGATCGCATAAACAAGCATACCCACAGCCAGTGTACAGAGCAAATAGTGGCGGTCCACCTAACCAACCTTACCCACAACCTGGACCTCACAAGCAACCGTACCCACAACCTGGGGCACCAAAACAAATGTACAGAGCTTTAAGTGGAGTTCAACCTTACAGGCAACCGGGGCCTCCAAAAAATAATGCGTATGCCAACCAGCCTCAAGGTCAACCATATGGACGTCCACAGCAAGTGTACGGGCAACCAAAGCAAGCAATGTTTAGACATGGATCTGGAGGTCAACCTCAACCAGTAATGGCGCCTAAAGGTAACTACCAGCCTGCTCCTAGAGGTAATTCTGAAAGCGTTTTTTAATCCCTAAACTCACTCACTCAACAGATTCAGTACTTCGCAGTAGCTCTATGGGGTACCCAAAAGGACCAACACTAGCTAAACGACCTCCATTGCGTACCAGTCAATCTGCATTGCAGCTTCCAAAAGGTGGATATGGAAAAATGTCTCCAGCTGCGCTTAACCTAGCACAAGGAGTATGTTGCATATTATTATTTTCTGCGCAATGTGAAAATTTGCTAATTTTTATGTAAGGGCTACCAACAAAATAGACTACCAAAGCTTGGTGTAATGTACTCGTAATCAGTTTAACTTAGCATATTAATATTCGTTTAGCCCCAAGCGTGCCTCACCAAGGAATACACCTCCATCATCTGGCCGCAAATCTAGCAATGCGTCATCACCTGCAAACGTTCGTTAACATTTCTATTTGGTACAGTTTTGTTTACCATACTGACTTGGCTTACCTAGTCATATCGATCATCTGGAAATGGTGTTGTTGTAAACAAATCCAATAGCGGCTTACACAACTTCCCTTCATCAACTTTCAAGCCACCATTTGCTCAAAGACTAATTCTACGAAAGAATCGTATAACGAGCATTCCTTCAAAAATAAACCTCCTTGAGAGAACACTTGAAGAGCTTGACTTAGCTAATAATCTTATTAAAGAGCTTCATCCCAATATAGGTACGTTATACGTGAGAAAAGAACCATAAAAAAAAAACCTGCACGTGACTTTAAACTTACCTCTTTTTCTTTTCAGGTGTATTATCTAATCTACGTATTCTGTGTCTTGGAAATAACAGGTTAAAGGAGCTTCCTTTTGCTATATTCCTTCTCACAAACCTTATCAAAATTGACGCACAACGTAATGAAATTTTGAACATTCCAAAGGATATTGCAAAGTTGGAACAATTGAGACACCTGAATATGTCTAACAATAAGCTCTTTAAACTCCCTGATTGCGTATGCGATCTAAAGGATATGGAGGAGTTGTTCCTCAGTCACAACCGTATCAAGAGTCTTCCAGAGAATATAAAAACGCTACCGAATCTAAAGACATTGGATATCGCAAATAACATTATGGGTGCATTCCCTAATGTGCCAACTATCAAAGATTTATCAATAGGGTTCAACAAAAAGCTTGGAGCCATACCACCAAGCATTGAATCGTTTTCTTTCCTCAAAGTTTTGGACTTCTCTGGAGTAAACTTGAAGTACGTTCCAAAAAGAAAGGTGATCACTTTTTCTTCACGTGCTAATTTTTTCAAAAGGGAAGTTCCTGCTTTATTGTACAAACTACCAAAGCTTGTTAAAATTGATTTAAGTCATAATGAACTTACTGGGTTGAGTGCACCTCCAGGAAAAGTCAAATGGAAGGTGTTAAACCTTAGCCACAATGAGTATGAGTTTACTTAAATACTTTCAACTGACATTTTTTCTTTACAGATTCACAGAGGTCCCTGCAACTTTGTTCAAATTTCTCTCATTGCGAGATCTCAATTTGAGCAATAATAAAATTGTCAGCGTGCCAGCAGGTATTAGCGCTTTGCAGCAGTTGAAAGATTTGGATCTGGCTAGCAACAAAATACAGTCCCTTCCATATCAAATTGGTATGTATCTGATCGATTGCCACATAACCTTCATCGTGCTTATTCTTCTTTAGGTGAGATGAGCTCTTTAGATGTAGATATATCCAATAATGAATTAAATACAATACCACGTGAAGTTGTAGTAAAAGGAAGTAAGGCTGTAATGAACTTTCTCAGACAACTCAAAGAGAAGGAACCTTGGATGAGAATGAAGCTTATGTTTGTTGGTCAAGAGTATGTCGGTAAGACATCTCTACAAATCAGTCTATCTTCAAACTACAGTAAAGAGGTACATGTGAGTAACAGCAAACAATGAGTCTTACAGGATCTTTAGAAGCACCACATAAGAGAGAGAATTAAAAAAGGCGCAAACTCTGCGAGGAATAAACTTAAAAAGGAGAAAAAGAGCGCTTACACACCTACAGAGGATACAATTGCCACGGATGGTATAGATATCAAAGAGGTATTCTTTACGCACTTTGTGCTACATAAATTAACAGGGGTTTTTTGTTTAGTGGATACCAGCAACTGACTCTGAGTCTCCTCTTCGTTTCTCCACATGGGATTTTGCAGGTCAAGAGGTACCTCTTTTTTGAAGTTTTACTAAAATTTCTTCTCCTTGCTTCTTGATAATAACTTCTATTTTCGCTTAGGTTTACTACCCAACACATAATTTCTTCCTCACGAATCGTTGTATATACCTTATTGTCTTTAATCTTGTTGATGAAGAAAATTCTCGGTACAGCACTCTATAGTTAAAAATAGTTGTCCTAATAATGCGTGTAGTGTTGACTATTGGCTTAATACTGTAAATGTGCGAACTGATAATTCTCCAGTGTACCTAGTAGGAACACATCGTGATGATAAACGCGTTGATAAAAAGTATTTGGAAGCATTGTGGAAGAAAATGAGAAAACAGTATCAAATCAAGTTTCCTTTTATTAAAGATTATGTTGCAGTAAGCTGCAAGTCAGGAAAAGGCAAGTATAATAGCTATTAGATCCATAGAATATAGTTCTATATAGCTCAAAGCTTGCACAGCTTCATGTTTTCGTGTTGTATTAATTTTTTAAAAGGTATTGAAACTCTTCAACAAAAGCTTGTAAAGACAGCTCTTGAAGATTCTTCTATGAAAGCTATGGTTCCAAAGAGTTATATTATGCTTGAAAAACGTATATTAACTAACAAACGGACGAACCGAGTACTGAACATTCCCGAGTTTAAGTACGTCTTCATTGTTTTCTTCTTCCCCTTTGTAACCTTCGTTTTAGCAAAATTGTTCTTGAGTGTGGTACTGCCAGTGAGGATGTTTCATCAGCTGTAGAATTCATGAACAACGTACGCTCTTAAACCGTAAAAACAACAAAGATATAATTGTTCTATCCGTATAGGTTGGTATCATTACACATTTCTCAGATAATAAAGGAGGTCTTCAAGACCTTGTTATTCTTGATCCTCAATGGATGGCTGATCTAATGTCATCTATTATTACTTTAAAACATAATTATGCATCAAAAGGTACGTCACTAGGCTGAAGAGACCTACAGTTCTAGATTTTTGTACATTCTTGCCTTCTGTTAGATAACTCATTTTCAGGTATCTTATTGGATAGTAATCTTCCTCAAATATGGAAGAATTATCCTCCTGAAAAGTATGATGGACTTTTGAGCGTCCTTGAGAAATTTGAGATATCCTTCAGGATAAAAGTAAGTTTCTTTTAAATAGCTTTCACGTGCGTGTGCTCACACTATTTTTTTAAAGGCAAACAGTCAAGGTGTTGGTCGTAGTATTATACCTAGTCTACTACCAGATGAGCTGGGTCAAGATGTAATGAGAAAAGAATGGACTAACCTAACAGATCCAAATGTTTGGGTACGTCTTTTTCTTTTACAACAAAGTACTGACGAGCCTCAAGGAGCCTATGCAACAAGGACGTATCTATCAGCTTCGTTTTGCACCACACGGTCTCTTTAGTCGCTTGATTGTACGAACGTATCACTTACCAAGCCTTGATCCAATCACATATTGGTACGCTCGCGAACTGTTTTTTTTTTGCTATTTGTTCTTATGTATTTTAAAAGGAAATCCGGTATGATTGTAGAACGTAAGCATCAACGTGCTTTGCTTGAATTCAATACTTCAAAATTCTTCTTGAAGATTCAAGTAAGGACCAAGAAAGGTGCTGATGGGAAGAGTAGACTGTTGCGCCATTTGGTAGAAAACGTTGAGACGTTACTCAAAGGTACATGAAATAGATATTAATCAACTTGAAAGTTTGTAAAAAACAAGTATTTGAAACTAATGTTTGTGTTTTGTAGGATGGTACAAGGCATCTGTTAAAGTTGTTGTACCATACTGGAGAACCTTGAATGAAGATAGAACGACAGTTGTATGGCCTTATGAGGATGTACTCAATGCTGTTAAGGAAGGCAGAGAAACAATTTCAGCAACACCAAATGTACGTTAGAATTGCATTAAATGTTTTGATTTTTTGCCTTAGTCTGGTGCACCTGTAACAGTAAAGATTGAAGAAGTTGCGCCAGATATATCATTTGCAGATGTTAAAGAAATCACACTTGACTATAAAGAGATTGTACTCGGTGATAAGGTTGCAGAAGGTGGCTACGCTGCTCTTCATAAGGTATTTTATTCAGTTTGTTAGTACAGAAATTAACAACTCTTCAGGGAACTTACAAGGGCGAAGAGGTTGCTGTTAAACTACTTCATGCTATAGGAAGCGATGTAGAAGTATTTCAAGAGCTTCAACATGAGACTTGGGTCATGAGGTAAAACGAGAAACAAGAATACGTTATTTTTCTAATCCTTATTGTAGTAAGTTGAAACATGATAATATTGTTGGTCTTCGTGGTATTTGTATTAAACCTTTGTGTATGGTTATGGACTTTTTCCATCTTGGTTCTTTAGATAGTCATGTAGGAGAAGATAAAGAAGACCTTGGGTATGTTCATTCGTTGTAAGTATTCAAGAACTAAAATTGTTCTTTAGATGGCCTTATCGTCTTCGACTTGCTAAAGATATTGCTCATGGTATGGCATACTTACATTCTGAAGATTTACTTCATCGTGATTTAAGATCACCTAATGTACTGGTAAGTTGTTTTATTCAGTATCCATAAGACTGTGGGGAGGCTAAGTAAACCAACAACATAATTATTTACCTCTTTTTTTGTAGTTGGTTTCCAAAGATGTAGATAATAGGATAGTTGCTAAAGTGGCTGATTTTGGTACAGCGGTAGCTGTTGCATCGGCAATGGCCGGTGGTGACTTTAACGAGAGGTATGATCGCTCTTTTGTCAAAACAAATACACTTTTCGTTGTGAATCATTTAATGCATTATGTACTGATTGTTGCCTTCTACAGATGGACAGCACCAGAAATACTAAGAGAAGATAAATATGATCATAAAGTAGACGTTTATAGTTACGCAATAGTGTTATATGTACGTGATTTACAACTCTTTGACAAAAAAAAGTAAACAGCTGTTTTTGACTTTGATTAAAAATCAACTGAGTCAACTGCAATCAAAATCAGCTTTTGACTTATGTTCTTTCTAGGAGATTTTACAAAAAGGAGCACCTTTCTATGAGTATGAAAAAGAATTTGAAGGTAAATCAAGGATTGAGTTTGAAGAACGTATTATTGGTGGTATGCGTCCTGGTATACCTTCAGATACACCTAAGGATTATCATGACTTGTTGGAAATATGTTGGCAGGATGATAAAACCTCTAGACCTGGATTTATTAAAATAATTGAAATACTTGATAATTTTAAACAATGATTGACAACCCCAATATATTTTTGTGGAGCCATGTACTTGGAATAATAATAAAAATAAAGTGTATAAAGTACAAAAGTTGAAAAAAACTGCAGTATAGTTGTATCTTAAGCTTCGTTGGTATCTTATGTAAACTTACAGACAAGTCGTTAGACAAAGGTGAGCACTAATTTGACCTAATGAAGTGCATGTTATTATTAGGTACTAAGATTTGGTAGTGTAATGTACCGCCTGGCTTACGGCTGTCAACTGTAATCAGCCTAAAAAACCTAATCTCCTCACTCTTTAAATATGTTTTACCAATACCAAGAAACGTCATGCATGTAAAATGTTTTCATTTAAAACAATTACACAAGGAATAGATACAAATTTTATATAGTTGACATTCTTTATTAATCTTTAGTGCATACCGTTGATAAACATTAATATGGTATTACTAGCATTGCTCTACCAAGTTAGTATTTGGACCAGCAGTTTTTTTGAATAATACTAACGCTTGTAGCTTTGTCTTGCGTACATAAACTTACATAAAATTTGTACGAATTGCATCCAGTATCAACTAAATCAAATCCAATAGTCTCTTTCTGGTTTATCAAAAATGATGCACTTTTTTTGTCCATGTCTAATGTAATGCCACCAACATCTAAAAAGTATCAAAAACTTATGGTATTTTTGAAGGGTAACATAAAGAAACTGATTTGTACCATGTGTTAGTTTTTCATATTCCATGTCACTTGATTGATAGTAAATTCTTTTATACCATCCATCATATTCAACTGAACACACTCCTAATGCATTTGCTGCAGTCTCATTATTAGGACATACTCCAAAGGAGATCCATTTCTGTCCTCCTTCTACTCTATTGCTAAAATAAGACAAAATAACAAAACTTGTATGTACTTGAATTCTACATGATGAATACCAAAAGAATAGGCACCATTTAGATATATTGTACAATCCCCAGTGCCTAATATTTTAGTAATTTGTTAGAACAATTATTTTAGTATGAACCTACCTCCAACATTTTGCTTGAACATAACTGTTTGATTGACCTCTGAACAAATTAATTGGGAGTCCATGTTATCTCTTGTAAATTGCCAAGGAACTCGTTCAGATAATGTTTTGACAGCTCGTTCCAACGTTTTAACAGATCCTTTCAACATTTTATTTGATTGTTCCAACGTTTTATTTGATTGTTCCAACGTTTTAACAGATCCTTTCAACGTTTTATTTGATTGTTCCAACGTTTTAACAGATCCTTCCAACGTTTTATTTTTAGCCCAAAGTTTTTCTACCTTCAAATGGCGTCAATAACCAAGTGTTACCTCAAATACTTATTTAACATACAAGATCTGCCAAATCACGTATAGAAGGCTCCGATTCACGTGTTAAAATAAATGAGAATGACTTTGCCCCCAACACATCTTCTTCATTTATGGCGAGCGATAACTTATTGTCCCTGAATGAAAGCAACATAGAAAACCCAGATTGCTTAGTTGACATTAAAAACAAAATTTTTTCTCTTTAAAAAGCGGACCCACGTTTTTTCCGAATTTTTCGAAAGAAAAAATTCGAAAAAATAGAATTCGATACAAAAACCGAATGCCTATACCCACCAATGGATCACTATATGTGAACGAAGGTCGGGTTCTAGTTCCGAGCACAGCGAGGACCCGACCGTATGTGAACCAGGCGCTTTCTAGTTAAGTGGACTGCCCTAGCTATGCATCTTTCTACACTTTCGAATTTTTGTTTTCGGAAAATTCGGAAAAAACTTTATCCCCTTAAAAAGTTGTATAACTTACCTCTGATTCGGCCAGTTTAACCATTTTGAACACTTGCTGGAGCGAACGACACCTTCCTTCGGTCATTTCGACCCCTTCTGAGTCATTTGAAATATTTAAAGAAAATCTGCGTAGGAGTCCTTTAGCTGTGATGCTCAGACACTCCGATAGCTCTAATGAAAACTCTAGGTCGTTTCTATTGAATGAAAACGTTTGCGTATCTGCCTCTACGCTATTGTTATCTGCTGCCATTTATAACGCTGTATGATGTAATAAATATGAAATTGTTTGACACGTGACTACTTTTTTTTAACAGGAACTGACTTCCTGTCCTGTAGGAAATGTGTAACACAAAAACAGTGTTGACAACCTCACTTGTAGATAATAACGTATCTAATGTACCTCAGAGTTATGAGATTTGTAGCCGTTTAAGACATGCTAAGCGGTGACTATCTCAAAGCCATTTCCTTGTTGGTCCGTTTATCAAAAAAGCAAAGCTATTGGCAATGATCAACATACAAGCGGACATATTCACTGGCAAAAACAGAAAGCGTAATAGATTGACTGATCGCACACATGCGATAAGGAAACCTCATGAATGGGAACAAATGTGGGCAGATGAAGAGCTTGCAAAGGAGTACAAACAGCAAAACAAAAAAGTGAAGCGAGAAAGGAAGAATGACGTTGATTTCCTTCTTGATCTACACAAGAAGCTTGAGTCAGAACGTGCAGAGATAGCTAACGTGTTTACTGAACATTTAACCGAAAACACTATTGCGTACTTACTTTCTCTTGAAACAACCTTCAAAGACCTTCTAAACAAACAAGACGGCGAATTTGAGGTTTTTAAGCCTCGAGAGATCATCCACTGTCAAGCCGTTTATCTCGCAGCGTCACTCTACAAGTTGAAGTATACAACGAGTAAAAACCGAGCTCTATACTCAAGACGTATGAAAAACAACGACACAGTCACTGTCTTCAAAACAGCAACATCAAGAACTCCAAATGTGAGTCTACGTCAACTGACTCAGTGCTTTTCTCCCAGAAGACAGAGAGTTAAACAAAAAATACTATTCACTGGAACAGATTTTAAGTGTGTTTCTCCTTGTATTCCAAGTGAGATTCTGTTGAAGATTTTCGTGCATCTGGATCTTATGTATCATGTTCTAGAAGCTTCTATGGTGTGTAAAAGATGGTATTTAGCATCAACAGATAAGTATATGCTTCTTAGAATAGCTGGGTTATGTTGACAACGACGAAAAAAAACAACAAAAAAAAATGTACCATAGAAATAGTAAAAGAAAAACTTGCACGCTCTTTGACTGTTTGTGTAGATAATATAAATCTTTAACGTTCTTTTTTATTGGTCCTTTTGAGCAAAGTAAAGTAATCCACTCTTAAATTGTTCATCTAAGCGGAATCATAAGTACAATGGGAAGACCACAAATACAAACAAAGAAAAAAAAAATCAAGATTCATTTCAACCGTCAAAATTAAACGTACAAGCTGCAATTGTTATAGCACATCCAGGAGCAATCCATAACATCCTAGCACCAAGACCTCGCGTGAATGCCCTACAATCACGTGTTAACAATCGAGTATAGGCAAGCATGCTCTCGCAAAGAAATCTGCACTTACCTGTAACCTTCTTTGTATACTATATCATTCCAAGCAGCAGTAAAACCGGCATATCTTGTAGCTGACGCCTAAAAAAAAAAGGAAGTACATGTGAGAAAGACAATTACTCATGTAAAAAAGAAAATAAAAATGATGGAAATCAGCAAACTTACTTTGCTTTGAACTTGAATACGTGTCTTTATAACGTCTAAAGGACAAGTAACACCAGCTGCAATAGCACCAGAAACTCCACCACAAACTAATAAATCAAAATTTAGTGAATCACGTGATGTTCCCGTGCTTACATAATTGTAACGATAAATGCATTTTGTCAGGTTCAACACCTAAAATCAACAATTAGAAGAACTCGACCCTTTGATCACGTGATAAACAATTAGTATCGTAAATATTATTTATTGTACCTTGCCATGCTGAAAAATATTTTTTGCCTAACTCATAACATACAAAGTATATACCAACAAAAGGACCGTACGTCAATACACCAGGAACAAAACCCTACAATATCTGTTGAGAGCACGTTTTTTTTTGTTATTTTCACCCAAAAAGAAAAAGAAGTCACGTGATATGTACCCGAAAGAATCCTCTGAATCCCTCCTCTTTGTAAATGGACCTCATACCATCTATTGTGTTTTTATACTGTCCTGTTTGTAGTCTTTGTTTGACAACGTCCTTTCAATTGATGGTAAACAAACGGAACAACTTGCAATCAAAAAAAAACTCTTCGAGAAAACTTTTTTAATACTCACCATCGGTGTCCATACTAAAGCACCCATAAATTCGGCTATAAGGCCGGCTTGAAAATGAACCAATGGTCCTTTCTCCTCAATAGGCACGTTTGGCTGAATATACTTTTTTCCAGCTTCATAGCCAACAAAATACAACGCGTGCGCTGGAGTAGTGAAAGCAGCAACTGGTGAAGTGTCAAAATGGTGTTTTTGCGCGTCTAAAATGTACCTATGCCAAACCCGCGATAAAACGCTCTGTATCCGTCACTTTTTGCGATTTTATAGAAAGCATCGACTGTATTCTTGTATACGATGTTGTTTGATCGCTTTTACGTGTTAATGTCACAAAGTGAATAATAAAGTACCTGTATCTGCAAATTTGCGCGTATAGTATCAACTGGGTGAACAGCGCCATCAGCAACTAACCCTGAACTCAACATGTAAGTAGACATAGAGACCAGCGTAAAACGTGTACCAGCCAAAGCGCCACCAATGAAATGCACTGCAGGTGCATCTTTCTCTGTCATTTGCCAACGTCAAAGGCTTTCTAATAACGTATTATGATATTTACGGACAAAGACGGTATTGTCTATTCTCGTTCACATTTTACAGCTCTACAATTATAGAGCATACATTTATTACTACGCTAAAGTGTTTAGGTAGTACTTGGTAAGAGAAATTCCGCTGCTTTTCGGTTTTTCTACTTCCCCGTCGTTGCAAACTACGTGCTATATTCACGTGTTGCTTGTGAACTATTAATATAGTTTCTATTACCTACAAGCACAAGAGCAGCCTTTAGAGCGCAAAAAGCTTATTTTTCAAATGGAAGGACCCGATTACGATGCAGCGGCCTATAGCAATAGAAAGAAGCGTAAAAGGTACAAAAGCGTTCTTTGCAAAAGCGAATACCTAAAACGTGATAGACAAGAGCCTTCACGCCAGCCCGAAGAGGCTGCAAGTGAAGCACGCAGGAAGTCACATAAGATAGCTGAAAAGCGAAGAAGGGACAAAATAAACGAAAAAATCAAACAACTAGATGCTCTATTACCACACCAAGCTAACGGGGCGAAAACCAGCAGTAGTAGAAATAAGGCGCAAATTCTTGACAAAGCCATCAACTACATAAAACGCCTAGAAAAGATGTACGCTGGTCTTTACCATCAAAATATGAGCCTTTTGGAAGAGGCTTCCAGAACTAGAGGCGAAATTGTGAGGCTTCAAGCTGTGCAAATGCAACTTGCAAACAATGCGCAACTAGCAGGTTCACCTGCACAAATGAGGCCAAACGAACAACGTGCACAAGGAAATGAACAAGTTGCACCAACACAAGCAATAGAGGTTAAAAACCCTTCTAAACCCACCGAAGACGGTAATGGAATGACCACACCAGCGAGTAAGTAAAAACGTGTTCTAATAATTTATTATTCTTTCCTCGTCTCTTTTTGCTCTACAAACGTTAAATCTACTTCTGAAACTAATTAACGGAAAAGGTAACAACCCAGAATCACAAAATGCCCTTAGTGGCTACTTGCTGAATAAAGCAGCAAATACGGGCGTAGGACAACCTATGATGAACCCAAACGGCTTCTACAACATGCAGGGCATGTCACCACAACAAGCAGCTCTCCTGGCGAACCATGCTGCGATGCAACAAGCAGCTAGTGAGGTTGCTACAGCTAATGTGATCGCTTCTATGCAAGGCGGTATGCCACCTCAAAGTACGCCAAAGATAGATAAAAGGAATTTTTCATTTTAGGCTTTTTCCGTTAGCTACGCTTGGGCTTTTGCGTTACTAACTGCGTTGTGTAGTGATGTACAGTTACGCAATGGGCGCTATTCCTCAAAATATGCCTCAAAATATGCAGCCAACAATGGCTCAAAACGTTCCACATGTCGCGTACGCGCCGCCAAACGGTGGTTTACCCACAGCTATGCTACGAGGGAGTACGTACAAATTTTATTCATAAATTTCGCTCATTTTTTACTTTTAGTCGCTCCTGCACAAGCACAAACAGCCTCAGTGGCACCGCCGCCAGTCAGAAAACAAGCTAATGGCGTTAATCCTAATAACCCTAACAATATGACATCACAACAGCTGGTAGTACCTCAGGTTGTTCAAGCCGCTCAAGCTGTTCAAGCTGTTCAAGCCATCCAAGCAGTACAAGCAATACAAGCAACGCCAGTGCAACCATCACAACAAACACAGACTGAGCAACCAACACAAGCAGTTCAAGCTTTGGTACGTTTAAAGCCTTCTGCGCTACACGTGTTGCAGATCTAGCCATATTTGTGCTAATTAAATTGCTGTAGGTTGCTACACCAACTCAAAATATATCGCCAATCCCTTCAGGTACACTTACTTGTTTTTGTATGATGGTTTTGACGTTTCTCCAGACAGTAAAATGAGGTCTACAGAATCTTTACAGTGATCAAGAAGCAACGGTAAAAACCGTGTTGAACTGGCGAAAAAATGTCAACCAAGCATTGTACGGTGTATAACCGTTGTGATTTGTATATTTAACGACCAAAAAATTGGGCGCGGCGGTGTTACAGACGTTAAACCACTCTGCACCTTGTATTTTTCTTGTGTAGCAGTTTTGCAGATAAATTGGAACAGTCTACGCAATGTGACTGGTTTAAAGTTGTATTCGCTTACCAACATGTTTAAAAGCACCGCGTGACTATGTACTGCGATTTTCAGTTCGCAAAAGTTCGGTATGTTTTGTTAGCGGTCGTAATTATGCCCAACGAACTAGTTCAGTTGTGTCAGTAAGTGTGGTTTTAATAAAAGCCGTCTTTAGAATAATAATTGACTACAGAAAATAAGTTAGTTTCGAAAATTGTTCAACCTTTTACGAGGAAGATCGTCACGTGCTATAAACACGATTGATATACGCGTAGGTGTTAAGAGGTGTAATGTCGAAGCGTGCTTCGCTTGATGGTGACTTATTGTGATCAGTTTCACCTTCCGTTTATGACAACAAGAGCGCGTCTACAGAATAAAGTCCTTGTATTGACAGGTGGTGCTTCTGGTATTGGTAGAGAAGTAGCCATTGCTAGTGCCAAAGAAGGGGCTAAGGTCGTTGTTGGCGACATAGACGCCACTGGAGGTTTAGAAACTGTTAAAAAAATAACGGATAATGGTAAGCTATTCTATTAGTGCTGGTGCTTACTATTACAAGGTGGTGAAGCGTATTTCTGTAAAGTGAATGTTGCGAATGACGCAGAAGTGAAAGGGATGGTTGAAGGGGCCGTAAAGCGGTATGGTCGCATTGACCTCGCGTTTAACAACGCAGGTGTTGGTGGAGGAATGTACAAGTCAGCTGATTACCCAAATGAGCTGTACGACAAAGTGGTACGTTCGTAATGCGTATTACCACTTTAAACACTCTTTTCTGTGGGAAACAATGTTGTACCAAAAATTTTCGTTAATTATTTTCTGAGCGCTGTTGTACACCCCTCACGCTAAGTTAGATGGCAGTTAACGTTCGTAGCGTATTTTTATGCATGAAATATGAGTTAGGCCAAATGAAGAAACAAGGAGGTTCAGGGTATTCTATTGTCAATACAGCATCTCTAGCTGGTATCGTAGGGTTTCGGTACGTGTCATAAAAATTACTAGTTAGTCGTAGTAGGTTGTGGCGTCTGAAAAACTTCATCTTTTTCCACTGCACTTTTTTGTTTATATTGCTCACTTTCAATAGCCTCAATGCGGCATACGGTGCTTCAAAACACGCAGTTGTTGGTATAACTAAAGGTGCTGCATTGGAATACTCACGTTCAGGGATAAGGTAAATGGAGATAACGTTGTACTTCGCACTTACTTTGTTTAAGAGTAAATTGTGTCTGCCCTGGATTTATACGCACTCCCATGGCAGGTTCTTTAGGAGGAGATACTCCACTAGCTGATCACGTGCGTATTCATAACGAACCAAAGTCGTTTAGTAACAGCCTTGTTAGGAAAGGAAATTGGCGAGCCGTGTGCCTATGCACAGGATGGGTGAAGTACAAGATGTTGCAAAAGCTGTATTGTTTTTACTTAGTGATGATGCGTCATTCACAACTGGTGCATCTGTTCCTGTATCTGGAGGACTTGCATGTTTGTAAGGTTTTTACATTTTTAATAAAAAGCATTTGCTTTTGCGTGTCTGGTTGATGTATGACACTATTATTTTTATTTGTCGATAGTTTTGTAGCTGTTGCAAAATTGTTGACACGTGATGAGTTAAGGCAGGTTACCAAAATTTATTTCATTTCAGAAAAAACGATGAAACGAAAACGCTCAGACGGTCCAAAGAAACAATTTAATAACTCCAAAAAAGACGGAGGGCAGTTTAAACGCCGCAGAAAAAACAAAGAACCTCAAAAAAAGAAAGGAAAGGCTGCAGCGCCTACTAGCGCTGGTAGAAAACGAATTAGAGCGGATAAAAATGTATAACTACGCTTTTTGGTTATAATTGCTCATTTCGCGTAGAAAGAGGCTAAATCGAAACTATGGGGTCTAAAAGCAGTATCAAGAGCAAAAAAAAGTATTTGGGATCAAATTTCGTTTTTTGACAGAGAACAGACGTCTACATACTTTTGGACATCTATGATGAAAGATGGAGCAAATACTTTGGACGTAGAGGACCTAAAAGATAAAATTACGCGTAAGCTGACAAAAAAAATGCGAAATTCAAGAAATTCGAAAACCCGAACTTTATTTAGCGTCTAAGCGGCCCTAATATAAAAAATATGTATAGTTACTCATGTAAATATATAGGAAAGCATATGATACCATTAGGAGATCGTATAAAAGGACAAAAAGATGTAAAATTACAATTACTATCAAAGTGCTTATTCACACAATTCCCACACATTGTCAAAAAACCAAAGTTTACGAAAAAGCCAACAATAGTTATTGTAACACGATCAGGTGAACGAGTACCAAAATTAGCAGCGTAAGTATTTTATTAGTACAAGGGAACAGAAACAAAACAACCGTTCTTTTTTGTGGTAAATTTTTGTTATCTTTCACTTGTCTGTCGGTTACCGGCACGTGATGATAGTTTATTTTTCTATTTTAAAGATAATGAATAACCTATTAATTTTCTTCTTCTATAGAGCTCTTTGTGGCGATAAGGAAAAGAAGGTTAATGTATGCAAAGCGTTTGGTCCAAAAGCAAAATTTGAGAAACAAAAAAAATTCTTTAGAAAGTTTCCTTGTAGAATTATTGTTGGTACACCACATCGACTATTAGAGTTACTTGAAGAAGGTACTCTAGACCTTAAAATATGTCAAGGGTTAGTTGTCGATATGATGTTGAATCCTATTGATTGTATGACTGTATTGGATGATGCTAGGACAAAACCTCTATTTTGGTCAATGTATGAAAAGTTTTTTCATAAACATGTAATTGGTGAGCAAGTGAAGTTACTCTTATGGGGTGGTAAATAATAAAAAATTACACCCAGCAATGTCTACATAGGTAATCGAGCCTAACATGAGTTCTCCAAACTTTGCTGCATCGGACAGTACTCGCTGCTTGTTGACTACATTGATCAAACAGTGTAATTTTAGTTTGTCGGGATTGTGTACTTGTTCTATTTTGTTGTCGGTATAGTGTTTGTTCTATTTTGTAACCAAACGTTTTATATTAATAACATATATTTAAACACATGTGTATATGATTTTAAAGGATTTCAGATGACTGCAATAATCTGGTGAAGCCACAAAAAAAGGCACAAACTTCTGCTAAAATCACGTTCAGTCTTTTTTAAGCAATGGCTGAAAATTATTCTTAACAATCATGTGCAGGCACAATGATAATAGCATTCGTAGAGACACTTTAAAAAGATAGACTGAGCTATACTTGGCAATACAGTTGCTATTGGAGATACATAGGTTTCCGGAAACTTCTGGAAATTGGGAATTACGGGAGTACAAAATAATTTTAGTGACCAGTGGAGCACTAAAATGGACTAGTAAACAATCACGTGCACTTTAGGCTTTCAGTCGTGCGACAAGGTGTAAGAAACAACTCACCTCCTTACCACTCAAGGTATTAGCTTGTTAAAAATCAAGGAAAATAAGACAAAGCCATTGTAAATTAATAAAGTAAATGTCTTATTTTTTTTTTGGAAGTTTCTGGAAATATTCTCACAGAATTTGTAGAACTAGCAGAATTTACGGAAGCCTCCATGCATCTCCATTGTTTACCTGCCAAACGTTCCCAGTAATATGCTCAACACGCTGTTTTTATTTGTGACGCTGTATAGTGTGTTTTCCTGTAATTTTAACTACCTGGAAAGAAGTTAAGTGGTTTGTGTTAATCACTGCTTTCCTTTTTACATTCGTTGCAAATGAGTCTCGAAGCCTTTGAAACTAGTGTCTTGCTCGAAGAACTACGGCGAAGGGGTGCTATTACGCAGTTTGAGGAAGAAGAGTTCCAAACTCGCTTGATCAGCACTAAAACGCGCTCAGGCGTTGAGTTTAGTTCTAAAGAACCAAAAAAAAGTATCAACGGAACGAATACAATAATAGATGGCGAAGACACTAAAAGACCTGTTGAAACGAAGTCAATAGCTCTAAAACGCCAACATTTTATTCTTTTGGGTACGTTCAAGTATGGATCCCAAGAAACAATGAAAGACTTGATCAGTATGCACAAAGGGTATGTCTTTAACTACTAACCACTTTCTTTGTTACACCGTTCTTGGAATAACAGCATAACTTTGTTGTAGTCACGTCATGAAAAAAAAGTGGCCTCTTCCAAAGACAGTTGATGCTGTTATCATTGGTTCGAATCCATCTTCTGATCACGTGGATCATTTGAAAGAGGTAACTTAAGAACACAAAACACCTTTACTTTTTCACGTGATTTCATATTCAAACGTTACTGCCGCAGAGAAAGGATATCAGACAGTTTACAGAAAACGAATTCTTTGAGTACTTAAAAAATGAACTGAATAGACCTCGACGAGGTGGAGCGCCAAAGAGACCAATGTCTGCATACATGCTCTTCGTAAAAGATAACCGTGATCGTGTAAGAAAAGAAAACCCAAACTTACCTATTGTTGAACTTACAAGACATCTGGCGGTGGAGTGGAGAGCTCTTGATGACAGTACGACATTCTACTTAATACGTTACTTATATTGCTCACGTGCTATCTAGGTACTAAAGCTGTGTACACAGGAAGAGCTCAAAAAGCAAAAGTAGAATATGAAGAGGATTTAAAAGAATACAACGAAGCTAAAGCACTTGAAGAAAAAGAGGCTGAACAAGAGAAAGAAGAAGAAGACGTTGTAGAACAAGATGACTTTTGCACTTTCAGTTCTATTGTCAGCCCTGAAAAACCTTCATCTAATATCACTCCTGTTGATTCACAATGTCCAATTAATCCTGCCGTAAGTTATCTCCAAATACAATTTGCCCTATCATCCATATCAACTTATTCTTTAGGTTGTTCATCAACAATACACGTGTGTACTAAACCAAACAAATATTGCAATGAACAACAACAAATTCTTCGTTTTGCAAGTGGTTAAGAGTGATGAACAATATTACTTCTTTTCACGTTGGGGTAGAGGTACAACTTTTCTTGGATTGCGTTCATATATCTTATTGCTGTAGTTGGTGAACATGGTCACTACAAATGTATGGAATGCAAATCTTCTACTGAAGCCGTTTCTGAATTTGAGAAGAAGTTTCAAATGAAGACTAAAATTGCTTGGAAAGATAGGAATACCTCACCACCTGTACAGGGTAGATACACTTATATTTCAATGGATTATTAGCTTGGGTGGCAGTAACGCTTGAGATATTCTAACACGTGCAAAGACACGAATACAAAAAAGTTATTATTAAAATAGTTTTATTCCTTTTTCACTCAGTGTGCTTTGTCTAGTGCCAATACAAGCTTAATAATCTTTTTCTGGATATCACCATCTACACCCCATTTGTACCCGCCACTTTCAGTGTACCAAGGTACTCTTGGGGAATCATTCAAGTCAAATACTCGGATAATCACTTCGCCGTCTTTTGTAACGTCGTGCATTGTATCTGGTGGCGCAACCTTTTTCATCATTACACGCTTTGGTTTCATCTTTTTAGACAGTTTTAAGAGTGCTTTGAGGTCTTCAGAGTCTGAAGGTATTGGTCTCGGATTATTTTCATGTTTACATATAGCGTATGACATTATCTAAGCGTTTTAAGCGTTATTATTGCTATTTGTCTAATTCTATTTAAAACAACGTCTAAGTGGCGTACGTGCTGTAGTGTCGCGTTTGTAATAGTTTGATAGCAGTAAATGCGAGTTCTAAGTCATAGTCTTAATTAAGTTTAGAATCGAATCTTTTTTTATTTTGATTTTCTGTAGGCGCAGCAACCTTCTTTTGGGCATCCAGTGTAAAGCGACCATTAGGGAGTCTAACTGGATCATTTTTGTACACGTACAACGGTACTTTCTTTTTATGTCAATCGTTCCAATCACGTGTTTTTTTTTTGTACAAAAAACAACGTGTTGATTGCTATTGTGACCTTTTCGTGAAACATTATTTTTTCTGGGCACAATTACAAAAAAAAAAATCAAATTTACTTGTTTAGACCTGGAGAAAACGAGGTACAACAATAAGTTACATTACAATAGTCATGTGGTATCAGATACAGTTGCTACTGTGTTGCTGTGTAGGTAAGGCAAAGCAACTTTAGGCGATTATGGAACCAACTAACACTTTGCAGTAGTCTCACTTCAATTTGATACACCAGTATTTAATCGTTATCACGACTCTCACAGGTTGTTTACCAATGCCAGTGCTCTTACAGAATCACACATAGCTGTTGGGACGATTGAAGGCGAAACAATGTATGCCTACGCAACAGGAGGTGATCTAAATATGATTTATAAAAAATAATTGTTTTTGTAGTGTTTTTCGCTTCTCCCCTTTTCCTTTCGCGTGGTGTCTACATCGCGGTTGCCACTCCAGCAGGTACAAATTTAATCTTACATCCAAGGTAAACAAAGACTAGAATTTCTTACAAGCACTGTCACGTGCTTTTGTGAACGTTTTACGTTTTTTTATGTTTGTCGTTCTTTACCAGCTATGTTTACGTTGGCAATGCGTATTTTTTTAACCGTATCAGTCGTATGTAGCCAATTGATAAAATGATAAAATTGTTAACCGTTTATTGCCAGTTATAGCAATACCAGAAAAGTGAAGTTTACTTTTTTTGTAGAGTTTTTAAAGAGTAATGTTACACTACTGTATATTGAAGATGCTTCAACCCCTTACATACCACCATTCAAAGATTTCCTCACTGTATTCTATACCATCGGCAATTCACTGGAACTTGAATCTAGGGTATACACGATGAAGAATGGGAGTGTAAGTTAAGACTGAATACTTTTTATAATCGTATATTTACTCTAAAACCAGTTTGTCATTAGTTGTAACTAACATATTTCTGTTGTCATTAGTTTGAAGATCCAATAGTTACATCATCATTTCATAGACAGCCTATAAGTATGAAGGGATTTCGGGGAATAGGTAACTTGAATAAAACAAACTTTCTTTGAGATCTGACATTTTTTTAGGTACCACTATTGAGCTGTGGGAATATGCAAAACCTGACGCCGCGCAAGATCAGCCCTCTAAATACTTTTATTCATTCATGGCTGGTGATACGTTGCCAATGCTTAATACAAGTAATAGATAAAAAATACCTTTTTGACTTGTTCATTTATTTGCTTACATAGTTATTCGGCCAACACATCACTTTACAATTAAACCAAATGTACCTCAATTCGAACGCCTTGGATCAAACTGTTTCTTGGCAGCAACGTTTAGAGATGTCAATGACAATATAACCTTCACTCTCGGTGATCCTGCACCAGTAAGACACTTCATTCTGCTGATTACTTTTTGTTTTTTATTGTTTCTTTTAGATCACAGCACTTGATACAAGGACTATTGCCGTTGGTTCAGTAACTATGAAGTTTATTGTTACGGCAATTAACACAGAAAGAAAAAAGTTACTTCTTGGCGTTGTAGATACTACTGAAACAATAACATTGTATCAGTTCGACTACACAGATGTTTGCTCAACAATGGATATAAACAACTTGATTCAGTTTTCTGAACAGCCTTTACAACTCACAACAAGTGGTATCGTCCAGGTACTTGAAATACTATCTGCTGGATCCGCTCATGAGAATGTTACATTCACAATAATAACGAATGATGGGAATGAAACAGTATTTAGAGGATATGTAAGTTACTTTTTCTTTTTGCGATTGTAAAAATACTATTCCGAAAAAACGTGCACCGAACAAGTACGTTTTAACTCAACATTTGTAGGGAGATGGTGCTATTGTTGGTCCGGAGGAAACGTATCTGCAAAATGAAGTACCACTATCACTTGAAGGAGTTTGGGATGAGCAAAATAAACGCACTATTGTGTGCTATCGTCATATTTATACACTATTAACCAGAGTTTTAGGTAGTGACTCAATCACTCTCCAAATCACTGATAATGTTCCTCGATCCCATTCCATTTCCACCACCCACAATAGCTCCCTCAACATCGCCTCCATCCACCAGCCCTTCGAATGTACCGTCTATCGCTCCAACAGAATCAAATCCTCCAGAAGTACCAACACAAACTATCAGTAATTGAAGATTTGTTTTATGAATAATATTCTAACGCTGTTTAATAGTATGTGATGGTGATAAGCCTCCGGGTGCTGAGTGTGATCAAAGCCAAGGTGTTTGGATTGTAAGTGATGATGTTGTGATTCAGCCATCAACGAATATTGTGATTGATACTTCAGTTGTGTTTCAAGGTACATTGAATTACTGCCTTGATTTTGTCTTTATCTGAAGTTTTCTAGGAAACGTAGACTTAGCACAAAACTCAACCATAAGCATTTCGTCAATGACAACACTGACATTTCAAAAGTGTCCAACGTTCAATGACACTCTCAATATCATTCTGACAGAAGTATCTGAGTCTGTTCATACATTACTCACAATTCCTCCAAATTGTGATGTATCGATCATTGACGCAACAACAGTGACAAGTGATGTTGAAGATGAATGTAGTCAGTTCACTGTCATCGAAACACAAACAGAACTTTCTGTATTATGGTCAGTCAATGATGAATGTAATGATAGCGGTATAAGCATCGGTGCTATTGTGGGTGTTGCTATCGCAGTTGTTTTGGTTGTAGTGATTATAACTGCAAGTTTGATCTACTATTTTACTTTTCATGGGAAGAGAACCTTTGTCATTTAATTATCCAAAACGAAACAATAAAATCATATAGTTTTGTTACAAAAGAGAAGAACTTGAGTTCAGTTTTCTTCGGTAGCATTGAGTCTTGTCTACTTTTTACTGCTTTTTGGATTGGTTTGGACTTGTAAGGTTGTGAGTATGGCATCCTGTGGAGCATAAAACTTGGCTTGAAATGAAGTCAGTAAATTGTACTGATGTACATTTTCGTAGCAAACGAAAGTTCAACTATTGGTAATAGTTGTAGCATTTTCGTAGTAAAGGAAAGTTCAACTGTTGGCAATAGTTGTTGTGAATCTTTTTAGACTTGTTGCCATGAATTTACAATCCTACAACGTTTACAGCTACTCTCGACAGCGCAACTATGTCAAAGGAAAAAAACACGGAGAGTATAAATTATGGATTTAGAGATTCTGATGTACTTCATGCATGGTAACAAATGCGGAGAGTGCAACGGATTTCAGAAGAATGGGCGCAGTAATAGCTCATCTCAAATACCAAAATGGTAAAGTACATGGAGAGTGTTAGCTGTGGTACAACAGCGGCCCGTTGGAAAAATGCTTAAATGTTGTCAAAGGCAAACTACATGGAGAGCAGAAGGGGTGGTACAAAAAAGCACGCTAGAATTTCATACAAACTGGTGTCATGGTAAATGCCAACGGCAACAGTTAAATTGACATCATATTTTCTGATACAAACACCCAAAATGTAGAAGTAACTAGTTGGGCTAGTAAAGAAGTTACTTGTGCTTATAAAGGGTTGTAGAACTACCTATAACAACACATCTACCACTGCTATTCTGAGAAGTTACTACACCACTATATTTTGGATATTACTTCGAATTAATAGATAAGTAACCTATGTAAACAACAATCTCTCCAATGTCAGAAGTGTCATTCCTATTTTTTTCGTTAAAAAAACTACCCAACTAGAGTGACTATGAAAAGAGAATTGCACCTGATCTTTTGTGATGCAGTACACACTCTAGCTATATAAAGTGAAATTAAGAGACAACTTAGTGTGTTGGCTTTAAGGCATGTCAAACCGACAAAGAACATTAAGAAACAAGCGCGACCATCACGTAAGGTACTCTGGGGTCTGTGATGATACTGCGTAAAATAAATACGTTATCTAATACGTATATACGACCTTATGGTACCTCTTTACGCATTTATAAACCATCTAAGACGATTAGCGACTTGTTTTGCGTTGTCAACAAAAAGTTTAGCTGTATGGCGTATACTCCTTGGTATAGTACTCGTATATGATTTAGTAGACCGATCAAAGCACTTTACGCTATTTTATACAAAGTTTGGAGCATTACCAGCAACCGACTTGTTAAGCTCAGACTTTGACTTATTCAGCGGAAACTATTTTAGCGTTTACATGATTAACGAGTACCATATATTCCGAATCTTTCTCTTTCTTGTATCTATAGTAGCAGCAATATCTTTATCAATTGGCTACTGTACACGTGTAGCTATAATCACGTGTTGGGTGCTCAATGTAAGTCTTCAAGAAGTTCAACCGCTGACCTATATGGGAGGTGATTGCTATCTAAGGGTTATGATGTTTTGGTCAATGTTCCTCCCTTTGAACACTTTTTGGTCGATTGACGCCTTTCAAAAATCACGTGCGAATAAAAATTCGTCGTTGAGCGAACAAGTAGATTCAAGTAAGGACCCAAGATTGACTCTAAGCGTTGCATCAGCGGCGTTATTGATACAACTTTCACTCGTTTATATTACAGCTTGGAGGAATAAAACAGGACCAGGTTGGATTAAAGAGTACTCTGCAACAAGCCAGACTCTCGCTGTAGAGACATATGGAACACCACTTGGACGTATCCTTTTACGCATGCTACCTTTCTGGTTCTTTCAGACGCTCACTTGGATTGCATTGAAACTTGAAATCATAGCACCTACACTTCTTTATTTCCCATATAAAAACATGCGAACACTTGGATGCTTTTTAATATTTTGCTTACATGCTGGGTTCCTTCCAATGCTAAGATTAGATATGTTCATATTCGTGGGATGTGTAGCACCTGTATCTGTACTAGGAGATCATATCTGGGAGTGGGTGAAGCTTCCTTCTTCGTATGCTAAAAAATTGAAAGAGTTTGCAAAATACCTTGCTAGGGTATTACCTAATAAGGCCTCACCTGTCTTGAAATCAAGCGATCGTACACATGGATCAGAAGATAGCAATGCCATCGGACTATCTACTACAACGAACATTGTTCTTCTTGTTTTGATTATCAGCGTTATTTTTTGGAACCAAGGTATTGTTGATCGCAGATACAGCCCTCCTACACCTTTTCGTCAACTAGTCTTAATAGCAAGGCTTGAGCAGCAATGGCGTATGTTTTCTCCAGATTCTCCTACATCATTCAAGTGGTACTGGGTGGAAGGGACAACTGCATCAAACCAAAAAGTAGAAATCTGGAGAGCAATAGCTTTTAATGACTTTAGTGATGACAGAATTCTTAATTTAGGAGATGGCTCTGTAGTTAAAGATCACACTGTAGAAGAGATAAGTAAATACAGACCAGATGTATACACTGTTACTCGATATCATCGATGGGTAAAGTTCTTAGAGGGCGGATACGGCAGATTTGACAAAACAAGGCACAGAACAAATGAATATGCAGTTAAGAGATACAATGCCTTAAGACCAAAAGATGATTCTATTGTTTCTATTAGTTCTTGGTCTGTAACAGAATATGTTCGTAAAGATGGATCACCTGCACAAATAGGAAAACCAGTATTTCTTGATACAATATCATTGCGTTAACGTTATAAAAAACCCTTTGTACAGATTACTTGCATTGTTTTCTACAGTTAAAAAGTTCTGCGCAAAGTGTTAGTTGGTTCCATAATCGCCTAAAGTTGCTTTGCCTTACCTACACAGCAACACAGCAACACAGAAGCAACTGTATTTGATGACACATGGGGTTATCGATATAAGTTTTATTTTGTTACTATCGCAATATAAAAACTGATTTTTTTTGTGACTTGAGGAAAACTTGTAGTTGACCCTTTTAGAATACCAGTATTTAAATGATTCTTACACATACAATTACATACTAAATGGTATCTTCCTCACAGTCAAATCTAATGTGAAGGCACAAGCGCAAAACTTCAAAGTTTTTGGACAAGCAGCGTTTAACGAAGCTATAAATCTTGTCGCAGTGACAACCACTACAACTAAAATGCACCCTGTAGCAATACCAGCAATCACACTATTACTCAGACCGCTATCATTGCATCCGTCATTGACTGCCCATACTGCAGAAAGTTCTGTTTGTTTGTTGATGACGGAGAACTGATTGCATTCATCTTCTACATCACTTGTCACTGTTGGTGCGTCAATGATCGATTCATCACAATTTGGAGGTATTGTAGGACTGTATGAAGCGTTTCAGATACCTCTGTGATGACAATACTCGGGTCTGGAGGTACGCACTGTACTGGTAACAACAACAAAGACAGTAAGTACTATTGATATCACGTGCGTCATCTCTCGCTATCACCGATATTTTTACGACTTTCGGGTGCTAGATAGCTTTAGCTTGCTCTATCGCGAAACAAATTAGTTTGAAGAATTCACAAAAACAACTTGAAAAGAGCGTCAAGTTGACTTTACTTTTTTTGACTTTTATAGTCGCTGGATAGCGTCTCATACTTTGGGTTGTACGGAATATTTCGCTTTCTTATCTGAAACAAGCAATGTACTTGCTGAATGAAAACAACAAAATGAGAACTTCCAACATTTTATTTGTACTCACACCTACTTTTTGCTTTTCCGTGTTCATCCCATGTGATACATGTGCCAAATAATTTACCGTCCTTGTACGAACATAGTTTTACTAGAGTTCCGTTCTCATGCCATTGTTTAAACTCGCCATTTTTGATATCATCAGAATACATACAAGATGAATAAGGTTTACCGTTTCTGTGAAAGAACTCTTGTTTCCCATTTTTTTTACCTAAATTGTAGTAGCACTTTGATTGAAGTTTACCATTCTTCCTCCACATCTCACATACCCCGTTCTTTTTACCATCAACATATACACAAGAAGACCTTACTTGCCCGTTATCATGCCATTCCTTACATAGACCTTCTGCATTGCCTTGTTCGTTGTAATAGCAGTGTTCTTTTATTTGTCCATTTTTGAGGAACAACTTATGTCCACCTAACCCACTACGCTGCCATTTGATGCCTCCGTCTTTATACCAACTGGTCCAAAGACCGGAAGGGTTTAAATTGTCATCAAAACGTGTACAAAGTGCAGCCTCTTTAGATAGTAGTGGCCATGCTATAGAAGAGTGTTTTGTAAAGTTTGAAATGTATTGTTGTATTTCTGGAGGGAGCTGGGTTAAAAAACTGTCTGTTGTCTCTTCTTCACATTCGTATGGACTGTTTGATACCAGATCGACGCTAATTAGTCGTTTAGTACCGTTATCAGCATTTATTGTTTGAAACATATTTTTGAAACCCTTTTTCGTAATGATTCACCGTTTAGTGTTTATTTGGCGTACCTTTCGAGCGTTTTTGACGTAGTTTTCTGGTTTATGTCTTCTGTACCATTGTACTGCACAGTAATCGTTGAGGATCGTTCCATATTCGCGTAGGAGTTGTATTATTGCAACAAACACAAATATAGCCAAATCGGTGAATTTTAAGTCGATATTTAAGCTAAGTATGACATCTCGTTGTAGGCAAAGAAAATGTAATCGCAATGTATTTGTTTACGAACTAAATGTAAAAACCCGAAAGTTAAGCAAGCACGTGATAACGCGATTTTTTTTTTTTTGTTCGAGGTTTCTTTTGGCGTTTCGATAGTATATATTGTAACCTACTTTAAGAGCTTATAGTCCTAGTAGTAAAATCAAATTCTGTAACCATTGACACAGGTGGGGTAAATAGTTGTCCCGCTAGCGCTCTTAATTCGTCAAAAGTTGCCAGAAACGTGTTGTATGCGCGGACTAAGGATGAGTGAACACCATGCTTGTGTTAAGTGTCTAGCCAAAAAAAGTCAAACAAACCACATGAGACGCTCCACGTTAGCAGTGTTGATTGCTGTTTTTACAGTTGTAGCTAACACACAGTGCATATCTCCAGAACCAGGCATTTCGAGCTGGTGGATGTTTGATACTATTATTACAAATACTACATTCGACGCTGTAGATTCACGTGTTGGTGCCATATCTGGCGTTTATTCAACTGACTTTTCTCAAGTCGCAGTACGTTACCAGTCGAAATAGTAAGTATCTAAAGTACATAGGGACAAGTTGGCAATGGTTTAAGACTAAATGGTAGCTCGGTAGTCACAATTGAGAACGATGGTATTTTTTCTCCAGAGCAAGGTATTTATATTCAGTTTGTGCATGTGTTTTCGATTTAATGACAACAACCCTAACCGCCCAAAGGAAGCTTTACTGTAGAATTGTGGTTTAACCCGGTATCTCTTGGTAGAAAGCAATATCTCATTCATCACCAGTCCGGTGATTCTGTCTATGGTTTGTTCATTAACAGCCGAAATGAGCTGGGATATGAGCTTGGGTTCGGTGAGTTGTTGCGTACTGAACGTTAACCTTATATTTTACGTAGCATCTGGAGCGTATGGGAGCTCAGCTAGAGGAGATGTTACCACTACTAATTCTTGGTATCATGCTGCAATTGTATGGAAACAGTAAGAACGATATTTCTTTTCCGCCTTCTTTCAAGACTTACTCTTCAAAAGGAACACACGACATTTTGGGGCTTACTTGAGTACTATTACGCTTACTGTTATGAATCTAACATAATTAGATGGTAATACCTCCACACCACTAACACTAAGTTCGTCACCCATATCAACAGGCAATGCGCTCTTTTTTATTGGGTCAGATAGTGACATGAACAACCTTTTCAATGGGATTTTGGATGAGGTAAGAAAACCACGTGATCCTCATATCTGTTCTAACACTTCGGCAAGGTGTCGTACTACAAAGGTGTCGCCCTTACAGAAGAACAAATACGAGACATATATGAAGCGGGTACATACTTAACAGTAGAATCTTCAATTAAAACTGTTGTAGGTACACAAGGTAAATGCCTTCCAAGTGCACCTGATACGTCTCAACCCACAGCAATGCCTTACGCTGTGCCAACTCCACCGCTTTCACCGAGTCCAACACCACAAGTAACCTCAAAGGATCCTGCAGTTCCATCACTAGCACCAACTGACGCCGTTGTTTCTCCAGCGAATAGTACATGTACGTACAATTGTCAAGGTTTTGTTCTAAGCACAAGCACTAGCGTGCAATGGAATGATTCCTCCAGGCGGTGTGTGTAATGAAACAAGTGGGATATGGTTCGTTAAAAAAGACGTGGTGATTCAGTCAACAATGAACATTCATGTAGAGACTTCAATTATATTTCAAGGTTTATCAAATTGCTCTTTATGTTTTATACTAATAGTACTTGTACAGGAAATGTTAACATAACGGCGAACTCAACAATACGAGTTTCTTCAATGGCAACACTCACATTTCAAAAGTGTCCAACTTTCAATGACACTCTCATTATTATTCTTACAGATGTCGCTGAGTCACTTCATACAATCATGAGGATTCCTCGTAATTGTGAGTCTTCGATTATTCAACAATCGGAAGTAATAAATGGCGTGCAAGATGGATGTAACAAGTTCTATCGAAGAGAAACACAAACTAAACTATCTGTATTATGGTCAATTGATAGTGGATGCAGCGATAGCAGTATTAGTGATGGTGTCATTGCCATCATTGCTGTTCTTACAATCATATTTATTATCGCTCTACTCCTCACTTTTATTTGTGTAGTGTTGCTGACATTCCGAAGCAAGAGTGCAACTGTTTAGTTTTTTACCTGAAATAAAATATCCATTAACAGTACATTGCTTTTGTTCGTCTTGGTAATAATCTTGAGGGGCTTTGTGCTTCGAAGTGTACCTTACAAATGTAGAGATTAATTCTTAGTAACATAGATTCATAAGGCATACAAAGAGCTCATCAGTATTTGTTTATTCAATGGCAACCGCGTATTTCAAAAGTATCCTGTTTTAGTTGCGATGGTGCAAGGATGTAATAGCTTCTCGTGAAGAAAGACTTGTCTTTATAGTACTCAGTTATTTGTGTAGTGCTGACAGACGTTTGGGCCCGCTCGTGACAGATGCATAAAACTAAACAAAGTACTACAAAAGTTACTAAGATGTATTTACTTTTAGCTTATGTGCATTTAGCGTAGTAGCCTGCGCTCTTTTTTAACTCGTGATCGTATAGACGCATGTGCAGTTGTCTATTTCCTACGGATACACGCTCAGATATCAACGATATAGGTTGTTTACCGCGGCGTCTTATAACGAAGTGGTGTACCATGAGTTTATCACCTCGTGGAACAGATTGTCTACTGTATGCCATTTTGTACGAATACAGATATCTCCCGGTGTGGTGTGAGTATACTTTTACACTAATCCTTTTGCTTCTAGAGCCTACTGTGTACACATAGTCCCGCCCAGAAGGATCTTGGAACGCAATCGAACATGTGTATCCCAAAGTACAGGTCAGTGCGAAAGCACAGAAGAACAAATAAAGCAGATGTTGCCATTGGTGTGTTGACGAAAAACAAGTGTTCTAATTCGCCTTGAAGGGTTCCTAAAAAGGAAAACCCTAACTTATAATACCAGCAAAGTTGTTGCAAACAATGTACTAGCCAATAATGTGACAGCTTGGAAGAATGTCAAAATAGTCAAAAAAAGAAGTTAAACATCTGTTTTGGGTTTCCTAACTTCCTACAAGTAAAATTTGGTTTGCGACTATTTGACAAGAGCAAAAAATTTTGAGTTTTCTACCTGCCTACAATCTCTTAAACCCTTTTGCGCCAAGAAATGGTACGTAATTGGCAGTTTAACAGGATTTAGGGGACCAAATCGTCTTTAAGAAAACTCATAATTTTATGTTTGTCCAAAACTTTTCTTTTTAGCCAGTATTTGCTTTGTAGTTATCTGTGGGCGTAAGGTATTCGTGACAACAGTTCTTAGCTTAAATAAAAATGTCCCAAATAAAAGTCGACATCCTTACTCATAACTTACACCATTCCATGATTCTTATGTTGCTCTACTGAGCCAGCACCGCTTTTGAGACAGTTTCGACAATTTACGCGCTTTCGAGAATCTTTAAGACGTTTTACTCACCAGAACCATCTTACACTTCAATCGCTACTTTTAACATGTAGCTATGATGCAATACTTATAGGTTGCCAAACGTATTTGCGATTTCGTTTGTGCTGTACCGAGAAAAAGGTACTGACAGCCAAAGGGGTGTTTTCGGAAAATCAAAAATTCTGAAATTTCTCAAAAGCGACCAAAGTTAAGGCAAACAAACGCTGTAAAATCATGTCCCACGTGATAATAATATTACTCACACTAGTTGTTGTTACCAACGCACAGTGCGTACCTAAAGATTCAAGTCTTACAAGTTGGTGGCGATTTGAAGCGATTACTGAAAGCAAAGCTTTCGACCTTTTCAATTCACGTGTTGGTACCTTTGGTGGTAAAGCCTCCCAAACCACAGTAAGTTACCATTTAAAGTAGGACGTAATTAATAGTCGCAATAAGGGGCGTGTTGGCGATGCGGTACAGTTCCAAAGTGAAGCTACCTTTGTAGTTGAGAACGAGGGAATATTCGAACCTGATCAAGGTACTCAACAATGACGCTGAATTTGAAGTTTAAATTCTAAATCGCGATGATTTCTATTGTTAGGAATGTCAGTAAATCCCTTTGTAAAAATTACTAATGGTTCTCCTTAAAGGAAGCTTTACAGTTGAGATGTGGATAAACATAAAGTCATTGGGCAGTAGACAATATTTAGTTCATCATGAAAATTCCAACTCTGGGTTCAGGTTTTGGATAGGTGAAAATGATGTTTTGTCGACTTATGCTAAATGGGGTACGTAAAGGAACACTTTCATTGCCTGTCCTAATACTACTAGTTGGAGGTAGCACACAATCAAGTGGTATTCTTGATATTGACACTCTGGACGTTTGGCACCATGTTGGTATTGCATTCAACAAGTAAAGATTTTTTTCGACAAATATGTTTTTTTTTTTTACTCTATTTTTAGGAGTGCTGAGCAACTTATTGTTTACTTTGGTGCGTTTAGTTGAATAGGCTATGTAGTATTTAACCCATAATGTAGACGGCGTCATGTATCCTGTAAATATGGTTTCTGGCGCTAGCATTGTCACAGATAGCAGCACACAGTTCTTTATTGGTTCAAATAATGAAGGTGATTATTACTTTAATGGCATTATGGACGAGGTATTGTTGCGATGATTTATCATTTAATAAAGGTATCATATAGGTATCATTCTACCAAGGTGTTGCTCTGAATCTGACACAGATACAACAGATTTACAATGCGGGTAATAAACTGTTTGTACTTGACTTGCGAAAACATGAGTTAACTGTGTTTGTTAAGGATTATCTGGATTTGGAAAATGTTTTTTAATGGCAGTTCCCACAATAGCTCCTGTTGTACTAACTGAAGCACCAACTGAAGCACCAATAATGCCTACTGAACAACCAACAATACCTACCGAGCCAATGGCACCAACTCAAGTTCCTATCACAACTGAACCAACGGCTCCAGCTGAAGCACCAATAGTGCCTACTGAAGTACCAACGGGCGCACCAACGCCCACTGAGGTACCAGCGATATTGGATGTACCGACATCGATGAGTAAGTTAGAACACCTTTTTTTTTTTTTTGAATGCTTTGGCTGAGAATGGTTTTGTAATTCTAATGATGGTAATAGCATGCAGTGGTGATAAGCCTCCAGGTGCTGAGTGTGATCAAAGTCAAGGTGTTTGGGTTGTAACTGATGATGTTGTGATTCAACCATCAACGAATATTCTGATTGAGACTTCAGTTGTGTTTCAAGGTACATTGAATTACTCGCTTTGGTTTTACCTGTAGCTTTGAGATTAGTAATAACTTTGTAGGAAACGTAAACTTGAAGGAAAACTCAACAATACGAGTTTCTTCAATGGCAACACTCACATTTCAAAAGTGTCCAACTTTCAATGACACTCTCACTATCGTTCTGACAGAAGTCAGCGAATCTGTTCATACAGTTCTTACAATACCTCCAAATTGTGAAGAGTCGATCATTGACGCAATAACAGTGACAAGTGATGTTGAAGATGAATGTAGCGACTTTTCTGCAGTAGAAACGCAAACAAGACTTTCTGTGTTGTGGACAGTCAATGACAGATGTAATGACAGTGGCCTGAGCAATGGTGCCATTACTGGTATTGCTGTCGCGGTTGTTTTGGTTGTTGTGGTTATAGCTGCAAGTTTGATTTACTATTTTACTTTTCACGGCAAGAGAACTTTTGTCATTTGATACTATCACGTTCAATACATTATCTAAATAAATAATCCTCTACGTTCATCATTTGAACGTGCCGCTGAAGGGTGGTAGAATGTAAGAGACAATTTCCGAGAATACTAGCCTAAAGTTTTGCTTCTAGAACTTCATGCATTCGTCGAAGATTTAATCAAAAACTTTCAGTTTTATTCACACATTTTGAGACGGCAGTGGATCTTATTCTAAAATAGTTATTTTGTGAATTATTAACTGTGGCTTATTCTTTAATTTGTTATTAGACTTCATTAACTCAATATCGATCTTGTTTACGCGTGATCACGTGATTTTTATCGCTCGACTGGGAAAGTCAACAAATAGTATTATAAATCATGTCCCATGCGATAATTATCATACTTGCGGTCTTTTTCGTTGTTACCAACGCACAGTGCGTACCTCCAGACCCAAGTCTTTCAAGTTGGTGGAGATGTGAAGCTGTTACAGCAAATACCACCTTTGACACTTATGATTCGCGTGTTGGTACCATTAACGGTACTGGCTATTCACAAGTTACAGTACGTTACCACTTTTATGAGATTAGAAGTTATTGCTATGTACTAGGGTCGCGTCGGCGATGGGTTACGGATGGGAGGCAATGCTCATGTTGTGGTTGAGAACGAGGGAATATTTACATCGCTTCAAGGTATTTTTAATGAAGTTCGTGTTCTAGTAGTCCCAAGATCTACCAATCTAAACTAAAACTTGCTTACTTTACCTGGAAGAGAGCTTCACTGTTGAGTTGTGGATAAACATGGACACGACACTCATAAGCCAATATCTTATTCATCACGAGTCCGATAAAGCAGGGTTTAGTTTATGGATGGGCGACAATAAATATCTTCAATGTTATGTTCGATATGGTACGCATATGAAACACTTAATGACTATTTACTCTATTCTTAAGTTGGAGGTCCTGCACAGTATAGCGGTGTGGTTGAATTAAATGCTAATACTTGGCACCATGTCGCTATTTCATTCAACAGGTACGTTTTGTTAGTTGGTAGTTTGTAGGCGAAAAAAGTAGGAACGACTTTGATTGTTTGTGAATTTCAATGTCTTTGTTAGGACTGGTGATGTGCAATTTGTTGTGTATGCTGGTATGTTCATTTTACTGTACTGTTTTACAAACTGCTCAAATTAGATGGCGTTGCGTTTCCTCGAAATATAGCTGGTACCAGCGTCATTACGGAAAACAGCACACAGTTCTTTATTGGTTCAAATAATGAAGGTGGAGAACGCTTCAATGGCATTATGGATGGTATTGTTGCGATGATTTATCATTTAATAAAGGTATCATATAGGTATCGTTCTACCAAGGTGTTGCTCTGAATCAGACGCAGATACAACAGATTTACAATGCAGGTAGAACTGTACTTTTTTTTTTCAAATACAATCATGAGTTAACTGTGTTTGTTAAGGATTATCTGGATTAGGGAAATGTGTTCCTATGTCTCCAACTGCAGTTCCCACAAAAGCTCCTGTTGTACCAACTGAAGCACCAATAATGCCTACTGAACAACCAACGATGCCAACCGAGGAGCCAATGACGCCAACTCCAGTTCCTGTTGCAACTGAGGCTCCAGAAGTACCAACGCAAACTATGAGTAATTGAAGCATATATTATAATAGTAATATTTTACTAATGATGTGTTGATAGTATGTAATGGCGATAAGCCTCCAGGTGCTGAGTGTGATCAAAGTCAAGGTGTTTGGGTTGTAGCTGATGATGTCGTGATACAACCATCAACGAATATTCTGATTGAGACTTCAGTTGTATTTCAAGGTACATTGAATTACTCGCTTTGGGTAACTGAAGCTTTACGACTTTGTAGGAAACGTGAACTTGAAGGAAAACTCAACAATACGAGTTTCTTCAATGGCAACACTCACATTTCAAAAGTGTCCAACTTTCAATGACAGTCTCAATATTGTCATTACAGAAGTATCTGAAACGCTTCATACAGTCCTTACAATTCCTCCAAATTGTGATGTATCGGTCATTGACGAAACAACAGTGACAAGTGATGTTGAAGATGAATGTAGTCAGTTCTCTGTCATCGAAACACAAACAAAACTTTCTGTATTGTGGGCGACTGACAGATGTAATGACAGTGGTCTGAGCAATGGTGTCATTGCTGGTATTGCTGTAGCGGTTGTTTTGGTTGTTGTGGTTATAGCTGCAAGTTTGATTTACTATTTTACTTTTCACGGCAAGAGAACTTTTGTCATTTGATGCTGTCATAAACAAACCATCTTCAATGTATTGTCATAATTAAAGTACCAATAAGTTATAGAAATCACACCCTAGCGCAAGATTATTCCAGACTCAAAAGAGTCTTTCATTGGTAGATTCCACATACTTTCGAAATTTTCTTGCAGAAAATTTATGACTTAGAAATGTTCAATTTGTTAGCTGAATAAATATTGGCCAAGGTTTGAAAAAAACGCGTGATTAATCAAAATGTCTTAGTCGTAAAAGTGGTAAATTTAGTGGTAAAATCACATCAACTCCGCATCCAAAACCGAGAGTTACAGTTGAGTGTAGGTGAATACCAAAGATTAGCTGGGTAAAATATGACATCCCACGTGATAACTACAATACTTACAGTGTTTGTTGTTGTTGTAAACACTCAGTGCGTACCTCGAGACGCTAGTATTGCAAGTTGGTGGACGTTTGAATCGATTTCGGTAAACAACGTGTCTGATACTTTTGATTCGCGTGTTGGTACCATTTCTGGCTCTGGCTACTCGAAAGTCACGGCGCGTTTTCTATATTAATGAACAGTGGTTATTAATGGGAAAATAGGGTCGCGTTGGCGATGGTCTACAGGTGGGTGGTGCCGCTTATCTATTGATCGAAAATAACGATATATTTTCGCCTAATCAAGGTATTTTTCACTTCATTTTCATAGCTACCCACGTGTCTAATCTTTCTGCTAGGAAGCTTTAGTGTTGATATGTGGATAAACAAAGCGTCACTGGGTAGAATGTTCCTGGTTCATCATGAGTCTAGTGCAGGGTTCAGCATATTACTCGGTGAAGCTATTGGAGACACTGTGCTAAATTATTTCGTTAAATTTTGTGCGCACAAAGATTCCGTTACTGTATCTTTAATTTTTTGTTACAGCTAATCGTCTTTCCATACAAGGCGGGGCTGGTGAATTTAATCTAAATACTTGGCATCACATTGTGTTTACGTTCCACAGGTACTGTAGCTAGTTGGGTAAATTTTTTTAACGAAAAAAATAGGAATGATACTGCTGACTTTGGAGAGATTGTTATATACATAGGTTAGTTTTTTTCTTATCTATTCGAATTTGAAGTAATATTCAAAATATAGATGGTGTTGAAAATACTCGGGATGGCAGAGTTAGCAAAAGCATTGATACAGATAGTTCTACTCCATTCTATATTGGTTCTAATAAATACGGTGGAGAACGCTTCAATGGCACTATAGATGAGGTATGCTAAGTTTTATATCAATTCCAATCACCTTCTAAATCAATAGGTGACGTTCTATAAAGGCGTAGCTTTGAACCAGACATACGTTCAACAGATTTACAACGCAGGTAAGAAACTAATATTGTACATTAGCTAAACGTTTGATTAAAGGATTGTCTGGATTCGGAAAATGTTTGCCCACAATTGCGCCTGTGACGCCATTTGTAGTGCCATCGCAAACGCAAAGTAAGAGAAGATGTTTTAGTCTTTTATCCTCTAATGATTGCCTTTGAATAGCATGTATTGGCGATCCCCCTCCAGGTGCTGAGTGTGATATAATTGAAGGCAAGTGGGTTGTGATTGATGATGTTGTGATACAACCAACAACGAATATTCTGATTGAGACTTCAGTTTTGTTTAAAGGTATCCAATGCTTTATTAAATTGAAACTAAATAATCTGGAGGTAATGTGAACGTGATGCAGAACTCAACAATATCTTTTTCCGCGAATACTACACTCACATTTCAAAAGTGTCCAACTTTCAATGACACTCTCAATATCATTCTGACAGAAGTATCTGAGTCTGTTCATACACTACTCACAATTCCTCCAAATTGTGATGTATCGATCATTGACGCAACAACAGTGACAAGTGATGTAGAAGATGAATGTAATCAGTTCTCTGTCATCAAACAACAAACAGACCTTTCTGTAGTATGGTCAGTCAATGATGGATGTGATGATAGCGGTCTGAGTAATGGTGTCATTGTTGCTATTGCTGTAGTGGTTTTTTTGGTTGTTGTGGTTATCGTTACAAGTTTGATTTACTTTTTTACTTTTCATGGGAAGAGATCCTTTTGCTCAAACAAAATCACAATAGCAACGTCGAAATAAACTCACAATATTTCTTTTGTCTTAACCAATTTATTTATCTTCGCTACGAATACATGCTACAATATAAAGAAATAAACACGTAACTATAAACAACTTGTAGGTTTGTTGTTTGTACAGCCTAGAACGTACTGTAGGTACAAGAAGAATGAAGTGGAACGCGCCACACTTCAAGTCGAACCACACAAGCAAAGTATAATACAGCGACAAAGCAACGCTTATCGTATAGCGGCTATGTTTACATTTTCTGTTTACTATGGGAAATCATGTGATTTCTTAGAGTGGTTTTTTTTAGAGTTGACCACTTCTGTTTGTTTATCACTCATCTTTTGTTTTCTTAAAATCTCAAGAAGTTTTGAAGCTACATTACCACAATATACATAATCGGTATACCTTCGATACATTGTATCCACACGCCAATCTACAAAAAAGGGAATAAGAATAAACAGTTATTGGCATAACTTATGTGACGTTAAGCGCTGCTTTGTATCCACCTTGGTTTTAAGAACTATGAATTGTTTATGTTTTAATTTAGTGATAACATGTTCTAGACAACTTTTAAGTTCCACACATCTGACTAAACACGAAAACCAAAGTCACAAACAGCAAAAAGTTGCAAAGATTAGCAAACTTGAATGAATGTAAGATAAAAGGCATTTTTTCTAACCGCCAAAAATGCTCTCATCATACTTTATCACATGTAAAGAAACGGTTTGTACCATATATAGTTCTGATATACGTGGCATTGGAATTGTGAATCTAAAGTGAGCAGTACGCTATTAAAACGTGTGAAACGCACATTCAGGTGTAACGCTCCAGACTAGTGAAAACAACTTAATAAAGAACTTTTTAATCTAATCTCGGTTACGTATCTCTTAAACCTTACATCAGGTCCTGACTTTTGGTCAGTGTTAAATCCAAAATATGTTAAAAACAAAATAAAGCCCCAATAGCAGCCAAAATAGTTGCTTGTGCACTTACAGTACAGTACAGATATTTATTCATAAAAGTCTATTTTTTCAGTTAACAGACAACGTTTCTCTGTCTCCATCGTTTTCTGATGTGCCATTTTTTCACACTGGTTATATACCTTGATATCACACCAGCAAAGTACAATAAACACGGATCTAGCTTCCCATTAAGTTGTGACCCCATGGCAGTGGTGGACCGTCTTTTCTTGGTTTTTTGGTATTTGAAACCTTTCAAAGATGTGATGCTACTAAACTTGCGTTTTGCTCCCCTCTGAGTGTTAGACAATTGTTTGTATTCAGAACAATTCAAACCAATGAGTACTGCAATGACACATGCACAGGCGCCAACTGTTCTAGCTCCAGCATGTGCAGTAATGAACAACATCTACAATGTCATTTGTTGGCAAGTGAAGAAACACTGTCCTTTGAGTACTTTCGCTTCATCACCTTAAAATTGATGGCTCCTTCTTCATTATGGACATGGTAGGCTTTGGCAAGATCTATAGCCATACTCCCCACGGCAAGTTGACATATATCTATTTGAGAGAAAGTAACTTTAAACTATCTCACACTTGTACTATTTCAATCAAACTGAATTATTCTGCAATATTTTACTTTTTAGAAATGTTAGTCAATAAATATACAGTTTTTACATATTGTATGATTTTTTGAATGACGAATACACCACAAATTGAAATAACTCTACTGTCCTTTTTTGTCCTATACTGATTAATTGCCTTTGTTTTAACCTGTTTTTTTCTCCCTTTCAGGGTTTTACAGGCACTACATTGTATTGTAGTTGCACTAGGGACTGTAAACGACTCTAAAGTAGTAGGTGATGCCATTCACGTGGTTTTGTTGTAAAAACATGATAAATAAATTCGTTGAAATTGTACACTTACTTAATGCAGCAAACTGCATAAAAACCACCTAAACATATTTTACAAGCGTAGAATACTATGCTACGGGTATTATTAGCTTGTGTTTTTTTTTTTACAATGCCACGTATTTCAGAACTATAAATGGTACAAACCCTCTTTACATGTGAAATCACATCAACTTAAGTCCGCATCCAAAACCGAGAGATACAGTTTAGTGTAGGTGAACATATGATATCCCACGTGATAACTACAATACTTACAGTGTTTGTTGTTGTTGTAAACACTCAGTGCGTACCTCGAGACGCTAGTATTGCAAGTTGGTGGAAGTTTGAATCGATTTCGGTAAACAACGTGTCTGATACTTTTGATTCGCGTGTTGGTACCATTTCTGGCTCTGGCTACTCGAAAGTCACGGCGCGTTTTCTATATTAATGAACAGCGGTTATTAATGGGAAAATAGGGTCGCGTTGGCGATGGTCTACAGATGGGTGGTGCCGCTTATCTATTGATTGAAAATAACGATATATTTTCGCCTAATCAAGGTATTTTTCACTTCATTTTCATAGCTACCCACGTGTCTAATCTTTCTGCTAGGAAGCTTTAGTGTTGATATGTGGATAAACAAAGCGTCACTCGGTAGAATGTTCCTGATTCATCATGAGTCTAGTGTAGGGTTCAGCATATCACTCGGTGAAGCTATTGGCACTGTGCTAAATTATTTCGTTAGATTTTGTGCGAACAAAGATTCCGTTACTGTATCTTTAATTTTTTGTTACAGCTAATCGTCTTTCCGTACAAGCCGGCACTGGTAAATTTAATCTAACTACTTGGCATCACATTGTGTTTACGTTCCACAGGTACTGTAGCTAGTTGGGTAATTTTTTTTACAGAAAAAAAATAGGAATGATACTGCTGACTTTGGAGAGATTGTTATATACATAGGTTAGTTTTTTTCTTATCTATTCGAATTTGAACTAATATTCAAAATATAGATGGTGTTGAAACTTCTCGGGATGGCGGAGTTGGCAGAAGCATTGATACAGATAGTTCTACTCCATTCTATATTGGCTCAAATAATAATGGTGGAGAACGCTTCAATGGCATTATAGATGAGGTATTCTAAGTTTTATATCAATTCCAATCACCTTCTAAATCAATAGGTGACGTTCTATAAAGGCGTAGCTTTGAACCAGACATACGTTCAACAGATTTACAACGCAGGTAAGAAACTAATATTGTAAATTAGCTAAATGTTTGATTAAAGGATTATCTGGGTTTGGAAAATGTTTGCCTTTACTCGTGGGCACTACTGTTCCCACACTTGCGCCTGTGACGCCATTTGCAGTGCCATCGCAAACTCAAAGTAAGAAAAGATGTCTTTAATCTTGTATCCTCTAATGATTGCCTTTGAATAGCATGTATTGGCGCTCCAGGCGCTGAGTGTGATATAATTGAAGGCAAGTGGGTTGTGATTGATGATGTCGTGATTCAACCAACAACGAATATTCTGATTGAGACTTCAGTTTTGTTTAAAGGTATCCAATGCTTTATTAAATTGAAACTAAATAATCTGGAGGTAATGTGAACGTGATGCAGAACTCAACAATATCTTTTTCCGCGAATACTACACTTACATTTCAAAAGTGTCCAACTTTCAATGACACTCTCAATATTATTCTGACAGAAGTATCTGAGTCTGTTCATACACTACTCACAATTCCTCCAAATTGTGATGTATCGATCATTGACGCAACAACAGTGACAAGTGATGTTGAAGATGAATGTAGTCAGTTCTCTGTCATCAAAAAACAAACAGAACTTTCTGTAGTATGGGCAGTCAATGGTGGATGTAATGGCAGTGGTTTGAGCAACGGTGCTATTGCTGCTATTGCTGTCGTTGGCGTTTTAGTTGTGGTGGGTGCCACTGCAACTTTGATATTCCTACTTACATTCTACAACAAGAGATCATTTGTCATTTAGCTCATAATAAACTAGCAGCTTAACATTCTTTCGGCATTTTGCAGTATATTCACAGTGTTCGTTGTACATACGTGTATGTTCTGTATCGGACTCTAGAAATCCCGCCTAACAAAGTACTAAGCTTGGTAACTTACAGCAGATAAAGACAATGAATTTAGACGTTCTTGCACTTTGCACAAGAGTTATTGTCATTGTGTCGTTTTGACTTGCGTGCAATCACGTGATAATTATATAGCATTACTTTCAAGCTTATGGAAATCAAGTTAAGACCGAGAATGAAATCACCTTAGCCCAGAGATTTGCAACTTTTATTTCGATAAGTATTTATATTTCTACATTGGACACCTGCTCTGAAATTTCTTTAACATCCGCTTCTTCTTTAGAAGGAGTATCTTCAGGTGTAATCTGCTCTTCTTTGACAGGTTCGTCAGTTGTAAGTCCTGTGGCAGTTATATTTAGACGATAAATTGCAAGTGATTGCAGTGTACCTTTTTTCTCTGAAAGATATTTAATGCATCCTTTGAAAATCTCGTTTCGGAATTTTTTAGGTTTAAATGCTAGTATTGCTTCATAAACATCCTTTATACTAACTTCGTTTGTAGCACAGAATAAACCAAAGTCTTCGAGTGCCTAATGCGTATAAAGAAGAGAACACAAAAGCTGGTAAAATAGAGGAATCAAACAAGTACCTTTGCAAATGGTGGCTTGTTAAAAGTATGATAAAGTAGTGGTATTCCTAGCTCTGAAGCTGCCATGCACTGTTGTATTGCTTTGAGCTCCAAGTGACCGCCTACCCAACGATTTAGTAAACATATAAAATCGTTGATAATAAAGTACCAAAAGCACCACAGCCCTATAAGAAAAACGTAAGCAACGTGAACACCAAAAACAAAACCCAAAAAGCCTTACCCAGTTTCCTGTTGAAGCAAGCAAATCACCACCTGTGTGATATTCTTCTGGTCTACATAAACCAACATACGCTTTGTTAATATCTCTATCTATATTCCTATTAAAAAAACTCATGTGAGTATACAGTTATAACCATTCTATCACATACTGCTTTTCAAATTGTCTATTTCCAAAGTTTACAACAGCGTCAATGCCTGAAGGTTCATTAACACGACACAGGTTTCTCTCATATTTCTTAGTACGTACAGAAAAGATGGTTATCTATACATCCAAGCGTGGCATTCATTGGAGTCTTATCTTCAAACGGACCTACACATCAAAAAAGGTTAGTTGCTAGCAATAACCTTGAACACTGATACAAGTTTTCAGTTGACATACCTGCGTATTTAAAGTCTCTTGCGTATCCACTGTACTGAGAAAATCTTTCAGTACCACTTATTACTATAGCTTCGTTTACGTTCATTTTTGGACAAAGGAACATCGACTTGAGTGGAAAAAAAATTAACAATGCTTCAACACATCATATCTGAACAATACGTACAACATAGCATTCAGGCTTTATCGCAAATAAAATCTCTTCTTGGACACAACCACCTGACACAAAGGTAAGCATAAAATTAAGCAATAGAGGATCAGAAATATAAGAAAAAGAGTGGTGGTAAATATTACCGTGCAAAGCACCACCGCCAATGAATTGATTTGCAAAATCTGCATGGAACTTTGCTGGTGAATCTTCAATCTTCATCTTATCATCAACCTTTATTTGTAGTAATGGCTTGGTACTTGTAGACCAATCAACAAAGGTATCAACTACCTATAGTACGACGGTAAGCAGAAAATTATAAGAAAAAAACAACAACTCACTTTTCGATGTATCACTACGTTGCCAGTAGGCATTTGTTTTTGACTATACTTACCATGTTAAATCTTCTATTAATAGGTATTTAATAAATACGTACACACGCCTAAAGTATTGCATAATGCAGAGAATGACAGACTAAGTAAATTTGTTAAGATAGAGTTTTAGCTGAAAAAAAGAGAATAAAAAGCTCACTTCTGCAGTGTTTGAATAAAGTGATTCCTGACCAGCAGCAGAGGCGTAATCTGTCATAAATAGCAGACTAAAATCACAATCATTGAATCCCAAACCACTACAACGTAGTTAACAAAGACGAAAAAATTAACAAATAAAAAAACTGAATAACGAAAAGATTTGTACTCTACGCTATGAAGTACACAACATAACACTTACCCATGTATTATATTTGGATGCTCAAATGTACAAAAGAAAAAGTGAGATAACAAACAAGCAACCTAACAAAAGATAAGTAAAAAAGAATACTAGTAATGGAAGTTGTAAAAAAACAGTTTTGTAAATGTAATCACATCGAAAACGTACTTGTTCTCTTGTAAGTACAAGCTTAGTATCTTTACCAGCTGGTAAAATATCAAGTTTATCGGGGAAGAGCTCTTCTATCTTCAACGCCAACTTTTGAATGAACGGCAATAGAACATTAAAGAACTCATCTAAACAAGAAAAATATCAGAAAACCTTTCTTGAAGGAACATCATACCTTTGGATTCCTTTCTCGATGCAGCTTCGCAAAACTCATCTGAGTAGTAAGCCCTTGATAAAATAAATTAGAAATGGATAAAAATACAAAACGAGAAGAAGACTGTTATGTGTACTTGAAAAAGTTTGCATTGTTGCTTGCTCCGCTATCAGACAATTTATTGAATAGATCATCAAGCTGTTCAAGTGACTTAACATCACTTGATAATAACTTTTTATGTTTCGCCCACTTATCAGTGGCCATATGTGGTAAATAAGCATGAGTGAAAGCAATGCCATCTTCGAAGAAAGTTAAGTAAACGAAGACGAAGTCAAATTATTGTTCTTTTTTTTTTGAAGAATTTATGGCACTCTTGTCGACAAATACATGCGATTCAGTAAATGTCGTTGTGTAACGTACCTGTTAGAGACATGACAGCTTTATTAATGTCCTCTCTAACGGTTTTTAAGTGTGTAACTACCTCTGGAGTAACATCTATTTTAAAGTGGATGCCAATGCGTTTAAACCCTTATTTTAACGTGTTAGACGCATAGTTGCTTAAATAAGACGCTTACCTATCTTTAACAGAATAGAATAACGATCAGGGAACTTCTTGAAAGTCTTTTTGAATGAACTAGCGCTTGTGTGTATCTTTTGGTGCCGTTCGTTGTCTGGATGCTCAATAATGTTATGTACAGTTCTACGCAACCAACCAATAGCCGTAAGCACCTAATAAGCGTTAAAATAGCGTAAACATACGTTTATACGCGCGTCAGATAAACTGATATCTTCAGTTGGCTTTATTTTAGCCAGTAATTCCGCTACTGACTCCTACAGAACTAATTAGGTGTTGATTGTCATAATTTAAACTTACTGTTGGAACAACACAGTCAAGTTGCTCTTCTTCGTTTTCTTCGCCGGTGGTGCTTGTGTTACCCATCTTTACCCCTTTTTGTATGTTCTAAGTGACGTAACGTTAAGTTGTTGAGTGTTTTTGCCGAATTTCATAAACAATTGCGTTGAAGAATGGAGAAATCTGAAGATGATGACGACGAAGACAATGTCGTACAAACTGAATCAATTTTTAGCACAAGTACAGCGGAGGTTAAAACGAAAGTGAAGAAAGATAAACCCACGCTTGGTGGTGGCTCAGCTATTGTATCTGCGAAAATTAAGAATGTAAACGACAATAATGTAACGGCAGTCGCTCAATCCCGTCCCTCTACAGATAGTGCTATCCCCAGATACACGTAAGACGCAAAAATGTGACTTGTTCATTAATTTGTAATTAAGAAGCGGACTGAGTCCAACAAGCGGTGTTACGCAATTAACAGAAGCACAACTAGCGCTTGAGAGTGTCATGGGGTACGTGCGTCACAATACTAATTAACCGTAATTAAAAATCAATCCCATATCCTAATAAACGCCTAGTCTTCATGCTCAATGCACTCATAAAATAAAAGAGCTTAAGTATGCAACAATGACAGTTTCTCATTCCAAATACGATACTACCCAAGATAAATACCCAGAGTTCGTACAGGTACGCGAAACATATCACAGAAAGAAACTATACGCCAATTTTTAAACTAGAAAGGCAGAAAATAACTAATTCCCAAACAAAAAAACAACTTGCCTAAAACTAACCCTCTCAACTTAAGAAAAGTCTTGCTCTACAACGTACACTCCAATTATTTCTTGCTAAAGAAATAGGTGTTCTTAAAAAAGGGTGAGTAGCACGTGATTTAGCACGTGTATAATTAAAATATGTTATCTTATTATTTCACACAGAAAACACGTGGATATTGTTTCTGGGCAAAGATATGTTGAGGACAAGATGTTTCAATTCTTCTCAAGGAAGCCCATTGCTTTACTGAATTCTCAAATAAGTTTTCTTGAAGGTATACTTGCAAGACAAAAGAAAGGTCCGTAAATCATTCCTACACTAAGTAAGGTGTTCATACAACTGATGTCTTTTAGATGATAAATTTGCAGCAGAAAGGCTAAGACAACTGTCAAAGCAAGGAAAGAGTATTCACAATCTAAAGCATAAACTGTACTGACATATTCTTTCTCACCTTGTTCTTATATTCCATAAAGGTTTAAGGCATTTACAAAGCAATCTACGCCTTCAGTACTAGATAAACTTTTGGCTGATCCCGTTACACCTCCAAGCAAACGTATAGAGAAGTTTATGCGTTCTTTCTCAGCGTTGAAGGCAGCTAAAGCTAGTGGACATGTCGTAATAGATGAAGGTATTATAGACATACATGCGTTGAACTAATCACTTCGTTAGTACCTAAGTTTGGTGCATTTGTAGAGCGTCTGTCTCGGAGGATAGTTGCTTATTATACAATGTCAAATTTTGAATTAATTGATGTCATTCTCGCTGTGGAGAAGCGTATTTTCCCAAAGCTTTATCAGAAACTGATGTCGTATGCTGATCAATCAGAAGCTGATAAATCATTTTTGGATAAATGCCGTAAGTCGTATTAGGATTATAACAATCACCATTAATCCTATTATAGGAACCTTTGAGACTGCCACTCAAAAACATATGTTAATACCTGAGTCTATGCGAAGCTCTGAGATTCTACCATATATAGGTGCTATAGCACAACTACGCACAATATTTTTCTGCAACACACCATCAAGGAAACTGTACGCACAATCAATGAAAACACTCTATCTAAATTACAATAGCTTATGTTTGCGGTCATGCATTTCGAGCCTCAAAAAAACAGCTAAAGCTGAATCTAAACTTAAAAAGATACCAAATAAAGCCATAGAAGCTATTTTACGCTTTGTTATAGTTCGTGCTAAAGTTAGAGGACTCCAAACTTCATTGTATTTTATAGGTAAAAACTCTTTTTTTTCCATGCATCTTTTCATTTATTGTTTTTCCTCAGAAAAAACAGCAGCGGACTCGATGCAACATTCTCAGCTTTGGAAGCACTTTAAGATGTTCAAAAAAGTAATTGATGACCTCATATGTACGTATGACTTTAAAAAAACGAGTAATGAGCGAATCAATCTAAACTTTCTTGTTGTAGCACTAAAAATAGAAGATTTGGATATCACTGAAGATGTTGTCGGTAATCAATTTGTTGTATTTGAACGTGGTATGTTATCAATTATACTATACGTGTTGTAATAATAACTCGCTTCAGCAAAGTATGCTGATTGGGCCGCACGTGATGTTCATCTTGACTTGGTTAAAAAGAAAGCAATTATTTCTGGATATGAGCTTTTTGTTGTCTCACAATGGTACTACCGGCCTCTTTATCAATATCTTGTAGGACTTCTCTCTGAATACTTTAATAGGATGGGCAACCCTTCTAGATTCTTCTGTACCATTGCTGTACCAACTGGTAACCCTGATGATAAGGTAAGTTCATTATTGAGAAAGGCTTTTGTTATAACAATTTCATCTCAGGTTTGTGTCGCTGTTGTTCGTTGCAACAAAAATCTCAGTTTCTCTCAACAAACTTTTATGGAAAACTTGTTTTTCAAACCTACAACAGCAGGATTTTCGGCACAGCAAGTACGAATACCACTTAAGTTTGTGAGACTTTGAAATAATTGTATTTCTAAGACACCTCATGGCTCTGTGATTGTTACAGATGTATCAAAGTTACCTCGTCTTGATTTCATCCAAATTACGGACGGAGATTATGATAACCATGTGGAGAGGTTAAGGCTTCAGTTATCACTAAAGCGTATGTCTTGTTACAAAGGAAAAATAGGAATCGATACAAACTTGTGCGTACTGAAAAAGAAACTGTTTTTTTTTTTGGCTTTTGTTTGTGCTTCTCTCATTTGATTACTAGGGAAAAGAATGCAGATGTTGATAGGTTTTATAAGAGCTTTAAGTTGAAGAGAAGTGTGAAACTTGCAGTAGCAGTGAAGAATCTTGTAAAAGAGATACAGATCTTACTACGTCACTTGTATAAAATATCAGTATTTAGTGCGACAAACGGTTTTTATAATGATGTCACTTGGGGTGCTGTTAAGGTGCTCTTATCAATCCTTTGTTGTATTGTTATTTTTAACCCATTATATATCTAGCGATTCCAAGAGGAGTACATAAAATTAAATCCAAGCGTAAGCACCTGCGTTTGTTTTTACTTTTTTTTTGTACATTTTCTTATTATTTTCTTAGGTAGATATTAAAACAAATGGAAAGCTTGAGCGTAACACTTTGAATGCTTTACGTCAAACGTTCTTTGCACATGTTTTTAAGCTTCAATCTTTAAAGTTTCACGTTGACAAAGACCCATTAAGATATCCAGTAAGGCACTCTTTTTATGTTCTTTGTCAAACTTAACAATCACTTTAAGTTGGATTTTGCTCGAATTGTCAACAAGTTTCAACTCTCTTGTGGTATTATGCCCAATGGTATGCTTGGTCCTAGTACAGTAAAGAAGCTGGATTTATTCTATGCTATGGAGTGTAGCGACATACCTATTCCTAAACAGAAGCGGTTTGAGTTAGTTGATGTTGAAAGATTTCAACTTGAAAGACGTTTGTCTTTGGAAAGAAATAAACAACGTCAATACTCGCTTGAGCTTGCAAAGCATGCTGAAGAGAAAGATAAACTAAAAGCACAGGTAAAAAAACTAAATACACAAATGTTAATCTGGTAGCCTCAGCACCGGATGTTCAAACATTTGGGTCTTTAACGCACAAGTTTGAATTCTTTTCTTTTTCAAAACTCATGCTCAGAGCTTTCTGCCTTTCTTGTAATATAATATTAATAAGTGTATTTAGATTGAACGTGAAGCAAAGTCTAGGAAAGGTATAGAAAAAAAGTTAAAAGACAAAGAAACTGAGTTAAAAACACTTAAAACACTTGTACCAAAAGACCCTAAAACTGGCACTAAAAAAAAATCCAATGTCAAAAGAGAAGAACAAAATAGCACAGGGTCACCATCAGATAGTGGCAGCCTACAAGAACAGCGTAGATTAAAGAAAACAAAAGAAAGAACGGTACATAAACTCCAAAACGAGAAAAAAAGAGGAAATCTAGCCGTACGATGCATATGCTTTTTCTCGCCATACCTCCAAACAAATTGAGTCCTCAGTCGCTGGAAAATGGATATAACTACCAGGAATGAAACAGGGAAGATTATGTGGAGTGGTGGTGATGAGAAAAAGCACTTGCATCACACGGCCAGATTTCCAAACTTCCGTTTGTTCGCTTTACGTTTTAAAGCTGACTCATATTTTAAGATAACAGCACCTAAACGTGCTCTTTCTGGTGTTACTGCAAGAACAAGTTTATCTTCTGATGATAATGCTGTAAGTCCTGACAAACCCTCTTTTGTTGTTTTTTTTTCCATACATACAGTTATAGGTTAATATTATTACATAGGTATTAGAAGACATGTATAAAGTGAATGCTGCCAGTGACAGTGATTAAAAGAAGAAGTTAATAATATAATTTTAAAATGGTTTGTAATACCTGCTCCACTAAACAAGAGTAATTAAATGTAATATAAGTGTGAATAACTTCTTACTTCGTATCACCTTTATGACGTCAAACGTCTATAAATTTTATTACTCTTTGCAGGTAAATAACAAGTCTTTACTACCATCAGAAATCAATCTGTCTAGTTTTATGTGCCCATGTGGAGAGTACTTGAATGTTTTAAGAATCCTCCTGCAAAGACAACTGTTTTTGAGTGAAAAGTAACTTTCTTTAATTCGAACTAAGCCCATCGTATGATCCCACACGTACTATCCCTTATTCAATAGGTCTACGTATAATTCGTTGAAACAAGTGGTTGTCATGGTTGGAGCTATTTTCTTTTTTCTTTTATTAAACAGTGTGTAAAAATACAAGTTTTTGATTTGATTTGATAGAGCTTTGCAATCTACACAAACCAATTCATCTAGACGTACACATTTGATTTTTTTATGTGTTACGCGAGTAGTGGATGAGGGGTTTTTTGTTCCAGTACAAGGTGTTTAAACACCTTTCTTTCACTTTTTCTGGTTGTGAAACGTGCAAAAAAAAAACTTCACAATCCAGAACCAATGTTGTCAAGGTCAGATAATGCTTCATTAACTTCTTGTCTTGTTGTTGTGCTTCTTGGATCCATTTGCTTAGAGCGTAACTTCTTATCTTGTCTACGTTTCTCACGTCGTTCAAGACGTCGTTTTTCAGCTTAAAACAAGAATGTTAAATCTCCGCTTTAGGATTTTTATTTTGTGTTTCATCTATAAAACTACGTACCTTCAGCATTAGGTGCCCGGACTTTTGTCCCTGCTGTTGAAGCTTTACGTTGTCTCGGTTTTTTCTTCCTTTTTGTAGTAGGAGATGTAGCTAAAGAAAGAAAAGTAAGTACAAAGGTTACCTTGATGTTCAAACTGGTTTTCAAAGAAGAAATTTTTAGCATGCTCTTACGCGAGTCTGAGGTTTTCTTTCTTGCAGACTTCTTGCGCCGTCTTTTACTTGGAGATAAGGCACTATCATTAACTGATGTAGGATCATTCGAAGCTGCGCTATAAGTATTACTGATAGTGTAATCCAAGTCTAAATCAATGCCCAATCCAGCCATAGACTTATTGCTCTCTTGGTGCCGTTTGTATGTTTGAAGTAATCTTGGAGAAGTAATTTGAGTCTCTTGATGATGTTGTACAGACTCTTCTCCTTCTCTTATGAGATCATCAATAGTTTGTTGTATTGAAGCGCAATCTAAACACCAAAAGTCAAAAAAAATACTTGCGAAAGAAAAAAAAAGAAACCAAGATGATTTCTTACCTTCACCAGCTCTTGTGATTGGATTGTTTGGTCCTAGGCCCTGTGTTAGATGTATTTAAAGGTACATATATTTTATCGTACTATGCGAAGTTCTTGGGACTGATCTAGGGGAAGTGTACGTTGAAGAAAGAGCATTAGCTGGTGGATTAGTATTGTAACCGACTCCACCAATCAATGGATTTCTTTGTCGTAAAGTTGGAGACGACCGTGGGCTTACTCCAATAGGATTTAAAAAAGCATCAGTTTCTTCATGCTCCTTTTGTAATTCAGCAACAAAAGCATCAACTTCGTCAACAGGCATTGTTTCTAAACATTAAGAAAAAAATAAGAAAAAAGAAAAAAGATGTACAAAACAAAATAAAGCTTACCAAGGGTTGTATTATTCTGTACTCTAGGAGAAGTGCTTTGATGTGTGTTGAATTGATTTGATCTACTAGATATCGCTCTCGTATGACCAGCTTTAGTACGTGCATTCTTATTGTCAAAGCGGTTTCCAAAAACTAAAAAAAAGTTAGTACTTGCTAAAGACTTCTATGCTTGCCTTCACGCATAATTGCGTCAGTTTTACTCTTAGCTGATCCGCTTGTATTAGTACCTCTTGGTGTAACAGCTGGTGAACATTCGATACTTGGGGAAGGAGGAACTGCATCCTCAACATCAAAACCAAATTCTTTTTCGATATCATCTAATGACATTTTTGGTTCAAGGTTACCTTGCAGTTCAGGTGTCACTTGTATTGATGGTTGTGGTTGTGGTTGCGGCAGTGGCTCTTCTATAGGTATATCAAAGTCAGTCACAGCTTCCATAGATGATATTATATCATCAAAAGCATCTGAGATTGCAGGCGCATCGAATGCTTCCTCAACTGCTGGTTGTACAATCTCTCGTTCAATAATGACTGGAAGTACTTCTGGTTCTACGATCTCTTCCACTACCTCTTTTGGTACTGTTCGTAGCGTAGGCCATGGTTCAGCTAGGCTATTATCGTTGTCTTTAGGAGAGACAGGCGGTGTTGCACGTAATTTAGGCCAAGGTTCAGCCTCTGACTGCTTCACAATCGGAGTAGCATTGACAACTGGTTTTTTAATGATCGGAACTTTGATGTCTTCTTCAACCACTATGTTTACTTCTGTTTCTATGGTTGCTGGTGGCGCGTTTGATTCTGTTTGATCCTTTACAGGACGTAATTTTGGCCAACTTGGTTGGCCCTCATCAATAGAAGAATCTTCAAGATCTGCTCTTGGTTTTTTCTTCTTTTTCTTTTTTTTCTTTATAATAACTACTGTTATTTTTGCTTTGAATGGTAACTCTGCTATATCGTCTACGACGACATCTTCTCCAAAATCTTCATCAGGATATGTTATATGTATAATACTACTTGGTTTGGCACGTGCTTTGAGTCTTATACAGTCACGAAGCTAAAAGGAAATGAGCTTTTCAAAAAAGTTTTTTCTTACCTCGGCTATTGTATCAAACTTGCCAACAATCTTATGCTTTACTTCACCAATACATGCTAATAGAACATGATCACGTAGTGCTTTCTTAGCCTATTAAATAGTTAGTGTAACGATTATTGATACAAAAAACGGTAAAAGAGAACGTACCGGAGCTGCTTTAACAATAGGTTTACCTTGTATTTTTGGCAAAGCAACAGCAGGCTCTGTAGCCTTTACCTTTAAGCCAAAGCTTGATGGTGGATCTATAGAAACGCTAGCAATGCTAGGTGATGCTTCAGGGTATGATTGAACTTTGAGGGATGCTGATACATCCTCAACTGGTGTGACAAATTCTGGCGGCTGTTGTGTGGCTTGAATGGGTTCATGTAGTTCTTGAGGGGTTTTTACATCCACTGATACGTCTACACTAGTCGTTTCTCCTTTCACAAATTCTGCAAAAGCATCATCGAGATCTAAACCACCAGGTGAAGTTTTAGGACTAAGTTGGGGAGAGATATCAGGGTTTGTAGATTTATCGTCTTCTCGTATTTTAGGGCTGAGTTCAGACGTTGGTACTTGACGTAGAGTAGGCCATTGTTCTCCAGATCCACCAATCTTACCGGTAGCTGTAGCTGACGTTTCAACAAGTACTCCCTTTTTGGTTTCTTCTTTCTCAGGTTCTTCTTCTTTTTGTTGTCCGAATTTATCACCTTCCATATCAAGCTCTCTTAGAAACGAGTCACCCCATGTATCAGTTCTCATTCTTAGATTATCATTTGAATCACTAGTAGATCCGGATGCATTGTTTGAGCTCAAACTAGGTCCAGTCGATTGTCCGGCTTTTTTAGGATTCAGTGATTCATCCATATCAAGCTCTCTAAGCATTGAGTCACCCCAAGTGTCAGCACGAGTACGGTTAGGTGAATCTGGTGGTTTTAGAGACCCCTTGGACACCTTGGGTTTCTTCTTTTTCTGCTTCTTTTTTGACTTCTTCTTCTTTTTATCAGGTTTAGGTTTTTGTTGTTTCTCTTCATCACTTAACGTAACAGGTTCAATAACAAATTGATCAAACTCATCAATCACAGGGTCTTCGTCTATATCCGGTGTAGCATTTACAAGATCATCAATAAGACCATTGATAACATCTTGAGAAAGAGTAGTTAGACATAGTTGTATTGAGCATTGTTGTTGAAAAAAAGAATGGAAAAAAAAAGGATGAAAATAATTTTGTTCGTACCAAGATCTTGATGTTGTTTCGCTGTTATTTCTTGTTCTTTCCATCCTAAGAATAAATCATCTAGAGAAGCAATTTCATCATGAAGTCCATGATCTACAGACACCTCTCTAGGAGGCTTCGCATAACCAATAGAAACTCTTTCAACATCTTGAGGAATAACACGGGTAGTAGGAGAAGGTGAGATACTTTGTGGTGAAGGTGCATTTCCACCAGCTAAAAATGATATTCCACTAGACATGATGGATAAAATCTCTGCGGACTCAGAGTCTGAAGGTGCTGATCCTGGCCAAACCTCCTCTGATGATGTTATTCTTGTTGACCGTGAACTTGAGTCTGTCAAGACGCTATTTACACTATTCTGCTTCATCATGACATGGCCTCTAAGTTCAGGTACTCCTCGCACTGCAGGCCTCAGAGAAGAAGGGGAAGCACGAAGCAATGGAGAGTTTCTTGGAGATACCCGTGGTCGTGGCGGCACAGGTGGTTTCTTTATCTTTGGAGGAACAGGTGGTGGAGCTGGTTTGTCAGGTTGTGTTTCAACTACCTCTTCTTGCTGATTATCAATAAACATGTCTATCGCAGCTGTGAGAAAATCAGTATCTGACTCCTTTGGCTCTTCTTCTTTAACTTCAACTTCCACGTGTTTTAGTTCTACACCAAAGTCTTCTTCAGAATCGCTTCCATTTACAAGCTTTTTAAGACGTTCATCACGTGCTTTGATCTCTTCTTCAGGTACTTGTGAAAGGTTTGGGAAAAAGTGTAAAAGTTCTTTTACTAAGCCATCTCTAAAAGGCATTTGCTTAATCTCACTGACAGTCAGTTGAACCTCTTCTCGTTCTTTAGGTTTTTTAAGTTTAGGCATATGTTGTCTAAGCTCAAATAGTATCTCATCATGCTCTGCAAGAAGCTAGAGAAAGAACTTAGCCACTTTTCAAAAAAAAAACTAGGAAACAAAAATCCGTACCCGCTTGGCTTGTCTTTCAGGTGCTTTCTTTAGACCAACCTTACGATTCTTGAGTTCATAAACAAGAGCATCCCTATAGGTATGTAAGTACCAAAAACCATTCCAAATTAGATAGGTACGAACCTGATATTCACATTAGGTTTAGCAAGCTCAGCACCCTTTTTGAGTTTTGGTGGATAGAATTTAAGTTCTTTGAAAAACTCTGGTGTTGTGGTTAGAGAATGATGCGTATTTTTTTAATATATGCAGTACCTGAAGGCAATTTAATACGTTCAGAAATTTCTTTTTGTTCTTGCAGTTCAGCTTCCATTTTCTCTAAATAAAAAGTCAAAAAATGTTCTTTTATGTAGCTGAACTTTTTACCTAAAGTGAGTCCAATGGCCTTCTGTGTTTCTGCAGGTTTTTCAATACCCAACAACGCATCAAGGTCATCTGTAGATAAATTATTTTAACTTAAAAGTACAAGGAGGGTGAGTGATGAGTACATACCTAGAGTCGCTACCTCTGGAACTGTTTCATCCAAAGTTCCAATAAGGAAGTTATTTATCTCGCCTGCCAAAGAGTCCTTCTGTGTCTCAGCGAGAAAATCGCTAATCTGGTATTCTAACGAATTATAAAGTAAGTATGTCACGTGTGAATGAAATGTAAAAGGAAGTAAATAAAAACCAATCGTACTTAGGTATTCTTCTTCTAAACGTTTTCTTTCTTCCTCAATTTGTCTTTCTCGTTCCTCTGCTTGAAGACGTCTTTTCTCTTCTTCTGCTTTACGTGCTGCAGCTCTCTCAAGCTCTTCTTGTTCGTGTAATTTTCGAGTCTCCTCAAGCTTCTTCTTACGCTCTTCTTCAATTCTAACCAAGCGAAGCTTCAGAGAAGTCAGAATAAAACGTTAATCACAAAAAAAAATATACCAATTCATCCTCCTCTTCGTCATCACTGATAACAATATCTTTGATTTCTGGCTTATCTGTGTTATCCTTTTCAGCTTTCAACTTACGTCTCATCTGTAGTTTTAAGGTTTCAGCCTTTTTATACATTTGTTGTATCATCTTGTACAAAGGTAAAGCAGCTGTTTGAGGTAAACCCAATGCAACAAAATCAGATGGTTTAAAAGCGCATAAGGCTTTACCATCTGTAAACTCGAATAGATCAGCAAATGGCGCCCAAGGTGTTTTCTTTATCCACTCAATTACATATGATACACGCCAAGTACTTGGGTCAGATATCTTGTTCCTGTTGGCAATCTAGAAAAAAAGAAGAAAACAATGAGTAAAAACCTCCAAACATTGTTTCCGCTTTTTTCCGATAAAAAAAGACGTACTGGTGGTGCCGGTTTTGCAGGCCTTGTAGGTTTCTTTTTTATAGTTACTGGTGGTTTTTGAGCTGCAGGAGATGCAGTATTAACAATTGCTTTAACAATCTTTATGACTTGTTTTTGTTGTTCTTGAGCTATATTAACAAGAGTCCTTCTTTCTGGTACTTCTTGTGCGACACGTGCCAAGTTTGCTGTAGAATGAGCCAATGATTTTGCTGATACAAGTAAATCTGTTTTAATATCATGTGCTAGAGTAAGAGTCTGAGATAATACTTTCGCATGATTTATAAGACTGGAAGCTTGTTCTGTAACTATTTTTGCTTGATTAATGATAAGCTGCTTGTCTAAACATTAACTTAGTTAAAAATGATCGAATACATCTATTTCTCTTGTTTAAACCTACTTGTTGGTTCACGCAATATAACAAACAAAGCTTCAGCTACTATTTGTGCAGCTAGCTCAACATCAAGGTCATCTAAGAACAGATTAATTTCGTTGATTTTGTTTTGTGCTTCTTTATGTGCATACCTCTTCGATTAGATGGATGTAACCTTCCAAGACTTACATCAGGCTTATAGCAGTTCCAAGTTGGTTTTTGTGATATTTTTTTCCTGTGCTTCCCTGGTGCAACAACCGAAAGTGCTGGAGAACGGTTGGCTGAAGGTAATCGCACAGTCGAAGGTGCAGCAGATTGAGACTTGCTTAAGAATTGCATTGATGGAGGAACATTGCTTACTACCTTCATAGTAGAAGGAGCGACAGAAGATCCAGCAGAATGCGCTTTGCTTAATGAAAAAGAGGAAGGTGCTCCTTCCGTTGTTTTTGGTGACTTGGAGACGCCAATTATCGGTGAAGATGGTCCCTTTGCTGTTGGAGAAAACCTAATAGAAGCGGAAGGTGATTTTGCTCGTGATGTTGAATCCGTTGACATGTCGTTTGGTTTATCAACAGTACCAAGGTTTAGAGATAGAGATGACTCGATTGTGATAGTTTTTGGTAACGGCCTTGAATCTCTACCAGGTTGTGGAGGTAATGGTCGTGAGTTATCCACAACTGAAGCCATGGTACGTGATTGTGCGCTAGTATTCATAGTACGACTACTCTTTACACTACGAAGAGACATCGAACTCTCTTTAGAACGAGGAGTCTCAAAAAAGAATAAGTACAACAAAAAAAAAAAGGAACATCAATTGCATAACACTCTTAAAATATTAACATCAATCAAGCTTGGTTGTAGAAATGCGCGATAAATAGTACGTACCCTTCGGGAAGGATAAGGTTTTCTTGATTGTCTATTACTTTTTCTCTGACGTGTACTTTGTCGTTTCATTCGTTTAAAGTTTTTTACATCTGATTTTGGAAAGAAATAAAACTTTGCTACCTTCTTTGTTTTTGCAAAATACTTATTATAAATATCATAAGGACAATCACCATCGACTAATTCAGCGACTGATATACTAATTAGCCCTCAAAAGTTCCTTGAAAAAAAGAAAATTACCTTTCTTTCTAAGTGTAGAGTTTTGCTCAATATAAAGACCATATACATCAAACAATGTAGTGCTTATAGCCAATTGCTCCAATAACAGTAATTTAGTATCCTTGACGGAGTGTTTGGCTGAGATTTCTACAATGGTCCCAGAGTTTAAAGCGAGAAAATCAACACGCAACATAAGCTTTAAAAAAACGATTAATTAATTTCCTAAAAGGGCCAATCGAGGCCTGAAATAAATATACGCGTCCTGCAAACGTACCGTAGCGGCGTTAGGAGTATCTTGAACTGTACTTCGTCTTAAAGTGTGAAGTGGTACATTTTGAGGTGTTGTGGCTGGTTCTGCTTTTGTATCTAAACGTAGGATGAGAAAAATACTGAGGCGTAGGTTGTTTGCGTTTTTGTTAACGCTTGAGTTTGTACCTTTCAGAAAGTCTTCAAAATGAGTAGATACATCTTCTACCACGGTTCGAGATCGCGAAAGACGCCTATCATCGGGTTCTGGCGGTTTTATCGATTCGGTTTTTTGGCTTGCCTCCATTCTTTTTGGTACGCGTTAGTACAATTGTACGCGTGGCAAAACAGCGTACTGTCGAAGATTTTTTGCAAATTGTTGAAACTCTATTTCTGTGTCATTGTCCCACATGCCACCTGGCAAGCTGTTTCTGGATGGTACTTCCATTGTCTGTACTAGTTTCCAAAGTTAATTTCCACACATACGCGTTTAAATGCATTAAAAACGCTTGCCACGCCAATATACATTAAATACATCAAGAAAGCAGAGCCGTACAAATAAAAATACAAAAAAAACGTACCAACCCGGTAGCAAGTGGGTTAAACACTAGTAAACAATTGTTCTTATACTGATTTATGAGCACGGAAGCGAAGAGTTGCGAATCAGTCACTTAAGCCAAAATAAGACGTTGGTTTTCTACAAACAAAATGTCAAGTTGATCTTAGAAATAAAAAGTCTAAAATCTTCATTTGTAGGGAACCATATTGATGTAGGGTGGTTATCATATGAGAAACCTCAAATCTATAGAAGTACAGCAACAATTCGCAGTTTTGAAGGCGTCACCACAAAGTGTGGTAAGGCAGAAACAATATGGCCTGATAAACAGTGACAGCGATAAATTTAAACAAGACAAGAGGTGTAAAATCCAAATCTTGACTAATTTGCCTAGAATGGCGCTTGTCGCACCTTGTTGTCAATTAACACTTGCACAGTGAACAAAGTTCGATCCTAGGCACGAAAGTTGAGTTTATTTCCATTACTGGTGGCCACTTCACGACTCCAATGACAATCTATGCACCCGCTTTCCAACTTTACAATATACAGCGCTTACTGATACGCTGATAGGTTTACCATTTATTTGTGAGGTGCTTTTCGTTAACAAAGGTCTAACATTTCCTACAGAAACAAAAACAAACTATCAGAAAAACCTGTCACGTGACTTTAATGATTTTAATTACATAAAAAAATCCCTTACCTAAACACCAACCAAGAGAAATATGTGGCTTCGGATTCTAGAATATAAAGTCAGCGCTAAGAGTGTTCAAAAAAAAAATTAACAACTTTACTTTGTAGTACTCTTGGAAACCGTATGTACTTAGCACAGAGTCTATGTGTGCTATTATTTGAGTAATCTAATTAATACTGTTAATGATTCCTACACTATACAAGCGTCTCTTACCTCCTCTTTACCTTTCAGTACATTTGCACTGATGAAGGAACGTGTTTCTTCATCATTCACATAAAATTCAAGTGTATCAAATGACAGATGAAATGTAGGCATAAAAATACTTCCAACTACATTTCGAAGCTTATCTAGAAAAGGATCTATTTGATGATGCCGAAGAGCAAATGGCCGTGCTAAACTGATGTGATACTCTTCGCAATCTAAACCCAAAATCAACACAAAGGAAATTGAACTTTCAGTTGCGAAAAGAAATAGCTTTTGTTGTCTTACTATCGTATTTGAAGCCAATCTCTTTGTCTTTCTTTTCCAGATCGCTCGTTAATATCAAAGCTTGAGGCTTTAGAACCTTTTCAACAATCGTTGCTTCATGTTTTACTGTGGCATATGTCAAAAAGACGCGTCAACTGTTTTAAGTGAAAGAGTTTTTGCAAAGTGCTATTACGGTCAACACATACCAGCAATGTAGATGTGAGTTGGGTAGTTCCCTGTAACATGTTTAAACGTCCGCTTTCTTCCGTCATGAGCCTCTATTGATTCCTGCTTTTCTTCTACAGATAAATAAGTTACAATGCAAGCACTCTTTTAGTCAACCAACGAAGAAGTGTGACAGCTGTGGCAGAATTCGTCTTTTTTTTAAAGGAGGCTTAATTTCGGTTACATTAACTTCTGTGTCATCAAGTATTCGCTTTTTAGTCTTTGAAGTACATACAGGCGTCTTAGCACTTGGAACTTTTTCGCTTATCTCAGATTCTGCGTACGCTGCACGAATAAGGTCCATTAATGTACAGCATAGCTAAATCACGTTTGAGAGCAGTAACAAATGACTTTAAGACATTTAATATGTTTGACTGTCATAAGCATAAGTAAACAGCCCTGAACACCACCGCAAACTGTTGCATTGCCATCTAAGCAAAAATGAGCGAAGAAGAGACGCCTACGGCACACGATCCTCGCGATGATATGACAGGGCTAACAAAGGACCCAGCAAAAATGACTGATGAGGAGCTAGTACGGTGTTAATCGTAGTTTAAAGCTAAAATAGTCTAGTACGAGTTCCTTCCAGAGCTCAAGTACTTAGATTGGTATGAGAATGTATACCGTGCGTAGTACAACAATATTAGATAATTATAAACTCACAGTGTATGCTAGCCGAGTTTGACTTTTACGAGATGATGACAGCTATGCTACGACGCAACGGTTACCCTGAGTCACAAATCGAAGGGCTGGTTGATGGAGAAAGAATGCGCAGATACAGATCCTACGAAGAAAATATGGATACAGCCCGCGACGAAGGCTCTCCGAGCATATTCTTACAGAAAAGAGGTCCAGGAAGAGAAAGAGAAAGACAGAAGCAATTAGCCAGAAAAGCTGTTGAAGTAACAGGAGACATCATCTTTCCGAATCACAGTGGACTGCAAGAATTAACGAAAAAGATAGAGAGGGCTGGTATTCCTGGTTTGGTGAGTTTATTATTAAGACATTTTAGCAGTTCTTTCTTTTTACATTTTATTCATGACAGTGATGATTGTGTCACTTTTTTTGCTAGCTGTCAAAAAAAAATTTCAAAAACTTCTCGTACCTCCCCTAACTCTTCAAAAATAGAATAAAAACGGATTCGATATTTCGGTAATACCAGCGATAGATATGAATGCCCCTTTTGCTAATGACTATGGATCTTTTCCTGTGCCTAAAGTACCAAAGGCGGCAATCGCTGTATTTGATTGGTTGGGTGACTCTCCAGAACAGATAGCAAGATATAAAGAGTTATTGAATATTACAGATGATAACGAAGATATGGTATCAGTAATAGAGCGTAATAAGGATCTTTTTAGAGAACTTGAAGAAGAAAAAGTGTTAGCCGCTGTAGGACGTACGTTATTCGTGAAACTGGATATTTCAAAAAATAATCATGACTTTTTTTTTCTTTTTTGAACAAAAACTGGTTTACAACTACCCTATTGATGTCAAATAATATTTTTACATATTTAATAACATCAAATTGTTCCATTAAAGAGTCAACAGTACACGTTTCATTATTTGTGTTTTAGGCACAGAGTCTAAACCAAAACAAATTTTCCGTCTTTTATTAATTTTTATTATTCCCCATTACAAAGTACTTGTGCATTGACTTTTGCTACAGTTCTTAGTCAAACAAAGGACTCAATAGAAGAAATAGAACCTGATAATGATGTCGAGGAATACTATGTACTCAAGCCTGAGGGAGTCGTTCTTACTACACCCGACCATGAAGAGGCTCTTCGAGCCCAACAATTCTTAGAGGTTCAAGAACCCACTTATTTGCAACGTTTTGGTGTGCAAGGTGCGGTGGACCAGGGACAGTTTTACTTCTTGGCTGCTGCAGAGACAGTGGCTAATACTTTTCTTGCTGTTGTTCCAAAAGCACAAGAACGATTTGAAGAAGCAAAAAACGATGCAATTGAAAGAGTAATGGAATCTTATCACAAGGTCATTAATTTCAGTGTTGCAAACTATGCGTATGAAAAATATATACGAACACAGGAACGTGCTATTAAATATGTTGAAGATACAAAACAAAGGATGTTAAGTGAGACAGCTTATTTATCAGAAAAAGTGAAAAATAAAGTTATTCCCGTTACAAAATCAACGAAAACCAGGGTGAATGATAATGGAAATACAAATGAAGGCAATATGAAGAATGAAAGGGTATCAAAGAAGGAAAAAATCCAAACAAGATTAGCAGAAGCTCCACAAGTGACTCGTACGTATTTTTTTTAATGCTTCTTTTTTCTTACTTACGGTTTTTTTTCTTTTTTAGCTGTTGACCTTAATGCTGCCTTCTTTTCAATTGCTGAGCCTATAGATATATCAAGCGTCCCTATTAAACCAGTTAAACAGGAGATCGTCCCTATTAAACTAGCTAAACAGGAGATTAAACCAATACCTACCAAGGAACCTGTTGTCGCTCCTATTGCGACTGCAAAAGTATCTGCATTCTCAAGTGAGAACTTTGGATACATGAAAGATTCCTTTTTGTTTATGGCTCCTTTTTTGGTATGATGTTATTGATTTGTACTCGCTTGTTGTTTACAAGTATTAATAGGGAGGATACATTGCTGGTACTGCAATAACATCTCGATTTATCACACCTACAACGTTTAAAGAAGGAACAACGGCTGCACAGATGCTTGTTTCGGTACTGTTGTTTTTTTGTTAGAAACCCGTCTCACATGCTGTAGAAAGCAAGGTATCAATTTAGAGGTGGTCTTGTTAGTGCTTTGTTGATGCCTACTGCATTATATGCTGCTGGATACTATGATCGTTGGAGACTAAGCGAGAGAATTTCAAATTTTAGTTTCTCCGAATCATACAAAGAACGTACGTAATTTTTCTTAGCTGTCTTGGTGTATGATATTCCTTCGCTCATCTCTATAATAGTACGAAGGAAAAGAGAGAAAAAGCCTCTGTTGTAAAAAAAATAAGAATAAAATAAAAAAATGTATATACGCCATCATAACGTTACCTACACAAAAAGACAAATGCTATCTTTAAAAAGAAGGTGGAATTTCAACTAACTAAACCGAAACAATACCTTATTACGCTTTAGCTCAGAAATTTCGTCTACTTTTAGGTTTTTTTTGTTACAAACACCAAACAAGCTGATGTGGCAGAAGTCTTGTATTTTTAATCGCTTGTAGCAATAAATAACCCGGGCTGTATCTCTTTGATTTGATTGTACAATATACACTATGTACAATAGCCAGGAGATTTTAGATAATCCCACAGATACAACTACAATGGTACGGAGTAAATTTAAAGCTTAGGTAGAAGAAGTTCGGAATCAGCTTTGTTTATTTAATTTACGCCTAATTATCCTTCAAAAACATACTGGCGTTATCACAAAGTGATTTAGAAATTTTTTTACAAGAGATAATTCAAAAAATCAATTTCTGACGAATCTGTAGGAAGAACCAGCAGATGTAGAGCAGGAAAATCCAGTAGTTGACAGTTTCCTTCTTTCTGCATTAGCTTCACAAAGAGAACGTATGCTAATATTAAAACTCGACAGGGAGCTTGAACACTTCGTACAGAACACTGCGTACGTGCAGAAGTATTATTTTGCAACAAACAATTTTCAAAACCGAAAACGTTGCACTGAACCTTGTATTGATCCTAAATTGATTATTTATAGCGTCTCGCGTCTGCAATTTCCACCCATGTCATCTTACAATCGTATGATCATACACAAAATGGCCCAGCACTTCAAACTCGAACACAACGTCGTTGACATTGCTAGTCCCTCATTCCCAGCGCCAAATACCCAACAAAAACGTGCCGTTGTACTTTTCAAAACTTCAGAATCCCGCACGTAAGCCATCATAATTTTCTGTTTGTTTTAAGCTTCTAGTACGTAATTACTAACATTATTTCAGCCCTGTGCTCAGATTTGCTGACCTCTACCGCGAAGAGACCAAAAAAGAGGATACAGGCGTTGTAAAGTTGCTCAAACGTAACCAAATAGTTAAAAAACCTGATTCACGTCACCCACCAACACGAATCAAACCCAAACGCGGACCAAGTAACGGCAGCCATCCACCTACAATTTTATCTAGAGAGCCTGAAAGTGCCGTTAAACGCGATAAAACTCTAGAAGAACGCGAGGAGGAGTATGCCAAAGCGCGTGCGCGTATATTCGAAGAGTTTGAAAGTCAAAAAGCGACACTACCCACCACAGCAAGTCCTGTTCAAACGAATGCTGTCAACACAGACCCAACACCTCAAGTAGCTGATGTGCCTTCGCCTACAAAAGTTGTAGAGCTTTCAGCATCACCAACTTCTTCACCAACCACACCAAGGTCCCGTGAGAGCACACCACCTGCTCATAAACAACACAAACACAAGCAACCGAATACAAACGGTTATGCTTCAAGAAGAGCAAGTCAGACGCGAAAACAGCCTCCAAGATCCCGATCGCAACCACAACTCAATAATGATATACCTACCGCTAACGACGGATATGATACAGTGTATAACAGTGCACCTCAACCCTACGCTCAGCGTACTTCGGGTAAGTACTAATGAAGTTTTTTTTTGGAGGTTTTTGGGGTTTTTCTCACTCTTTTGCTTAGCTGCTCAGTACTCTGGCGCAAACGCGTATGGTAGCGCAGATCAAGCTACTGCTAAGGTCATGGATCGCACATGGACTCATGGCGCCCAGGGTTCTGCACAACAGTTTAATGTGCGAACTACCGCTTCTCCACATGAACACAATGTAAATTATGGAGAGAACTTTCAGGCTCAGTATGCCAGAAGAAAACCAGTATCATATGGCATGCAATACAAGGTATGTGATATGTGATAGACAATCGATAGCCATTTTCTTCAGAATACAGCCAACACAGCGGCTTTTTTTTTCTTTTGATGGTTATTTCTCCAACCAGCAAGCTGGTTAAGAAACTACATAGTGTGTAGGTGATGTAAATTTGATATGAAAAGTTTTTGTAGATTCGTTTTGATGTTTTGTTGGGGGTTTTTTTTTGATCGTTTTTTACTCATCTATCTTTGTAGAATGGTAATGCACCAACTGCTTACCAAGGCCATGTAAATCACGGACAAAATCAATGGCATTATGGTAATAATATGTATAATCAAGAGGCAGCAGCAATACATTACCAGAATCAAGCTCAAATGACACCAGAAGAACAAAATCAGGCTTGGACGCAACATTATATGGAAAGAGGGTATCATCCTGGATTTTGTTGGGATGGATCTTCAAGCCAGTATCCAGTTCAAGGAAACATGCCGTACGTCTTTTTTTTAACCGTGCTACTTTTTTGGTTGAAGTTCATTGTCTTATTGGGTGTTTTTGTAGTAGCGGAATGTATGCTAATAATGAAGCTGTTTACTATTCTCAGATGGCTCAGCGTCAAGCAATGCAATCAAACGCAAATAGAGCTTATGCCACACAAACGCCTTTATCGCAAGGTATGGGTGGTCATTCACAGCGTGATCAAATGGCTTGGCAAGATCAGGCTCAAAGTACGCACAAAAAAAGAGAGAACCTGATTTGTTTGAGAGCTTGGCTTGGTTACTTATCCTTACCCGTAGATGCCTACCAAGCTCAAGTATGGGCTGCTCAAAACCAAGGGTATAATGCATATAACGTTGGCATGCGTCAACAGACCATGCCTTATCACGCCGGATTTAATCAAGCTGCCATGTTTCATAGACGATCTGAAATGGATGCGCCAAGACGCCTCTATGATCCTAATGCAGAGCCTCCAACGAATCCAGTACATCATATTGCACAGAAAATGGATAATCTAACCGTTTCACGTGCTCATCGGTCACCTCAATCGACTTATGGTCAAAAACAACAAACCAACAGCTCATCAAAGCAGAGTTTTGAGAGACCTTTACTTTATGATTACTCAAGTCCAGTGTCTTATGCAGATACTGAGTCCTCTGTTGTTGGAGGACCAGAGCATATCTTAGAGGTTTGTACTGTCAAAGAAGGAGCTCTTCAAGTTGCTGATGCTGAGCGTATCGCAAAGGAACTTAAACAGTTTGGAGCGATTTTGAAGTGCTTAGAATCACGTACTCAAATTGCTATTTTCGAATCTAGTAAAAAAGCGAAGATGGCTTTAGGAAGTATAAAGAGTGATTTATTTGTTCTAAAAGTTTGGAAACCTAGTGTGACGACCAGTACGCACAAATCCTTTTGAGAAAAAAAAGTGTGAAATCTTTTCAATGAATTTTTTTTTATTCGGTTTTTTGTGTCACAAGACGAGAAGTTCTGATGTTGATTGTTTTTTTGTTTAGATCCAGCAGAAAAACAGGAGCAAAAGTCTGAAGAAAAGGCGGAAAATAGTATTGAGACTAAGGTTTGGGATCCTGAAGTTGCTCCTTTGTAAAATAATAAAACAAATTGTTCCCTGTGTATTTCTATTTATCCAAATTTTTACACAAACTGTGAACTGTATCGGTAAAGCACCTATGAACTTGGTAAAATGGAGTGTTTGTTCAAAACAAAAAATGATATTTCACAAGTTATTAAATCATACATTATCAAAAGGTACCACAGCATCTTTTCTCAAAATATTATCAACTACATATCTCACACTCTTCAAAAGGCTACAGCATAAACTCAACACATGAACAGACACATGAGTCTCTTCTACACCGCGCAGCTACTAGAAGCAATAAAATTGTTGTCTAGTACTTGTTGTCCAAGGGTATCAATGTTTCTATTTGTACACCGTACGTCTAGACACCAAAACACAGCCACAAAATCAAACTTGGTTTATCGTAATACTGACTCTTTTTATTTAGAACAGGTGATACTGCTATACATCGTGTGAGTTTAGAATAAGTGTTTCCTTAGTTTCTTACTGTTCTTTTAAGGCTGTTAGTAGAAGTCAGCTACAAATTCTTGGTGTTCTTTTAGGTCACGTCAAAACACATAACTTACAATACTTGCTTGAAGAAGTTGTATGCCAGCAATACTTCCACATGTTGTTTTAACAATGCATAGGGACGTAATGGTACTCCTTTTGATATAGCGAAGAGTAGTAATAATGAATCAATGCTTCAATTACTAGAATGTGCATCAGCTAAATCGACTGGTGTCTTTGCCTATCCCTCTGAAATATGGATGTACATTTTTAATCATATTGAGGATGTAACAGATTGTATATCTCTTGCTTGGACTTGTCGTTTATTTGGTTCACTTGCAAATGAGGTAGTATCTAAATTAAAAGTCACAAAGACATTCGACCTCAAGAAAATCAACTACTATCCAAGTTGTGGTACGCCCTTTGTTGTTTTCTACACAAAAAAAAACATGATTGTAGCTTACGTAATACTAGCTTCATATGTCTCCAGAAAGTATGCCAATCGCTGGATACTTGCTAATATTTATCCAAGTCGGTTGAACCAATATGCTACAGAGCTACTTCGTAAAGGTATGTACAGTAAAACCCAAAAAACAAATACATTTTGTGTTCTTGTTTTATTCGTGGATTTGCCTGATTCGGTTTTTTTAGAAGGGTCTGCGTTTGAACCAAAAGGGTTACCTGGTGCTAAGGAAGGATATGATAGTGATTCACCAGTGAATAGTCCCAACACAAAAAGAAAACTTTGGCGTCGTATAGCACGTGTTAAGAAAATTAAGTCAAGAACGAGCCTTACACCTTCACATTCGTTCAATATAACCATCATTGGTGATCCAAACACAGGTATTTTGATTTTTAAAACTCTAACTTTAAAACTCTTAAAATCCATTTGAGGGTTTACAAAGGGCTACGAAGACCATTGCTTTTGAAACAAAAATTCTAATGTTTACTGTTAGGAAAAGCTTCTTTACAGTGTATGTTTGAGTCAAATAATCCTAAAGAACCTGGTTCTGTACTATGTGTTGATAATGGAGTTGTCTCGCGCCTACGTATTGTACGTTAAAGTTGACAAGAAGAAGTTTTAATGCAGTGTTTAATTTGTAAACAGAAACTGACTTTTTTGGATAGAAATGTCTTAGCATTCCTTGCCACTTTCGCGCCTTAGCATACTCTACATTCGATGAAACTGATTGTGTTATATTCTGTGCTGACATTACATGCCTCAACAGTGCGTTTTCTCTGTTACATTGTAAAGTAAAAGTACTAATCATTGTTCCCTCAAAAGGCTTTGCAAGTCTTCCGAAATGGCTAGTAGAAGTTGATCAGTTTAATCGTAATACTTTAAAGATATTAGCTGTACAAAGTCTGATATGTATAGAAGCCGTACAGCTCTACCAGATTATATTCTGGTACGTACTTTCCTCATCAATCCTAGCCAAAACTAACTCTTTTACCAGGAAGCTTGTAGAAAGTTTGACTTGCATGCAATTGAGACAAGTACAATGCATGGTAAGAATGTTAATCTACTGTTCAAGATGGCTGTTAGGCTTCTATTAAGCAAACGTATTACTATTGGTAACTATAGGTTACCTAAGTCTTGAAAAAAAGGAAGCGAAATGCAAACAAAATGTTACATACCTAATGCTACAATAAAATAAAAAAGTACTTGTAATTTCTGTATGACCTTCGCAATAACAGAAGAATGTCGTTCTCTCTACGACTACAAATTACACTCGCCGCATTTAAATACAACCTTCCACTACTTAGGAAACAAAAGATCAGCTTACTACGAAGCAAAAGAAAAAACCTTAGCATGTTGAAACGCCGTTGTTAATTTTCTGAAGTTTAACTTCAAATTTTCTGAAAATGGGCAATCCTTACTTTGATAGAATATACGAAAATGATCGCTATGGTACGACAAAACAAGATAAATAATTATTTAGGCTTAAATACGTATTCGCTTGATGATTAATCATTAACTTTTAAGATTAATGGTGTCTATTGACATCCTAGTTAATAAGCACGAAACAAGGCTCCTTGTTAGCCTATGACACTATAGCTTTGCCCAAATAAGGCACGGGATTTATAGTTATTCCGACACAAAAGCATTAAATTATCACATACCGTGGCTACCTTTTAAGAGTTACAAAAGGGTTTTTTTGGACCCAAAAAAGTGCCAGAATATATCACGTGATTTTCAATTCATTTCGTATTTTTCTCATGACCCTCCCCATAGTAATCTTTCTCGCGCTACTACCTTGTGTCGCCCATGCACAGTGCGTACTTGCAGATTCAAGCATTTCTAGCTGGTGGGACTTTGAAGCGGTTGGCGCGAGCAGTACGCTAGACATTATAGACTCACGTGCTGGCGTAATCACAGGCGACCCTTCACCCCAATTTGACCAGGTCGCAGTATGTTGCCAAAACGTTAAAAAGGCAAGTTTGCTAATGGGATATAGGGTCGCGTTGGGCGTGGGTTAGAGCTAGGTGGTAACACTGAAGTCGTGGTGGAGAGTGACGGTATTTTTTCACCAGATCAAGGTATTTAGTTTGTCCACGTCCTTTTATTTATGGGTAGTAATTTGCACCCCTACAGAGAACCTTGTGGGCGTTCCCCTTTTTGTTTTTCAATTGCTAACGAACGTATACCAAAGGAAGCTTCACAGTTGAAATGTGGATAAAAAGGGCATCTCTTGGAACAGAAGAGCAATACCTCATTCATCACCGATCTGATATATCAGGGTACGGTTTATTCATAAGTGGCGATGGTCTTGGTGTTGAAATTGCTCTATGTAAGTAACAATGCAAATTTCAGTTCTTTCCTTACTATTACATAGTTAGTGGATCTTCAATTCGTAGTAGTTTTAATGATGCTAAAATGAATCTTACGAACACTTGGTACCACGTGGGTATTTCGTGGGATAGGTACATTTTTACAGAAGCAACAAAAAAGATGAACAAATGAAAGTTTGCTTTTATTATTTTTGTGGATGCGTCTGCACTATCCAAAGAAAGTAGCTGAGACTCTGTTTTAAAACAATGGATTTTATGTTCCTTATCTACAACTTAGAAATGCCGCTACCGGTCGTGGAAGCTTTTATGGATACTTAAGTACGTTTTATTTTGAGAATGATATTGCTTATGCTACTACTTAGATGGTGTAAGCTATAGGTCAGCCACAATATCAAGTGTTATAGTTACAAATAGTACTACACCGTTCTATATTGGTTCAAATAATTTACGTGGACTGCATTTCAATGGTACCATTGATGAGGTAAGTTGTTGTTTGCGTATTTTTTAGTATCAACTTTATCAAACGTCTCGTTCTATACGTTTACTTTGGATCATATAGGTTTCTTACTACAAAGGAGTTTCTCTAAATGCTACAGAAATGCAAGAGATTTATACTTCAGGTATGCGAGAGGGATACTTTAAGCTTAAACAAAATATTTAATGTTGGTTGTGAAGGTATGAACGGGTTCGGAAAGTGCCTTACTACAATTGCGCCAACTGAAGGACCAACAACAAGGCCTCCTACAACAACACCAACTGAAGCACCTACAATACAAACGAATGATGTACCAACAGCCACTACTGAAGCACCAACTGTGCTCCCTACAGGTGAGCCAAGAGGAGAATACATTTTGATATTTTTTATGACACCTGTTAGTATGTAATGGAGATACACCTCCAGGCGCTGAGTGTAATGAAACAGATGGTGTTTGGGTTGTTAAAGAAGATATCGCAATTCAACCGACAGAACTTATACGTATTGAGACTACCACTGTATTTCAGGGTACTTTTTTCAAGGTCTTTCACAACACGTGGTAACCGCTATTTAAAGGAAATGTAAACGTGATGTCGAACTCAACAGTAGTTCTTTCAAACATGGCAACACTCACGTTTAAAAGGTGTCCAACTTTCGATGACGAGCTCACTGTTGTTCTGACAGAAGTCAGTGAATCTGTTCATACAATCCTTGCAATTCCTGAGTTCTGCAGTTCTTCGATTTTTGAAAAAACAATAGTATCGAGTGCTGTTCAAGATGATTGTAATGACTTTTCTCGAAGAGAAACACAAACAAAACTGTCAGTGTTGTGGTCAGCAAATGTTGGATGCGATGACAGTGGCTTAAGTGATGGAATCATTGCTATCATAGCTATTGTGGTAATATTTATTGTTGTGGCTGTAACTGGGACTTTGATATACTTTATTACTTTTTACAGGAAGAGATCTTTTGGCATGTAAAACGTAACGCAATTATGGACGTTTACATTTTTAGCACTCAGTTACAATCCAACACGTTGTAGAATATGAATAAATCTATAAAAACCAAGGTTTCAAGACATCAAACAAAGACTGTCTCATTTGAAAAACAATCAAACGTATCAACAAAAGAATCGTATAACCGCTTCCTTGAGACATATAAGTACATCCTACAAAAGTATACGCATGAATGGGAATTGTGAGATGCTTAAAGTAAACAATCTCGTTGTTCTACTTTGATGTAACAAACACCAATAGTAAGCAATGTAAAGCCATTTTTTGTTGTTTTAAAGCCTTTTAAGCCTTTATTTTACATAGAGGCAGTGCCTCGTTTATGTAACGCAGGTAAATGCTGTACGTCCAACTCACGTTGAACTACAAACCCACGCTTTTGTATTTTTGTACAAAGGTGTGCACCGCTCCCAGAAGATTGTCGTTGAAACCATTTAAAAGTAAAATCAGCTGTTTCAATACGATTATCAGTAGTTGTAAGCGTCATAGACGCAGTAGCGATATGTTTGCCATAATCAAGTGGCGATCTACAAATATCTTCATAGTTTAAAATTTCGTCAGTGAGCGTACCGTCCTATAAGAGTATTACTACACCAACACAAACAAAAAAGCAAGCGTAAAGAGCCACCGAGTAGACAGAAAAGTGTTGCTTCTCTTTTCTTTTTTTTTTGTGTTTTTTTCATGTTTCTTACCTGCTCAGCTTGAACTGTGAGGGACATAAATATTACTTCGTCTCTATCATCTTGAAAGCGCATTCCTATTGTACGCCAAGTAGGTTTGCACATATTGGGTCCGAAGACGGCTTGCCAAGTTATTCTATGGCCTAAATGGATACTTAAAAAAGAGAGGATAGGGTGAGATGAAAATGAGCTAAAGGAACTGTCGGCAAATTTGCCAAGTCTGAAGTTTGAAGTCGCCAAGAAAAAACTTTATGTTTTGTCTCAACTTTTTTTTTTTGCAGAGTTTGCCAAACTACGTACTTTTAAAAAAGAATACACAGCCCGTAGGCGGCCGTGTAGTGTCAAAATTTGGTGCTGCAGAAGGTTGATGTGCCACGGGTTGCTGATATTCAAGTATACCGCATAAACCAGCGACTTTATAAAATCTGTAAAAAAAAAGTCAGAGAAAGACTAGATATTGTTTTTTTATTCGTTTAGCCTTTGCCATATGAAAAAAAAAGAAAAAAAAGCAAAAAAAGCAAAAAAAACATTTACCTTGCTTCATGAAGCAGTTCGGCACGAGTAGACATATTTTCAGGTACAGAACATATATAGCCATCCCTCAAGTAATTTAAAACCCACCTAAAGTGTGTAGGATCACGATCTAAGAAGAGACGTCCATTACCGTCCCTTATAGGGCTTATATCACGTGTGTCACTGAGAAAATGCAAAAACACAGAATTTTCGCTCATGAGCGTTTGTCTTAATGTAGCAAAAATCTAAAGGGTATGCAATGAGTAGTTGCTTTTAAAATACTTTTGCGGTGCTTTTCCTTTCACGAATTCCACAAAAAGCGTAAAAAGGATGAGCACCTCACCCCCGATGTTCAATTCCACTATGTCGGGATGCCCCCTGGCTATTTTCCGTCGCTTCGCATGTCCATAGCCACCATCACCTCTCCCACCGTCCCCTTGCGCGTTAGAAAGCCTATCATCGCGTCTACGCTTTTTATTGCCAATATTCGACGAGCATTGGTAACATACGCCCCTTTTGTGCTCTGGGCGATCTAGATGCGGGCAATCAGCTGGTCTGGGGTGTTTAATAGGTCTTCCACTAAACAGAACTGTCAGGTCGCTACCACGCTCCGGTGTTTAAATTGCGTGATGCCCGCCGTTTGGCAATTTGTAAGCGTACGTTTTGGAATTTGATGTTTCTCTTGTTTGAGCAGCGCGAGCGCGTACAGGAGGTGTTTGAAGGGAGGTTGGGCTGTCAGGTGCACCACTTTGTATCGGTTCGAACTCTGAGCCAATCTCCTTGTGCATCAACAACAGAGCTTGTTTCGTTTCATCTAAATTAACCAAAACAAAGATATGACAAGAGCGCTAAAGGGTACTATCAAAATATCAGAGATTGGTTTTGGTTTAGCTCACCTAAATCCGCTTTTTTTTTTTTTCCATCCAAAGTCGTTTTTTGTCGGCTTTAACTCAAAACTTTGACGTAACAACAACAAACATGGGAGGAAAAAACAGCGCACTCGCAAAAGCTTTCGAAGACCCTTCAAACTTGGGTGTTCTTAAAGAAACCTTCGATAAACTAGACAAAGACGAAGTAAATTTGCTCAAACACAAAAATTATGCACTATACTCACTCTATGGTTTCTGTAGGGTGGCTTTTTGGAAGAAAAAGAAGCAAAGAAGTTTTTCAAAGAGTTACTCTCCTTGTTGGACTCGGACGAATTTAAAACGGATGGGTTGAGTAAAGATGCTTTACTTGGAGACCAGAGAGAGTCCGGTACGAGCTAAACTCAGAACAAACGGCTATGTTCTCGTCTTTTTCTGAGCGTATGCTTGAAAGCTCTCATTAAGCGTTATGCGCTGTATGCGAGCATTCAACCACTATTCGGCGGCAAATAAGAAAGTTACCCAGCTCCTTAATTTTTTTTGCTTTATTACTACTGTTCTATCTTGCATTTGCATTATAACCACTATGTAAAACACTTTGGGAAAAACGGTTAGATTTGCCAAAACCCCGAACTACCACCACATAGCGTCATTTTACAATCTTCAAAAATACTTTAACCCACTTTACCCTCACTATACGCTAAACAATTCTTTTTTTCCAAATAAGTTTTATGGGTTTACTAACTTTCCGAATAGACTACATTGCTGCTGCTTACGATAAAATGGACGCTAACAAGGATGGTCAAGTATCTTTTGAAGAGTTTATTAAATTCGCTAAAGGCACGCTTTCGAATATTATTATATTCAAAATACACTCGCAAAGAGCGTTTATAGCTGATTTGAGAGAAATTGGCATTTTCGTTCGTAGTCTACAAATTATTTTTTTTAACTTTACGCAGGATTGGCATGGGCTGAACACACAGACGCCAAATTCTCCTTCGAAGTACCAGCTACATGGCAACTCGAGACTGTAGGACATGATCTTTATTTCTTGTCCCCAGACCAAAAAGGTGGAGACAGAACCGATAGGTATACTTTTTTTCGCATACAATACGTTTTATTGTGCCAAACAATCGTTTTTGTTTTTTTTTTTTTTTGCAATCGCAGTTTTTAGAGTGTAGCTATTTGCACTACTTTGACCTTGTATTAACATACGCATAGATTCTGCGTTCAATACATCGTATCTCACAAATCAACCACCGATATTCTTAACGGTTACCTTGCAACTCTTGTTGACGAAAAAACTGAATTCATCGAAACCAAGCTTTTCCGTGTCAGCAACAAGTCCAAGCTCCCAAAAGACACCAAGCCTTTCGAATACACCACTGCAAAGCCTGTATCAGTCACCGCTCCTGGTACGCACAACACAACGGGCTCTTGAACGTCCTTGAGCTTTTCTTTTCGATTTTCGTTTAAACAAATCGTCTTATTGTTATTAGGTGGTTACAAGGGTTTCACCCGCAGCTACCGCTACAAAATCGGTTCCCACAACTACGTCGATGAAGTTGCTGTCATTCTTGATTTGACTTGCGGTCACAAAATGTTCTTCACCTACACCTCGTCATACAAAGACGAAGATGAGGAGAACAAGAACTTGACCAAGCTCGGTTCTTTCGAAGTTATGTGGAGAAAGACACTCAAGGTTCGTAAACCCATTTTTTTTTTGTAAAACTACTTGGTTGTACTTTTCTGACTTTGGTTGTTTTCTTAGGTTGTAGCTCCAGCTAAATTGCCTACTGCCAAGCACACTTTTAAATTTGGACCACTTAAGGTAGCTGTCCAAAGACCATACGGTTGGCAAGCTGATGAAGAAGGTACTTGGTAATAATTTATACGCAAAATACTAAATGTTAATTAAGGCGACAACAAATATTTGGTCGGCCCTCTTCAATCCCTCTCTGGAAACGCTTACACTGGTACGTTATAATAATGCACCACATAGACTATCGTGTTACAAATTGCTTACACGATATTTAGATCAAGTAATCTTCCTTCCACTCCAAAGCAAGACATGCAACGATGTCTTCTCTGAGTTCAAAGAAGGCGTAAAAGCCCCTGTCCAAGTTGTCAAAGAGGAACAAGTATACGTCGGTGAAAGACCAGGTCTCGTTCTCAAATACGCTTCCCCTACTCAGAAGTTTGAGGCTTACGCAGTCAGAATTAACGAGACTGTCACTTTGCCATTCATCTACTCTTCTACCTCTGGTTTGAGCCAACCTATCATAGAGCAACTCATTGCTAAAGGTAGCATGACCTTCGCTGCTGCTAAGTAGATTATAAATGCATCATTTATAATAAACTCTTTTATGTCTAAACGTGTTTTTGTGGTTATTGCGCTTTTTTTGAAGCTTTGTCATTCTTTATTCCGCCAGAATTTGCAAGTGCTCAGAAGGCAGCTGACTAACTTTGGTGCTCGTTTGAGGTGCTATTACTTAATTCAAGCAATGTGTGCTGCCAGAATGAAAACACTGAGGTTTTATTACGATTATTCTTGCCCATACAGCTACTTGGCGTGGAAACACGTTCGAGTATTGCGTGGGGGTACGTAGTGTGCGTCTTTGTAAAGAATGAGCTTATTGAGTTGTATAGTTGACATAATTGCCAAACCAGTTGTTCTGAAGGATATATTGGATCACCACGGCATAAAAGGTAAGGTTTTGAAAAATTCTATGGAGTGTCTGTAGTCTATTGGCAAGTAATAGTTCTTAAGCGCCATGGGATATACCATCAAAGCGACGACATATGTATATGGACATATTGAGGTAACACAAAGCAATTGCGCTTACATCGTAATTAACAACGTAAAGATACGCAAAAATGAAGAATATACCGATATCTCTACCTGATACTCACCCTTGTGACACTGATTTGGCTTTAAAAATAACAATGGTAATAAATGATGATGTAGATCAGCTAAGTATAACAGATACTATGTTTAACGCAGTATGGAGTGCGTAATAAACAAAAAAAGATACAACGAACGGATTTCTAACACTCTCACTTCAACAGGAGACGAACAAGATATATCTACTGCTAATGACCTGTTAATGTCATATATCAATAGAGAAACATCACTAGAAGATACTATAGACGTCTATGCACATACTGCTTCAGGTGTTGAAGTAGGACAAGCATTAAAACGTGATACAAAAGAAGCAGCATTAAAAGGTGTTTTTGGTACGCCTACTATTGAGATAGATGGAGAGTTGCTTTGGGGTTTGGATAAGATACAAGTATTAAAGTACGTCCAAGTATTTTCTTTGCAATTGGTAGCGAAAGAACGTCTCCACGTGCTTCATCTTGAAAACTGTTTTTTTTCTGGCCTAGTAAAGCACCACAAAAAATTTGCGATCAAATACGTTTGTGAACCATTTGAACCGTGAGGCACTTCTGTGAACGCGACAATGTGACACACGGTTTGTTTGTTTTCATTTTCAGGCAGCTGTGGCATTTATCCTTGCAGGTCTTTGTTAGGTAGTACTGTAGTACTTTATAAACTGCTAAAACATAAATACAATTTTTTGTTGGCTTATAAGCGTATCTGACAATCTTTTTTTTTTAAAGACGAATGCTTGAAGGTAGAGATCCAGTATCCCCCCAGCTCAAGGAAGAATGGATGGATGGTGTTGAAAAGTTGAGTAGAAATAAACCTTGATTATAATAGTTGTTTGTTTATTACACTTTCTTTTTCTGTACACATGCCTACGGGCATGTGCACTTCAAAAAAAGGATGAAGATGTGTGACTTCTTGGATTCGTTACTATTCAATTTCACAAATGAGCTTCATTTTGGGTTGATAGATAAAACAGGAAGTAATTAAGTGTCCCTGTAGGAATTACTACGACAAAAACAATAACAACATAGCTAGCTGGCAACGATCACTCCATTACTAAACTGAGACAAAACAGCGGTGTCACCTTCAAATTCATATTGCTTGCTAGGAAATAAAAAGGCTGCAACAACCTCTTTGTTGTCATAAAGGATTTTCTAGCAAAAGTTTTTTTGGTTTTTTTTTGTTTCTTTTTTTTTTTTTTTGTTTTTTTTTTTTGGATTTTTTTTTTTTTTTTTTTTTACATTCTTGGGCTTCCGCCTTCGAATGCCATTTTTGCTAGATCTATGTCATAGCTGGATATCATTATGATATTTGATACGCCTGTAGGTGGGTAGTAGAGGTCTTCTACCTGTGGGTCCCAAGTCAGAGCGTATGTGTAGTCTGGGTTGGTATTAACCAGGATGCTTTTAGGGACTGTGACCGTGACTTTAATCACTAATGGTCTGCCCAGTAGAGAATCGTATTTTTTACGAGCGTACTTTCGCACTGCTCGGAGTAGTCTTGACATGTCAAGCAGAAGTATAGATATTGTAGTTTAGTATTCGTATGCTTCCACTAGATAAAAAATCCATTTTCCTTTTAACCAAGTAATTTCTTGTTGCAAAAAAATTGTGGTTTGCCACGGTTTTTGAGAAAACCGTTCCAATGCGTTGTACACGGTAATTGAAGCATATAAAGTCCACTTGTTAGCAGAAATATGGATTTCGATGTTGGGATTTAAGATGTGGAGTTATGAAGTAAATCGAGAGTAGCTTGTTGAGAAACAAATGTGAAAAAAAGTGAAATTCGAAAAAAGACACAAATGCAACTTACAACGGTTTCTGCGTTCCTGTGCGGTGTATTCTACGCGTATTTTGATACTAATCTATATTTAAAATGGATATTAAAGCAATGAGACTACGAAGAACCGAGAATTTGCGTAATTAACTTTATTTACTAGTAGTATGTTATCAATGAAAGTAAGGTGTTTTGGTGTTGTTCTGATCCAAAAAAAGGTCGATCTTTCTGTTGTAGCTTCTCTCAAGCTCTTGTCGCCCAAAACATGCCTCGATTTTATAACGTAAATGAGTCGTAGCGTTGGTGACGGTTTGAACCAGAAACCTGCCTTTTCGGTTCGATAAAAACGTGATCGTACCGTTAGCGATTTTCTGTTGACTTTTGCTCTAACAAAACCAGCTTGGTCTAATATTAGAGATAGTCGCATTCCTTTTTGGCGCTCTTTTAGTTCAAATATCGTTTGCCTTTCTTTTTGTAGATTTTAATTCATTAGCAAGAGCCTCAACGCGTACCTCTTAGATTGACGATAGTTTAAAGCTCTTTTTAGCTGGTTCTGCGTCAACAAAAGCGATCACAGTTAAAAACTCGTAAGCACATTTCGAAGTAGCCTCATCAGCTTGCTGTGACCCGTAGGATATACAAGCGCTTTCCGTGATCTACATGCTGAATGGTCTACACCTTTGGCAACCGTTCGCATACTGAAGAGGATTAATGACCCTTAACAGACTTTGGTTCGATACTACGTAAATGTTCAAAGCCCTTAAGCCTTATTTCAGATAATGTCCTTGATGCAAGCTTAGTTTAATATTTTTTGCTTGAGTTGTACGTTATATATAGGTATGCACATAACAACCACCGTCGTGACTTGCAGTCTATGTTCTCGAGGTTACCAGTACAAGAGTTGTCTGTTCTCATTTTTTGCTCAACGGTTTTGGGTATAGAAAGTTGTCCAATGGCGCTACTGATCTAAGACGTACAAATCGATTGGGCGATATATTAAGTTGTAATTAGTTAAGTGGAATTCAAGAAACAGAAAAACCCAAACAAGTGCAAAGGCTCCCAACCGGTTTTTTTTTTGGTTTTTTCAAAAAAAAGATGTCTAACGAAGAGCAGTCAGGATCAGGTATTTAAGAAACAGAACAAAATGGTTTGATTTACAAAAAATCTCCATTGTAATTTAATTGGTTGTTATTAATTTTAATTTAAAACCAGCATCTCCAGTGTCTTTGAAGAAGCTTCTTAACGAAGATATTCAAAATTTAGCATCGTACGTTGTATTTCAAGCCAAATTTCTTTTTTTCTCCTTTTTGTTTGTTTGTCTCTTACGACGCTCAAAAAGGACGCCAAGTGATGATAAATATACATCAGATAGAGAAATGGCACGTTCGGAATTAAAAAGAGAAAGAAAAGAACGTGTGGGTACACCACAAACGAATAGAAGCAGAGTCAGGTATGACTGTTTAACCCGTTTTGTTTAAAAGCAAAAAACTTCAAAAAAGCGCAATACCAATAATGAACTTCCTCTCTTTTCTTTTTTTTCATGGATACACCACGTGCGAACTGGAGTATATATCCATAACACAAAACCTACTTGGTATTTTTTAAAGATCAAAAAAACGGCGTTTCAGAATTACATCACGTTAGTCATCACGTGATAAAAATATTCGTGTTTTCGCTTATCGGCATTAAAAAATCTTTGGAAAATTACAAAAAAAAAAAGTCTTTTTTGTTGTCTTGAATCTCTTCATGATTAATCGATATGCCGATAAATTGAACGCATTTTACACGTAATGTCAAACATGCTATGTTTGTTTAAAATTAATCAAGACGATCTCATACAACTCGGGGTGCTCACAACGCGTTCCAAAGGGGTCCAAGTTCTGGAAGATCACATAGAGTACCAAAGATACACTATGACTCTGTACGTTATAAGGTAGTATTAGATTTAACTCAATCCGAATATTCACCGGATTTATAGGATAAAAGGCGACTAAATGGATACTCCAGAGGAGATAAGAGTGTCAGGAGAAAATCTCATAGAGGAGAAGAAGTAATGACCCCTTTTTGTTAACTTCTTTTTTTTGCTTTCGTCTGTTTTTCTTCTTGTTGGTTTTGGTGCTCTTTGGTGAGTTTATGTTTTATTTTATTTTGATGAATATGTAGCCTGGCAATAGAAGAGATAATACGCAGTACGGAATTTGGCCAAAATATGAAGACTCTTCTCCAAGAAACGAGAGTACTCGTTGCTAAATCTTTGTCATTTTGTTTTTGTTTTACACTATTTTATAGCAACGCTGAGTCCTCCCAGGGACCCGAAAGTTACAAGAGAATTGAGAAGACCACCAGAGGATAATGCAAGAGGTACGAAAACAAAGTTACTAAAAACGTCAATATTGGTGTCATTTTGCAAGCAAAAAAGTAAAAAAACCCCCAAAATCTGACCACTGCACTTGTGGGCTTGGATTGTTTGGTTTTTTTGGGTGTAACAGGTATAGATGTTGTTCAAAAGATGGGCACTTTTTTCAAACAGTTTCATGGTATGATTGGCGAGCTTCTTGATGAAAATAGAAAACTAAAAGCGGGAGTTAAAGGAGGTTCAGGTAAAGTGGTCTTTTTCTTTTGAACGAAAAGTTCTTTTTATTTCAAAGAAGGCTTTGAAATAATGGTTATATTTTAGCGTCTACTGGATCTTTATCATATTCTTCTTTACCTAGTATTGGCGATGTAGGAAAATATAAAGAAAAAATAGAAGAGGTACTCATGGCGTAATAAATAATTGTCAACAAATTTTTTTGTCTAAATCCCTTTTTTTTTATTGAGAACACTCAAGTGGACGCAGTGTTTTACATTTTTATTTATATTTACATCTCATATAACGGTTTAGTTGCGACGAGAAAAAGGTGCTTTGAAGAAATCCAACTTACAATTACTAAAGGAGAACGAAGCGCTTAAAAAAGTATGTTTTGCCAAAAACCCCTTTCTAAACATACTACAGGAAGTAAACAACTTGACAGCTATCATAACAATAACGCTTATGAAGACAGAAAACGAGCTTCTAAATAATAAATCAAAGTTCATTGAACCACCACAGCCATATGACGACGTTGATATGACACCAGAACCTCCGGCAGAAACAGAAAAGGCAAGCCAAAAAAAAAAAGAAGAAACAAGCCGTTTTCTTTAATGTTTACCTTCTTTTTTTTAGCCTGATCCTCTTTTTGAAGATAACTTGAGTACTGGAAGCTTTGGTGAGGATGTCAAAGATGGTGTCAAAATGTAGTTTTTGTAGTAAGAAGAAAATAAAAGGAAAACCATAAAAGGGTGTCGTTAAAATAATGTTTTTTTTACCTCTTTTGAGATCCGGAGAGGTATTTTCACTATAGATACATCAGGCGCCCTACTGAATACAGAGTATGTCTTGGAAGTTGCCAATTTTTACCTTGTTTATTCCACGCCACACAAAACAGTAGGTTCGAATGGAGCTCCCTCCATAAATAAAAATGTCGCCCGAAAAAAGCACCCCGTACCAGGCAGTAAATGTCATGTCTATCACGATTGTGGACTATCCACTACAACTTGTCTATGATGAAATATCACAAACACTTAGTGGCACGGAAGCGCACTTCAAAAAAAAACAGGTTAGCAAGTTTCTTCAAGCTTTCACGAATGAAAATCAAATATTCCTCCGGCTCTTCACTCAAAAGAAGCAACGATAAGGTTGTTGCTGTTCGCCGTTATACTTCTACAATGGACGAAAAAAGTGTAGAGCAGATTGCTAAGCCGAAGCGATCTAGTTGCTTCGTTGAAACAATAGTTCATATTCTTACACAAGGACCTTATACACTCCGTTCAGCCCAGACATGCCACTTGCTACAATATCGTCCACAAATATATAGGATATGGCCATATCAAGGTTACCAGGGATACTGGAGTGCATATTCTATCTGGTAGTCCTCTTCTACAGAATATATCTATTTGTTTGGGTAAATATAGGACACACGAACGATTTAAAGTGCATGGCATGCACTTGCACCTACTTGCTGGGTACACTATTAATTTACACAATCTCAAAGGGATAACAGTGGAAGGTATAAAGTCATTGTCTGGTGTACACAAGATTGATTTATCGTTTACTAATGTAACAGACGAATGTTTGGAGGTGTTGTATGGTGTACACCATCAATGTCTGTAATTATAAAAGGATAACAGATGAAGGTATCAAGGCATTGTCAGGTGTACATGAGATTGATTTAACAGACACAAGAGCATCAGACGAGGGTTTAAAGTCGTTGGCTGGCGTGCATACCATCAAATTGATGATAACAGATGAAGTATTAGTGCGTTAGCTGGTGTACATTTGATTGATTTATCAGCTACAATATAGGTAGTAGAGTAACAGACGAAGGCTTGAAGTCATTGGTTGAAGTACACACTATCACTTTAAAAGCATGTACGTTGATTGGACATGAAGGTATCAAGGGGTTGGGTGGTGCTGACAAGATTGTTTTAACAAACCCAATATGGGTGAGATAAAGACCAAAGTGTTACTGTTACAATAAAAAATTAAGAATAGAGGCCACGTTTGTCTGTAATGTTTAAACAAGTTAGGAAAGTCGTTTGGTAACAGTTCTAAGTTGCAGTTGACCTAGTGATATTTGTTGATTAGGTTTTGTACTTGATACAGTTGCGTGTTTGATTGTGATTAGGGTATTAAGTTATATGATTACAATTGATTGTAGATTCCACTTATTGAATGTGTAACTACATTTTTCTTCTAACAATTAGCAATTGCGATATCTATTTCATAAATACCAAGTTGCAGCTCCAGTGGAAGGTGCAATAATATGCAAGGAATCATTTTTGGTTTAATAGTATGTAGCATACGTTATGCATAACGAAGTTACAGATTCAGCGAATTGACTAAGGTTGAAAACAAAAACTAGTTCTGTACAAATTCTAACTAATTTTATACTTATTCGCGGAATCTGATGAGCACAACAACTAAACTTCCCTTTGGTACAACCGTACACTATATAAAGCGCCTTGAGAACAAGGAAGAGAAGGCATTGGGAGACCTGAGGCACGTAAAACTTTTTAGTTTTTAAAACTAGCCTAATACGCATCTAGGGATAATTTAGCGTTCCTTTCCATACCAAACGGCGTATATCCGCAACTTGTTAAGGCACTTGTAACATTTGCGGGCCATCTAGAAACTAAAGGCTGGATATGGCGTAGTTATGAGCTACCAGAAAAGAGTATTAAAGCTATGAAGCTTTTAGCGGAACTACTTTTGACAAGTACGTGATATAACGTTAAAACTATCCCACGTTGCATTTTATTGCGTAAATCAGCGTCCTAACGTATTACAGATGCCAAATTTTATACAAAATTTATTGGAACACCAAAATTGCAGCTGCAAGATCTTAACTTTGATTACCACCTTGAGCATCCTGATAGTAAAGACCAAGCGCTTGAAATAATAAAGCTCTTATCTGCAAATCTCAAATTCTGTGACTACACACGTGAGTTCTTGCAAATAGAACTTTTTTTTTATTGTTTTCTAACGGTGTTGTAGTTTATGTCAAAAAAGAAAACACAAGAGAAATGGTGACAGAGAATTTATCCCAGAGACGTGAGTCAGAGATACCTTAAATTTTTTTGGTTGAACTGTTTTTTTACAAGAAAACTTTTCAGTTGTGTTTTTGTGCTGACTTATTTATTGCAGTCAAGCCTTCAAAGAGAAAAGCCGCAGATATGCTTGAAAAAGAAGAAGAAGAGGAATCTGTAGTAAAAGATGGTCGCCATAGTCACGTCAAAAAGAAGCTTAAGAAAGCACCAACTAAAACTAAAGCCATTAATGGTGTAACATGGTACAAACTGATAACTTCTGAAACAACTATTTTTTTTTTGACTTTATTTCACTTGCTAAAATACTGTTAGGTTTTGGGCTGATGATGGTACTAGTAGTCAAGATACTTGGGTTGCATACTCAAAAGGTGATAATAAAAAGATAGAAACAGCTCACCAACGAGGTACAAAGCAAAGTTCAAAACAACGAACCTGAATTCCTCCTTTTTTTTCCTTACATTTTTTCACAGGTCAAAAGACAGTAAAGTTAAATGCAACTCGGTACATTGATTTGGTACATTCGTGGCAACGCAGATATGACGAACCTTCAAAGAAGAGGAAAGTAATGCGTAAAGGTCCAAAGGCTGATGAACGTAAATAAATACAACGAAGTTTTTATTACTATTTACAATGGTATACTAAATTACATCTGGTACCAACTTAACTTGGGATTTCAAAATCTTTGTCTACAAACTCATCATCTGCAGTTGAGTAACCAACATCTTCGTGGCGTATACCTAACATATCTACCATACCGCCTAAAGTCATATCTGGTTTTTTACTTTGCAAAGACTGGTGTAAATCCCTTAACGCCTATCGCCGTTATTTTTTGAAGTGAGAAGTTTCGGATAAGATACCTCTTGTATGCTCTCAAAGAACATTGGCGTTTCTGCCAATGCATCTGCAATATTCTTATCTTCTGTTAGAACGCTTTGAGCATCATACAGCTGTTTGCGAGTTGTCAAATCTTTTAATCTTGCTTTCTTTGCATTTAAAGTCATGCGTAGTTGGCGCAACTGCTCACGTTTTTCTCTGTCTCGCGGATTGAGCTTCCGTCTCTTCTTTGGTGGTCCTTTCTGTAACGGACTTCGCGTCATCGCGCTGCCAAGCTTGGTGTTGTATTAGAGGCGTAATTGGTGGTAATTCTTTGTGTCTAACACGCGTTGGTGTAGAAATACACTTTTATTGTAAAAAGGTTTTTTGAACTCGCTTCCAAGTATTTGTACCCGTTTCTTACGCGGTGAAAGCTTCGTTGGCGAAGGTGTCATTGCTTTTGGCTGAGTAGATACTTGAACCAACGAATGATGGTAGAAAACGTGTAAAGAGTCATTAAAGAACTTCTTTTCGCGTATTTTATCATCTTTCACGAGTTTTTGGAGAGCTTCTGTAGTATCTTCTGATTCATCATCCTAGATTGGATTAGAGTGCATTTTGAAGAATGTCAGATGACTACTGTACGTTTTCACAAAGGTCTTGGAGCGTTAAAGGTTTTGTTGCTTTTTTGATACGCTCGTACATATCAAATAAAGCGGTTAACTGCACTGTTGAAGTTTGACAGGGCGTACTTAATGCCTTTAAGCAAACCGAGCAATAAACAGTTTTTATTAACCCTTGATGGATTTCGCTGATTATCAATCTGTGTCCTATGGTAAAACAAACCACTATTGCGGGTCTAATTGACTTTAGATCGTGTTTCTACACTCGTTAAGCAGAAATTTGTTAGCTGCATTCTTATGGTTCTGAGAATCGTTTGGACAGGCCAAATAGCTGCTATGCTTGCTGTACGTGTAAATATCACGTGCGTTTTTTCTTGTTTATTTTGATTTTTTTTCTTAAAGGGCTTGTTTCTGTCGCCATTGGCGGACTACAAGGAACCCAATAAAGACTCTGGAAACTTAATGGAAGTTGGTAGAGTAATGCTAAGTGTACGCTATCTAAAACCTCGGTAACGAGTTATTTTATGCTAATGGTAATCAGTTAGGTATCTTGCTTGTTATTCAGATTGCTTTGAACCTAGCTCAATTCTTACTGAGTATTGTGGCTTTGACACGCCCAAAAAGATGTTCTACGGCATTCGCAGCGATTATGCAAGTACTCTACATTGTTCATATTGTAGTGGCACTCGTATGTACACCATTTGTGTACCACGTTAACTACTATGCTGATAAAGGTGGGATGGTGTGGTTCACAATGATATTTTTGATGCATGCGACTTCTGTTGTAGTCGAGTACGGACTCTCGCTCTATAGCGGTAATGTTGGTAGAGATAAGTGTGTTTGCTTTGGTCTCGAGTGTTGTAGCCTGCACAAGTACCGATAATAAGAATTGTTCACGAAAATAATTTGCGAGTAAATGTTGTTTTTGCATGGTGCAGTAAAATTATTTTTTGTTGCCTATCTACTCGCTACAAAAATCAAAGAGTAACCGCGCTTGTACGCGTTTTTTTTTATTTACAACTTGGAGATTTTATACAAAATTGGGCTATCTACACTATACACAAAGTTCTCTTTGGAATTCATTACCATTTGATACGAAATCCCATCTTGCGTTGTAACTGTTGAATTGGAGGGAGTTCGAGTACTTTTGGCTGATGTGGCTCTCTGTATTGCCACGTGTAGTGAATGTTCATAAACGCGTCCAATGACTTTGTAGAGAGAACCTTTTTTCTTTTGGCTCTTTTAGAAGCTAATCGCAGTTTTCGTGCAACTGCTGCTTTTATGTCACAAGGCTTCACAATATGAAACGTAGTCCCCTCCTTTTGCTTGTTCGGACGTTTAGGGCTTCGCACAATTGCTTTCGGTTGTTCTGCATAGAACGAGTATATTTTTTTTTCTGGTTTAGTAGTGGCGATGCTGACTATCTTTGGACAGTGGTAGTTAGGGTGCGATCCGGTGAGTTTGAATACGTTTGAAAGGGTTGGAATGCAGTCCCTAGTAGTTATTTAGAAACGGGGTAATTCTACAAATTGAAAGACGCTTCAATGACGTACCTTGGAGGTGATGGTGGTAGTTGTTGTGCTTGATCGTAGGATGAGGCTGTTGCTGCTATAGTAGGTACAACACATGGGTACGCTTGCTGGGTATTATGTATGGAAGCTCCAGTGTGGTTGTACGTTGCAGGATTGCATGAAGAGGCATACAATTGTGTGCTGTTATTTGTAGAACCGTTGAGTAAGAGAGAAAGTTCCATCTGTTGTGTGTTTCGCTTGGGTTTCTTGGTGTAAAACGAGAGAAGTACCCTATTTTTTCGAATTCGTCCATTTGTGGGTATTGCCTAACTTAACAAAACTCCCGCAATTGCCTTTAAACTGATACCATGACTTCTACGTAGCTGTATACGACATTTTGTAGCTTTTCGACCTTTGTAAATAGAGAAGTTCCTTTTACTCTACCTGAAAGTTATTGCCTTTTTTGAGATGTACCGAAGCTACTTTTGTATTGAACTCTCAACAAGCTAAACAATACCTTCTAAAACGCAATTTGAGCTTTTTTCTTTTTTTTGATTTGAAAACTAAGAAACAGAGCACTTGAACCGAGATGGAGGTGTACCAAAACGCAGTCCTACAGTAAGTTGTGGTTATGTAGAGAAAGTAGCTTTCCAAAAAAGGTGTTGTTTACTTTTTTTGCATTGTAGCAAGTCGTGTTACTTAGTGCCGTTCTCTAGATAATACTCCGACAAACTACGTAGTTTCTTTCTGTAACCCCATCCTCCATTCACAAATACACAGGTAAGGTAACAATAAAGTGTACAAACGAGAATTTACTTTTACTTTTTTTTTTTTACAATTTCGGTTTCAAAGTCTGTTGGTATGCATCGTGTGGATGTTTTACAAACAGTGTACCAACTTGAGCACCTGCCATTATGTCGAGAATTGTACCTCGCTTGTAAGCATTTCCTTTTAAAACAGGCGTTAATTGAAATAGTAGTTAGTATTTTCGAGAATAAATTGTTACCTATCACAACAGCTGAAATTCCTCCCTCTATTGCAAACTCTGCTGCATCAATTTTTGATTGCATACCGCCACGTCCAAGTTGAGACTTATTACCTACTGTATAGTGTAGACCTGGAACATGTACTGAGATTAACTTAGAGCCTAAGAACAATTATGTTAGATTTGAGAAAAAGAATAACAAAAGTTTAGAACCTTTGGTCGAAGGATGAGCTGTTAGCAAGCCATCCACGTCTGTCATAAGGAGCAAAGCGTCACATTTAGTTTCAACAGCAACGAGCGCTGCAAGGCTGTCATTATCCCAGAATAATTTATTCTTTTCGTCACGATTGGCTTCTTGTCGTGTGCTTACCTTTTGTGGAAACCAAGTTTAACATTCGGTGTTTCTTTTTTAGTTTGTCCGAGGAAAATTATTTCGTGTACGTACAACATCGTTTTCATTCAGGATAGGCACAATACCCAGTTTCAAGAGAATTTCTATTGTATCATTTAATTGATCTCTGGCCTAAAGATTTTGTTGGTATGTTTTTTCATGACTTTTGTTTCAGAGAACTGAGTGACTTACACTTCCTCTGAAATCGGAATCTGTCAAAAGAATTTGCGAACATTGTATGTTTTTTCGTGCGAATAGGTCATCATATAATGACATCAAATGATATTGTCCAGCAGCTGAGCAAGCTCTAGTATTATTGTAAGGTAAAATATCATAAATAAAATAGATACCAATTGAGCAAAAAAAATTACCTTGGAATTGTGACACGCATTTCTCGAAATGTCATATTTTTTAGATCCGGATGAAGACTTGTTGACGCGATTCTAGGGTTTGCCCTTGTTGAATTAGATTACCTATAGTACATATTTACTCTAAGTATACTCACTTGTAGTTTTGAGCAAGCACTTGAGAACCAAGGCCAACAGATCCGCTGGAGACAAAAATGACCTGAAAAAAAATCTTAACATGACATGTCACATTATTTCAAAAAATATGCGTGCTTCTTTACCAAGGGACACTAGCTGCGAAATCTGTTGCTTTTGAAGAGTAAGCGTGAAAGTAAGCAGAAAAAATAGCTTACTATGATGCTACCTAGGCGACCTAAAGCCGCAGTACCGTCCTTAGCACATACGGCGCTTGTACCAACCTAGTAAGTGTTAAGTGTCAGGAATTTTCTCATAATCGCGTGGTGACCACATTGAGGCACGTTTTTTCTTAATTTATACGTGGCGAATTAAATAGTTTCATTTTGATTATTCTGGTGTAAAATAGGCTACCTTCACTAGAATACGCTTCATGCTTGATAAATCATGTCTACAAACGCCTTTTGTTGTCATTTTTCTTTCGTGTCGATGTAAGTGATGTGTTTGTGATAGAAACGACGAGGTAAGGCGTAAATTAGTATTTGTTTACTAACTTTGAGACTTAAAGCTAAAAGTTGGTGTTTGTTCCCTGAAATGACAGCACTCTCGATTTCTAATGAAAGTATCGATTTCAAGGGACCTCATATCGACAACAATGTTACGGCGGAGCGTTTTGACGACTGCTGACTAGCTTACCCTTCTTTTTTTGTTGCATTTGTCAGAACTCTATCAAAATGGCAGAAGCTAAAGCAGGCGCGATGATGTTGAAGTACAAAGTACGTTTTATCCATTTCAGTCGCACTGATAAAAATTCATGTTTTGCGTAGAAGTACATTCCTAAGGTAAAGGACAAGACCTGGGCGCTCGTTTGCTTTATCATTAACTGCATATTCCCTGGTACGTACTTGCAATACTCAGCAGTTACTTATAATACCTACAGGAGTTGGTACATTGATTGCTGGATGCCGTACACACCTTTAAATCCCTTTTTGCAACTCACACTCCGTAGTTACTGATTGTCATACCTGGGCTCTTATCTTTGGCATTCTTCAACTCCTCCTAGGTTTCCTTATCATTGGATGGATTTGGGTATTTAACTTTTTTCTTACTATTTTAAAGCGTGTCCTTATTGTTGTTTGTAGAGTATTATTTGGGGCTTTTTCATATGGAAGAGATCTAAATTGATATTGTAGACTGGGTTGCATCATCAGCACTTTTGGAATAAGAATCGGCCATGTTTGTAATAATATACTATGACTGTTCTATTCAAACATTCGTTAGCGTGTAGTTATTCATTGTGGTTCAAATGAGTACACAACCTAAACTTCTGTAAAAAAGTCAGCGTGATTTCAAATAAAACTGAAGCGGTGCATACCACAACAACAATGGCAGAACCGTTTGATGAAAGCAAACGATTTTGGGTACCAGAAGATGATTATGACGTTATTCTGTTAGGCACAGGATTTATTGAGTCTGTTGTTGCCGGGTACGCTAGGAAGTGCTTTAATCGCATATAATGACGTATAAAAGGGCTATGGCACGCTCTGGTAAAAAAGTATTACATATTGAAAGCGCCGCTAACTACGGTGGTACTAACGTAAACTTGAACCTGCAAGCGTTTACAGACTACTTGGAGGAGCAGCAACTTCTTAAACGTAAGCACATGAAGTGTAACGTCGAAAAGACTAATAGTATTGCTATAGCAGAGCCAGCAAAGCCACCAGCGCCAGTTGAGGTTGATGGTCAACACGAAATAGCGAATTATCCTCCAGCAGCTCTTGTAACAAACGTTTCTACGTATAAAAATTACGCCACAACGAATGTACAAGCCTCAACTGCTGCTGTAACGCCGACTGATTCTAAAACCGAAACTACACCCACGACGGACCCACCGGCGGAACCACCTACGAAACCAAAGCCTGTACGTCGATAAATAAATGGCACTACGCTAACAAAAAATCAAACAAGGAAATTAACAGCCAGGACTTGTTTGCTGAGCGAGTGGCTCGACGCTATAATCTCGACGTAGCACCAAAATTGATATGGGGCAACAGTGATCTTGTAAGCACGCTCATAAGGTAGGGTTATTTATTTCAATTCAAGAAAACTTTACATTTGTTTCAGGTCTGGTACTGGACGTTATTTGGAGTTTAAGTGCCTTGAACATTGTTATATGTTTATTGGAGGTTCCTTTCAAAAAGTAAGTGATGTGTTTTAACCAAATAAGTGTCATGAAGGAGGGATCAAGTTGAGAACTAAGTCATTTTTTTAGGTGCCTTGTTCAAAAGGAGATATTTTTTCAAATAAATTTATATCTCTTCTGGAAAAGCGTGTATTGATGAAGTTTATTGATAGCGTTCTTAATGATGATCAAAGGGTACAAAAATGACACCACTTTGATTGTTATCTTTATTTGTAGTTGACATTGTGTTATTAGAATGAAATTGTTCAAAATTATGCCACAAAGCCGTTTGTAGAGTTACTCAAAGATAAAAAGTTATCTGATTCTTTACAATCATTTATTCTATATTCTATTGCTCTTCACGATGGAAGTAAAGCTCAATCAGGTACGGTAGAAAAAAGAAGAAGTGATTGCCAATTTTTTTCTTCATTTTTTTTTTTCACAAACATTTAGAGGAGCTATCGACGATTGAAGGTCTTACTTTACTTGGTCGTTACTTCAAGTCTCTTGGTGCTTATGGAGCTACACCATTTTTAGCAAGTCTTTATGGTTCTGGAGAGATTTCTCAGGCGTACTGCAGGTACGCAATTTATCCCAATGTGATTTCTGTTGTTTTGTTCAAAAAGAATTAATTGTTCATAAAAAAACCTTTTGGCTTCTTACTTTATTTATAGGTTAAGTGCTGTTTATGGTGGTATATATTTAATCAATACTAAACCTACAAAAATATTTTATGATAAAGAAACTGGAAAAGCCTGCGCTGTAGAGACCAACCATGGACAAAAAGTAACTTGCAAAAATCTTATTAGTAACTATGATCATTTACCTTTCTACACATCGAATGAGTACACGTACGATATTTTGGATTGCTATCAAACTGTACACTATATTTACATGATAATTTTAGGTCTGTATCAAGATGTATTTGTATTGTAGACGGTGCGGATAAAGAAGCAAACAACCAAAACTTTTTTTTTTCCATAGCCTTTGCAAACTAAAAATTGTACAAACTCGGTCTTTGATTGTTCATGCTACAGTCTGATACTTTTGTGTTAATTTTCGGATTTTTTGTTTGTTTTTAGAAGCGTAAACTTTTGCACGTGCTGTTTTAGTAATTTTATTTTGATGGAACTGATTAATGTCTTCTTTTTTTTCTTTCAGTACTTTATTGGCTGACAACTGTGCTCTAGATCAAGTCGTCAATGATAAAATTATTATGGGTGTTATACCTCCAGGAATATTCAGCCATGAATACCCTGTAAAGGTAATACAACTAGATAGCGGCATGCACGTATGCGATAAAGGAAAATGTAAGCACAAAATTTTTTACTAAGCAGCTTTCCTTTTTCCAATTTACGAAGCCTAACACCCTTCAAAGATGTGTTATACTTTTCTACACGGTCTACGGGCACAGCTGAAGAAGATTTGAGAACTACAGTAGAGTCATTCACACGTCTTTCTGCTGGTAAGTCCAACTTGGTTTTGTTTAAACTTACGTTTTTCTTCACTTTAGATAGCACCGATACTGAAAAGCCTTTGGCTTTATGGGCTGTTTTCTATAACCAGAAGATTCGTAAAGGATTAGAAACACCAGAAAATGTATATATGGTTGATGATCCAGATAGTTCTCTTAGTTTCGACTCACAGCTAGACAGGGTAAACTAAAGACTCATAGTTGACAAAAACACTGTTTTTTCTTTAGAAGCTTGACTTAAACTATTCAATCTTGTTTATTTTACTAGCTGCTTTGCTTATTATGTGTACTAGGCACTTGAAATCTTCAAGGGTATTTGTGGTGAGGATGCTGAGTTTATTGAACAAGTACCAGATCCAAATGATGTTCAATGGGTATGTTGTTCATTTGAATGTAAAGAATTAGTTTCCTAATATTTATGCAGACTGAGGAAACTGAGGGAGGTGAGACTGAGAAGGAAACTGAAGCAGTAGACCAAAAAGAAGGAGAACCAGAGTCAGAGAAAGATACTGCTACAACTGACGGTGAAAACTTAGAAAACAAGACGGATACAAAATCTGAGGAAGCACCTCAGTAAAAGTAACTTGTAAGACTGTGAAAGAAATATTATTGGGCTTACATCTGTGCCAACAAGTGTCGAACTAGTGTGGTTTAAATACCCCATTTCAAAATAAAAAGTATGCTTTGGACGTAAAAATGAGGTGACCAGTCCATAAATAAAAGTTCGAAAAAAAAGCATCGTCATTTGCGAAAGGTTCCTTAAGATAGTCATCTTAAGATTTTATTTCAAATTAGTTCATTAATTTACGGTAAATTCTGAACTTGTCTATATTACATGTACTGAGCGACATGGGTAGTAAGGATGAAGTAAGGTAACATTGTTTATTAGTATGTATTTTTGAATTGTCAGTCGTATTTTGAACATAAACAAGACAGTCCGAGAAACCTGCATTGCTTGGTAGTCTTTGATTCGATACATATTAGAGTAATGAATTCCACTAGAATGAAGACATTGTGAAATACAGCAAATACAACTGAGATTGTTAATGTATTGAACTCTGCTTCAAGTGGAAAACAAATAGTGGTAACAATGAGGAACTGACTCATGTAGCATATCTGCATCACACCAGAGAATGTATGGAAAGATTTACATGTTTTTAGTATGTGTAAACACATGCATATTTGACATAAATCAATGAGAAGAATGACAAAAAGCGGAATGAAGTGCTAGAGTAAGAATTAGGTTTTTTTGTTGAAAAACACATTCAAAAAACAAGTGTTGTTTGGGTTTATGTTCTGCCTAAATTCGTCTTTGAGTACTTACTGTGAAAAATACAACTAGAAGATCAATTGCTTTAGAACGTGTGTTATGTGTAATTACGGCAATGGGAACCTACGAGCGAATAAGCAAGAAACTTTGATGTTTCTTAATGTAAAACGTGACATACATAGAACATAGCTATAGTTAAAAGTGCCCAGACCGTCCTTGATGCAAGGTATATCCCAGAAACGTATTTGTAAGTTTTACCACGTGTTGGTTCGGTTTCTATTAGCAGCGTAAGTGGAACTACTTTAGTTTTTTGAGTTCGACTGTACTGTATTTCAGCGGGTCAACTTCTGAAGGAGTTTCTGTCATAAATGTGCTCATGGTTGGGTCGTGTTGTGTTATATGTTAAAATGAATATTATATGATTGTCGTAAGTACACGTTGTGTCACTATGGGGCAGAAATTTCGCGAATTTTTAGAAATAAAAAAGAATTTGGGGACAGGAGCACGTGGGGTAAACAAAGTAACTTTCATATCTTTTAACGTTTAGAACGTGTTAGAGTAGTACTATGGTACAACTATATTTTACCCCAAGTGATATATTCCTTCAACAAATCTGACACGCGTAGCAAAAATGTGGAAGACAGTATTTACTAAAACGCAGTCAAAGAAAACGGCTTTTTTCTCCTTTCACGTCACGAAAATGGTTTGTTTTCAATTTTATAGTCAACACAGTTTCTGCTCGCAAAGCGTGGAGGCATTAAATGAGAAGAAGGCGGGTCGAGGTTGCTAACAGACTTGTTGGACCGGTTCCTTCGTTAAAGACAATCTTCCAGTGATTTTTGTGTGTTTCTTAAATTGTTTATTATTATAAGTGTACAAAATAACTGACACAATGTATTTATTTTATTATGATAGTACCATCACAAGAATTTTTTTTTGTTTTTTGCTGCAGAAATATGGTGGATTGCACGTGTTCTTTCGATTTGGTTGATAGCACGTGTTCTTTGGATTTGGTCGATATTCGTATTTACTAGTCTTTAATCCATTGTATCGATACAGTGAGTTCACCACTCTTTATCTAGAAATACAGGTTAATACTAGGTAGTTTTCTACTTTGTTTTCTTTTTCGAAAAGAGACTTACTGGTTTTTTCTTTGCAGCACGTTTTTTTGGATCCGTGAGTTTGAATGTACGTTCAACAGGGCCACTTTTTTGTTTGAGTATAACATCATTGGCTACAACTATTTCAGCTTCACCCATAAATATTTCTTTTCCGAATCTATTCCAATCCCAACAAACAATACTCAAAGTCTCATCGGATTTGCAAGGTCTTTGGATAAAAATAATTAGTAATTCAATGCAACCCTTGTATTCAAAAATAGCGGTGATAGATAGTGTACAACCACAACAAATGAGATGTGTTATTTTTATAAAGGGTGAATGTACAGGTGGTCCAAAAGAAGAAGGAAAAAAAAGATACGTACATTTTGATATCTAGCTTTTTCCAAACAGGAGTTAGGGTCTTCTTCTTTTTTGCGGTTGTAGTATCTTTAATCTCTTCGCCTTCCCTTTCAAACCAAATGTAAGGATCGCTGGTCTTTTCTAAAGAAAATAACTTATTAAGACATCATTTAGACAGGTCAAGATTGTAAACAACAACAAGCAACATTATCAAAATCAAATTGAATAGAATCAAAAGTTGTACTTACTATCGCAGGCAATCAAGTCCTTTCCAGAGAGTTTTGATATCACCAATGTTCCTGAAGCTACATCAGCTCCCTTATGCCCAGTTCTCTTTACTCTTGTTTTTGGAATAGAACCATATTTTACAACCTCAGGAAGCTTGTCTGTTGTCTGTTTTGATGGATTAGTTTGAATGTACTTGACTGTTTATTGATTTCAAAAAAAACGTACTGTCACATCAGCGAGTTTAATGACTTCATCTATATGAGGCTCCACAAATGAGCTATCATCACAGTAGATCATTATTTGGTTGGTCCATGCCCATGTTTCTCTGATAGTTTGGACTAGTTCGACTTTCTTTTCAATAGTCTCCTCATCGTCTTCAGTATCTACAAATCAAATTCAGTTATGAACAATGAACACGCAAGTAAGGCAATCGCATTGTAAGGTCCGTTTCGGTGTATGTGAGCGTACCTATACTGACAAGAATGCGGATACTTCTAAACAAAAACAATTGTTAGAAAACTGAAAAAAAAGTTCGAGTTGTGGTTTATTTTGTTTACTTACCCATCTTCGCCCTTTAGGATATTTTCGACGTGAGTCTCGAGTGTTTCTTCAGCCCATATTTGTGCATCTAATCAAATGGTTTAGTAAATAAAATACACAATCGAAATTGATAGCGTATACCTTCATGTTCTTCGTCTCTGTCTTCAATCCAACGTGCTACCATAACGCCATTATTTTGAATTTTACGAATAGCTTCCTTAAAAATAGAGTAAGCACGTGACTTCTATTGTATTTCCTGAAAGTTACGGTACCCCAATATCCTCTCCATCTGAGTCTCCTATCCACAGGAGTGTTGAACAATGACAGTACCTACAAACAAGTGAGTGCAACGCGCCACGAGACGTTATGAGCGTACTTTTTGACGCAACTCTCAAGTGCTGCTACACCAGCGTTTGGATGGTCAATGAGGCCCTCTTCAGTCTTTAAGCACTCATCTACTGTCTTCACACTGCGTTTGCTAGTGTACACCATCACTGGCACCTAAAAGAACGTCAACACGTTGTAAGGTATTATTTCGTTTATAATTTAACTTGCCTGTATGCTGTCAAGCATAAGTTGTTGTATAAGAAACTTGTAAGCATCTTCTTCAGGATCATCGCCTTTCTCTTTTGGATGGTTCGTATTACAAATAATTCTCTAAATAGTCGATTTAATACGCATCCAGAGACAAGAAATAGCACTTACCCAACGCCATAGTGCTGAAGTGTCCATACTGATATCACGGTTCGCCATAAGATCAGTGTAAAGCTGAGATAAACGTTAAAAATGAAGAATGTTGTACAGACTTTGGTATCTAGATAATTCGTACCTCTTTATAGCATGTACGTTGTACAACAACTAATTTTTCAGTACCCTCCGTGATTTTTTTGATGAAAATATCTGTGAACACGTGTTAGGAACCAGTTTTTCTTCAATTTTAGCGAAACAAAAAGAAAAACCCGAAATCAGTCTTTTTTTTCGCCTTACCATTATTCTCTGGATGAGCATCAAGCCACGTGATCATTCTAGAAAACGTTAATCAACTTTGACAAAATAATTCGGGTTTGTTTGTCGTACTGTAGGTTTAGGTCTTCCCTCATTAGCTCCATAACTCCATTTGCTTTTGACACTAGTTAACGGGTTAGCAAAGGCAAAATAATAAAAAAATAGCCTAGCATACTGAATAGCTCCTGGAGCTCATCACGTGACGTATTATTAGTCAGTAATGCGGATTCTATGCGAGAGCTACATAAGAGAGAAATATCGCCAACAGCTTGAGATATTCTTCCGTCTATCTCCTAAAACGTGTTGTTACCGAAAAGGGCGCCCTATGTTTTAATAACCAAAATTATTTCGTACCACAAAGTTGTCTTTTGCCGATTGAAACGAGAAGATCTGGCCGAAAATATTCTTCTGCGTGAACTTTTCGACGTATGCTTGCGCGTCGACGCAGATATCAAGAAGTATTTTTAAGCACGTCGATGCTTTGCCTTCTTGTAACGCTTTTCTATGATTATCCTCTATCATAGGGCATTAATAAGGTGGTCATTTTAGTAAACAAATTAAACAACAATCAAAAAAAAACCGTTTCCTTTTAACGCACGTGCTAGGATCTCGTCTAGGCCTTGTAATCTCGTAATAAGCCGTTTACATAAAACCTTGTTGTTCTTCACGCCCTCGTATATGTCTATGATGAGCGTGATAGCTCCGTGTACCTTCTCAATAGCGTCAAGTATTTCTAGAGGACCTGCCATTCTTGTAGTGGTTGAAAGAATATGAAGTTTGGGCGTTGTGAATGTTATGAGCGAACCGGCGCAGATTTCTTTCTGTTAACAGAAAGGTTTCTAAAGTGATGGTTAAAACATAGTAAATGTTTTACCAGTGTATCCCATGTGAGTTTATAAACAGCACAATAATTGTTCTGTTAAACAGAAATTAAAATGTTTTAGAATTTTCATGGTCTTTACGGAAAGAAAGCCGGCTTTTTGGACTTCATATTGATATAAGTCTACCACTCAGGTAAGGCTTATGTCTCGTTACAGAAATAATGTACTTGGGGATGGTTTTTCGGTTTTCAGCTAAACACAACTATTGTATTCCATCATAAAATATTTAGCGAAACAAAGGGTGGTGTTTTCTCTGTGGAGACTGAAGAGAACTCTCTTTCATTATTCCCTATTTGTGTAAGATAGTGACGTGTTGGATATATTTATTTACTTTGTCCATTTAATTGGTAAAACCAGTCTCACTGGACGATAGTGCTATGTATTTATTTAGTTTGGTATGTTCAACAGATTCCTTCTTTCTTCTCAATAAAGGTATTCATGGTTTAGCTTAGGCGTTTTACTGAATCTCAGTTTTTTCTAGTGCGAAGCCGTTTACTGTGTTTCTTCAATATCCATATCTCTAGTCGCATAATTGATATACTCTTCTATTATATCCATATCCTCATCGTTTACATCCTTCTTTGGTACTGAGAAAAAGTTCTCTATCTGGCCACCTACTTCCCAAGCAGCCTCCAAGTCATCTCGTCTATCTTTGGGTACATTGCTAATACACCATGCTATCTCTGTGACGTATATTAGTTAAACAAAGTAGCAAGCACTAGAGTGGTACTCACGTGTGTCAAGGGAGTCCGCAAAGTCTTGAATTGCCTTTGTTTTTTGTATACGAATCTTACTATCTACACAAAAGTCTTGAAAACTTAAGACGATCACAACCATTGTTGCTTCTCCGATATGTGTACTATGGGATGCCGTTATTCCACTACGTCCTTTGAATTGTTAGATTTGGAGTACTTCCATTGCACGTGCTTTTAGTGAGGAGATAATGGAGTTCTTGACGTGTTAAATTGTCTGATTTTTCGACCATGTTGTGGCTTATTGTCTTTTCTTCTTTACCCAATTTCGCGAAGTTTAAATAGAGTACCTCATTACTCGTATATACTATCATTGAGAGTGAGTCCATTTTTTCTGATACTGGTGTGTTTGCTCGTGTAATTACACTTTCTTCTGGTACTGCTTTTGTCTTTGTTTCAACTTTATAAAGTTAGTACCTATCCACATAGTATTGTGTACTTGTTGTAGCACTGTTGCTATGAGTGGAGTACTGACCGCCTAATGAGATAGTGTTGTGATTATGATTGGTGTTGAAATACCCTAAACAAGTCGGCGTCAGGACAAAATCCTTCATAAAACGAAGCTGGTCTGTTAAAAAACTTCACGTGCCCCACGACCAGAAGTTTGAGTAAAAGGGTTTCTTTGTAGAACGAGGTTTCGAGTGAGATCTTCGTAAGTACTTTTCGATACACTGAGGTAAGAAATTTTGAGATAACTGTCTCAAATCACTACTGTCACAAAGCAGTATTTGGTTAGGGTTGAACCACCGTTTCAAATACTCATCTCTACAGTAAAAATCAGAAATAAACCCTAATACACAACCCTGAAAACTAACCCTAGAACATCTATGTATCCATCGACTCTAATCCTGGCGCTTGCACCGTTGTTTAATGGCAAGATGACGAGAATGAAGTTGGATGGAAGTTTCCCTGTATTGAGTTAAATCTTGCTAAAAAACCCGCATTGTATTAGTACCTTTATTGCTCTTAGAGATCAGTTCTAACTTATCTGTATCAGAGTTTAAACGTCCGTCTTGTTTATGGAAGAAAATGTCACTTCTATTATCCGCAAAGAAGAAAAAAGCGTTAAGATGATGACTCTTGTTTGGACTAGCTGAAATCGTATTGTAACGTCGTTTTAAAGCTTGAGCTATATTAGGCTTATAATATTGTTCTGAGCTCGCTATATAAACTGACATTACTTTAATACGTAGCAGTGTTACTCTTTGTGCCGTTTAAAAGAAAAACCCCAGAAGAATTTCGCTGTCAAATTCTGCTCAGGAACTAAGTTCGTGTAGAGAACCAATGCAAGTTTTTCACCTTTCTTGGCGTTTACTACTGGCTAGCAAACTTTTAAGAGAAAAAAGGACTGGAACCATCTGAGTTCCTGTCCAGTTCTTACATCAATCTCGTATTTGTTGCGTTACTACACAGAGACGAGCCCGTCATTAAAAACGAGGTGGAGAGCTAGCGTTGGTATTTGAGTGTCAAAATCCCCACAGGAACTAGTAATTTCGGTATTCATTCATAAATCAAAATGGCAAACCGAAAGTGCAACGTACTTCTATTAGGAGGCCAGCATGCTGGAAAAAGTAGTATTGGTAATACATACGGGCGTATCTTCAACAATTGGGGTGTTCCTAGGATACCTACAGGTAGAACTGGTGGACGTGGTACTGTAAAGTATGGTGTTCATAGAGTACGTTCCTTTCTTATATTGTTGGTTCCTGGCGCTGATTTTTCTATTCAAGGTGAATGGTACAGGAGAGTATACCTACGATGGGGAGACTTTTGGACCTGTAAAGTTTAATTTCTTTGATACAGCTGGCAGAGAATTCCAATATCCTCTTGCGCCTATTGATATTGTTCTCATTAAAAGCCTACTCAAAGGATTGAAAGTGGTGCGTTTCAAGAGTTCGGAGGTTCAATGAATAACCTTCAGCCCAGGGTGTTAACTTGGCTAATAACGAATGGATTGACGGAAGTGAAGACAAAAACAATAAGATTGATATTATTGTCTTGGTCATCAATGCTGATACTCTTTGTATGGAAACAACTCATACAACGCCTGTGTATCACCAGAAGTGCAACAATCTCGAGGTTGGGCACAGAACCCATACGACACAAAACGTAACTGTTGACAGCATTAAATTCATAAAAGACTTGTACGAAGAATGCGAGAAAAGGACAGGTAAGAAAAATCTGAGAACAGGTTTATGTATTTATTTTCCTGCTATCTGTTCCTTCTTCCTTTAACACTATGTTTCAGGCGTTTTCCCACTTGTATGCGTTACGCATATGGATAAAGTTCCAAAAAAATTGGTAACACAGCTACAAGAAGCAGTCGGCTTGATGGTACATGAAAGTAATATGTTTTTTATGTCGACATGGGGAGGAAAGAGAAGGCCTCTTGCAGATGCTGATAAAGATGCGTTCTTAGGAATGGCACTAAAGATGATTCTTGATTTAGAAAATGGGACTAGCATGCACACTTCATAGTTAGTAAGTGTACACTTAACATCGAAAACAGATAAACCAATATAAAAAAGTTATTATTTACAAATAAAGTTATCCTTGCACTACACATCGCTCTCAAAGTTTTTTTTACAAAAAATGGGAGCTAAAGGTATCCGAAAGAGTAATGGGCCCACCATATCAAATCAAAGATACCTAGTTCAAAGTAGAACTGCCAAAGCTGTTAATCAATCCAATCATCACTATCATATTCCTCTTCACCGTTTTCAACACCGTCACCATTATCTTCATCGCTAGATGGTGTCCAGAGGATAATAGTACCATCTCTACCACCACTATACAGCTCCTAAGAGAGGAGTTGCTAAATATTCTCCTAAATACAAACAAAAGACATACCTGAATTGTTTTGTGAAAGAAACAACAATTAACACCCTCATAATGTCCAGCAAGTTGATTCACACTCTCACCAGTCAAGATATTATAAACACCTATCTCACGTCCATTTGGATGGTAAACAAGTTCACTATTTGTCGAAGTACAGAACTGAATACCAAGCGTCTTTCTGTTTCGTGTAACAGGATAATGAACCTACATCATATTTGTAAGCAAAAGCAACACAAGTCAGAATAGTTACCTGCATATTTTTGAAGGTTTCAACGTCCCATAAACGTAGCTTATGGTCAGATCCAGATGTCATCAAGTAATTGCCATCAGGTGTAAAACATACTCCACCCACAGCGCCATTATGTGCTAGGGGCACATTGTGATCTATTAAGGATTATTTTGGTTAAAACAAAGTCAGGGTATTCTTTTCTTTAACACGTTTTGTCGTACATCTTTTAATACGTTTTTTATCATGTGCTGCTTTCTTCGGTGTGTTTATCTTTGTTTTATACATATCAAGTACCTTAAGGACACCTGCACGACGAACATCCCATATCCTCACTGTACCATCTGTACCACCGCTAGCAAGCATATGTTCTTTTCCTGCACTCCATGATACGCTCAACACAGACCCTTTATGACCTATGTATAATTTAGTAATTGAAGTACTTTAACTGTCACATATTGGTGGTTCAAGGATCGTGCAAAAGCTCGAAAGAAAGTTTTTAAAAGGAGTTTTTTGATAAATTTTTCTTTTTTTGTGACACGAACCTTCAAGGATATGTGTTGACGTTCTAGATCTTAAATCGCATAGATGAACCAAACCATCAAAATTTGCGGCTGCTATAAGGTCATGTGATTGACAAAGAGCTGATACAGATGCTCTATAAATCTTTCCTCCAAGCTTAAATTTATGTGCAACAACCATGCTTCCTGTGTCCCATATATTCAACGATCCGTCGTAACTTGCTGTGAAGAAAAGACCATTATCACGTGGAAACCAAAGAGCACTCGAAACTCCATTTCTATGAGCCTGAGGGTGCGTAATTCTGAGTTTTATGTAAATTAAAAAAAAACAAGAAAAAAAAAAGTTCCGTACGTTGTAATTTGATATCTAGGTGTTAAAGTGATAACGCTTTCGCTTCTCAAGGTTGGTCCCATATCGAATAAGGCCACGCCAGGTTCGTTACTTCCAACAAGAAGACTAGAGACCAAGTTAAATTAAAATAACGTTTTGATATTGCTATTACAATCTCTTTGCGCTATGGTCCATGTCCATACAGTTTACAGGCCCTGGATTAGCTAATTTCCTATCTACGAATTTTGACACGCTTATATCTACCATGTACGTTCTTTTCTTTGCGACTGCGTCCGAAAGCACCTATTTTAGTGTTGATTTACATTTTTTGTTTAATAAAACGTACTGTTGGTTTGTGAAACCCGATTTCTCGGTACATCATATACTTGAGCATCCTTGCCCATAGTTACGTGAAGTTTAAACGTACACGAAAAGTTTACAATTTGTCAATGAGACTTAACCAGTCGCAATTAAGACACCTCAACTATCTTTCAATGCTCGAGTGGGCATCCAACCTGATACATGTAGTTAGTTCATGTTGGTCGTGTCCATTCTAAACTTTGAGCTTGTGCTCCAGCTTGCTGTTAAAACAATTTATTACACCAATATTATGTCTTTATGTACAAGCCTTCCTTAGGTATGCTACTCTCCGCTTCTGCGGTTTCTGGTGCAACAAATTCCTTGATGAGCTTTTTCTTTTCACTTTTTTTCTTAGGTACAGGTGGCGGAAGTCTTTCAAGGCGTTCATCAACAGTAGTCACACGTGCACCAATATAATTTTCCCAAAAAGTCATCAATCTTTTAATAAAAGGAAAAACATGTCTGTAGTCACCATGCTTTATAACTTTTCCGCCTGTACCATCTGTATGCCTATACATGGTTTAAGTATTACTATAACATCTAATATACGTACCAGGTCGCTGTCCCAACAGTCATGTTAATGTACACTTGGTTTGCTTTGTTGTAATCCATATTTACAAGATGCTCCTTAATAGACATAAGGCTTCCAAGAACCTACATGAGTTTGTTAGTCGTCTTTTACAACTATCTAACATACATCACTAGTTACACTATTTGACGTAATGGCCGGTATAAGTGTGTCAAATATTGCTGTCTTCGTTGCAACTACTGTCGTCTTTGAGAAAAATGTGTAAGAGCATTTATCAAAACAAAACAAACACGTGACATTACCTCACCAAACACATTGTGACTTTTAGCTATATGACATAAGACGCAAGTAAGCTTTGTGTTGGCGTTTTGACGTACATAATTCTTCTGCAATAGCGACTATTGTCTCGAAAAATAGCACAAGGTCGGAGGCTGTTTTTCTTTGATTTAGAAATTTCTCGATACGTCCTCCGTAGCGAGTGTTAGCATACGGATTACGTTTTACTGGTAGTTTAGGTTCCAATAAGCCGGGTTTAACGTCTGAACTGTCAGTTTTTGGTTTTTTGTGTGCTCTAGAGCTTAATTGGCAATAACGGCATCTACACGCACGTACTTGACGTATTTACCGTCTGCTTTTAGCTGTTTACGTTTCTTGTTTTGTTTTTGCTTCCTACGTTGATTCTTGGTCAGTTTAGGCGTAGAATCTGTTTTTGAATGTAAGAATAGCCTATCTACAACATTTAGACTCGCCTGTCATGTAACTTGACTAACAAGACGTTGTTTTTGTTTATTGTCAACGTGGAACGAGCGACATTTTTACATAGGCATTTGTCGTTACAAGTCCATAGAGTTCACAGATTAGTTGCACATTTGTATGGTTAGAATTGTCAAAGCATAGTTTGCTATTTTTATCCCCTGACCAGTAACTTCTTCAATCCATTGAGTCAACTTGATTTCCTTTATGAGTGTTGGGACGAGTATGAACATTATTGGTATCAACGTTAGGTTCAGAAGGATTGAATGATGCAAAAATGGGTATACAAGTACCAAGTCAAGCTAGTTAGTTTTGATTATGTACCAGATGTGGTCTGTAATGCGAGGAGGTAAAGATTGTTAATTTTTTATTGTGCTGAGTTACCATTCAGTAGTATTCAACATCTTCAGTATTTTTATACTGTTTTCGTCTAATATAGCAAGCAAACGCAAAAACGACAATACTGATGATTAATAATATACCTTTAAAAATACAATTAGAAGAAAAAAACAAGAAAAAAAATCTTGGGTGGTTTTTACTTACCAACAGCAACGAATAGAGCGATAGATTTAAAGTCCACCAACAACGTAGGAGGTGGTAGAGAAAAGTTACAGTTGGTGGAATTAGCAAACCCAATGCGTTTGTTTGTCCTATCGAACACAGTGTATAGTGGTCTCATGAACATATTACCTAATACTATTGTAGCATCAGAGATGGTACCATTGTTAAGCTAAAGCAACAAGTAAGAAACAAGTGAGAAACATTTGATAACAAAGAAAAGGTACAAATAGAAAAATCTTGCTGTAACGTTTTATGTACCACAGACAGTGTGCTAAATCCGAAACTGTATTGAGGAGACCCTCCAACCACTTGGTTTTTTAGGTAGGATGTAGGAGGTAGATTTACTTTGAATGGAATACCATCTGTACCAGGAAACTCAAATTGAATATCAGGGTAGCTAAAAATAAAACATATTAATTACAACCCATTTGTAACATGAGGTTATTGCTTACTTTGCCACATCGTCTGGTGTCATGAAAAACCATTTAGCAGTATTAAATATACTATCAGTAACGGGTAAAGGTACACCTACACTGGTATTATTGTATTAAACTTTCATAGTCGCTGTACCTTTAACACAGAGACCTGGGATATCTGTGATTAAAACGTATGGTGTTAGTAACAAAAACGGTTATTCTTACCACAAGATAAAACGTACCACTAAACTGTTGTCCTTGGCTACAACGATCAAACATTGATTTCTTCATTTCATCCAAGATACTGTCAGTAACATAAATCATAGGTAACCCTATGCACAAATGAGTTTGGGTTTTTCTTCAACATAATAAAATTCTATCTCAAAACTGGTTGCATACCACTATCTATAATCGCTTTTACAGGAGACATGCCAATGGACTCTAACAGATTGGTGTTAAAACAGCACATTGCGTAGTATAGGACTCGTACTTTCACTCACAAACATCCCTGAAAGCACCACAATGTAATATGTCTCATTTTGAATGGGAGTATATGCCATAGAATCCTGAAAAATTATGTTACTAAATAAACCCCAAAATTCTATCACGTACCTCTTGAACAAGAGTTTTATTTACGCCACCTAGGATAAGAGCTCCACCTGAGTCGCCTAGAAACCATATTAACACGTTTTGATGTTAGGCGTTAAACTAAAATAGTTACTAACCAAAACACAGCGAAAACGAGTTTGCCATTTCATGTCTGCTGTGTGATACTATGTTATCGAATACAGTCGGTATAACTCCTGAGGCGGTTAAATCTCTATAAGCCAAACCCCATACACCATCAGTATTTGCTGATGAAAAATCGTTTGACACTAATAACACGTGTTAAAAAAACCGGTTTTTTCAAAATTTGTTTTACCTGTTGTGCTCTGGAAAAAGTATACCGGTGCCTGAAATTGCGACAATTGTAAGTAGTCCCTTGTGAGAAGGCCTATACTACTATAAATACGCTTTGAAGACTCCATAAATGTCGTTTTGTCTGACAAAAAGGGAAGAACTTACCTTCCGCCCAAACATTGTGTTTATAATTGTATCTCATCAGACACGTTTCTTTTCCTTCAAATATGTATGGAGCTTTTGTACCACAAAATCTTTTATTGAATTTGACAAGTTCAACCGTTTTGGATGCAGGTTCACCGTAAACGCCATCTGCGTGGCGGCAAGGAGCACCGTTTTCCTACACAACATTTAATACAACCAATTAACATCCCAAAGCTCAAGAAGAGACTAGTGTTTCACTGTAGAGTAAACAGAGGCAAAAAAATAAAATGCAAACTGAAATTGTAGATAAAGGTAACAATTATTCCAATAGCTTATCGCTTAGCGTTTTTGGAGGGTGAGTAAAGCTTACATACCAATTCACACGTCTTTGAAACTACATACATTGCTGATGAACCAGTGTCCTGTCAAGGTGTTATATTATACGCCAATTTGAGTGTAGGTACCAAAGACAAGCGAAATGGATGTTTCTGAGTGCCAAGGCGAAATTCAACATAGTATTGTCCGTTTGCTGTTTGTAGAAGTAAGGCGGTGTTAAACAACGAATTGAAGCCACCATAGGCCTAAAAGACTCACCAAACCCAAGTGGTTTAAAAATCATGACACTTGTATCGTTTGTAGCATCCCCTTGTTCGGTGTTAGGGTATTGACGTGTATTATTATCGTACGATAGCTTTCATCAGCTTCAGGAACGCTGAATGTGCGTAAATCTGCACCACATACGTGTAGGATACATATGAAAACGCATAGGCAAAGTGCTAACTGTCTAAGCCCAAAACGCATAGGATATTTACCCAGAGCGTTTCTTTTACTCTATCAACTTCAGAGACGTAAGGTGTTTACTGTACGAGTAGTTTTGGCTATGATAATATGGTAAATATTTTTCCATGTGATTTTACACAAGCTTTACATTGTACAAGAATTTCGCGAGCTTGTCAAGTAGAAACAACATGGTATTGAGTTGACATAATGTCAACATGTGCTGATTTTTGTTGTTCTTTGGTCTATAATCTATGTTGCTCGTAGTTGGTTTTGGATGACTTGAATGTTGTACAGAGCTTCAGCAATTTGATCCCTGGCGCAAGAAATTGTAAATACAAGCGAAAAAAAACCTATTGAGGTACCTGTTCATCTCAAAATTAACTATGGTGGACTTGTCATCATCCTATTGCGCTCATGTAAGAAGGACACTTCTTTTGATAAAAAGTGTAAATGACGCACGTCTCCTTTGCTTAATTGCATTTCTACTAACGCTGTCACTTCATTTAGTTCTTCAGTGCTGTCTCGATATTTGGACTTGACATCTACACGCCAAGCAAAGTTTTGTAATGTATTGTTCCATCTACTCTTCTTACGCATTATTTCTTGTATCTACCAACGTAAGAGAGTGTTTAAAAGGGTTGTATACTTTTGTGCGTTGAGTCCTCCAAAATTTAGTGACGAGGCGCTGTTGTTGCTCTTCTAACGTGCTCTGAAAGTGTTAGCAACAAGAATAAACCGTTTTTTGTTCTACACGTACTTTAGCGAGTGCTTGAGTTAATTCTGGTATCTCCCAGCTCTCTGAGCTTGCCTGCTTCAGTAAACGTTGGCATGTGTTAAAAAGTGTTGTCACTTCTGTACAAAAAAATCAGTACAGTCTCCAGTTAATACCATACCATTAATGTCACCGCCAAGTTCTCCATGAAGCGAAGTGGCATTTTTGCTTTCATCATTTTCAAAGCTGTTTAATACAACAAACTTCAATACGGTAGCGAAACTTCGGTTGTCCATTTGGCTGTCTTCTCCAATATCAATGTTGACTTGATGTTGAAGATCGCATAAATTACGCAGATTTCGGTTGAAAACAAATTTTCATTCATAAAACGACGAGTGCCACCAAGCAACTTGATTGTTAGTACTTTTAGTGGTGTTTGCTAGGGTATCAAGCTTGTAAAATTTCAAAAAGCAAAAATGTCCATGTTATTTTGCCCATGGTGCTCAAATTTACTATTGATCAATAGTACAAGCACAACTGAATTTTTTTGCCAAACATGCGATTACACCTTCGATGTTCGTGGTGAAATGCGAAAAACAGAAACAATGAAGCACGTAGACGAGGAAGACATGCTTGTTGATGAAAGTATTTCATCTATCGACTCAACAGGTACAAACACCTCATTATTATGCATACTTACGCTGTACATAGTGGCTTGTCCTAAATGCAACAAATATAAGGTCCATTTATACGAACAAGCTTTAAAACGCTAACAACTTAGTTAGGCAGCTTTCAAAGAGGTACAATTACGCTCAGCAGATGAACCAGCGACTATTTTCTTCAACTGCCAGCACTGTCATTGGCAATGGCGACAAGACTAATTCACCCACAAACTACAATGTACCGCCAGTGGCGCGTCCATAGACCTGCACATGCGTCGTGAGCCATTTTAAAATACAAAAAAAAAGTAAAAACAGAAACAAAATTTGTCAAGACAAGCTTGTCTGTAGTAATACGAAACAACTTCTATAAACATTATTTATTACAAGAGAATAGCCAGAGATCACATGCCACTATAAACAAGAAAAAGGTATGAAGGAGTTTCTTTGTTCGCTCGTTTCTAAGGCACTAAAGAAAGCGAAGCATGATCCACCACATAACGTTATCTTCCATCTGCTTGTATATATTATTAATCCGCTCAGCGATAGGAGGGTAATAAATTTGGCAACGTCATGCATCTTCTAAAGCACCCATCACCGAATTTCTATCAAACTCCATCATCTGAGGCGTTCTTACTCAATTTTTCAAGTGAAGTCTACACGGCGTTCTAAAAAACAAAAACAAAACAAAATTCCTTGTTGGAGGGGCCTTTATTTTTTTTTTTGAAAATGCAGTTTTATGCCAATGCAGCTTGGTTTTTTCAATTGCAATTCGCTTCACATTAAAATAAATTTTTGTAAATCAAAAGAAAAATCGTTTTGCCGTTGGCAAATGCCCTGAACGCCTTGTAATGGCGCCGCACATGCGTGCTATTTGCCAACGGCATGCCTGCTTTTGGTGGATTGTTTTTTTTTCGTTTGTTTATTTTCAAGCTGCGTGGAGTGCACAGGAAGGGGAAAGGTTACGTACCCAAAGCCAAGAGAAGAGCGAGAAGCTGTACTGTAAGCAGGCCAATCGTAGAGCCAATAATATTTCTACTATAGCCGTAGTGAGTTTAGATCGTCGGACAAGGCCCGTACTGTTTTACAATCATATCTGTGAGTGGGATGGAGCGTGTAAAAGCGCCAGCGCCTTGTGTATTTAGGTTTACTTTAAAAATTCTTCCCCACGACGCGTTGGTATTGCCACGAAATTGTGGAGTCGAACTACCAGTTGGTGCTTTTTTCGCTTCCTTTTGTACTACGCTCTTCCTCGTCCTTCTGTGTATACTGCGTGTTTGATTGGACGCGCTCACGGCTCTTTGGGAGTGAGCACGGAAGACTCCATGTCTGTAGGCCTGCATTGTAACGGATGCTGAAAAGTTTCGCTAAGACTGAAAGTGACTAATTCGTGGCTGAAAAAAAAAATTCTGAAAAACTTTGTATTAAACGCATTAACTACCGCTGGCTGTAGCGTAATCATTAACGCATGTTTACACGTACAAATTTATTGCCTCCGACACAATCGTTGCGGAATGGCAGTGTTTTTCACACAGCGTCTCCTGCGTTGTACCCGCAGCTCACTGACACATCTGGTACTGATTCAATGCAATGGACAGCAACAACACGAGCTACAAGGTACTTGGGCAAAGAAATTACTAGCGTTTGCCTGACAGTTGCCGTTAAGGAATCCAGGCGTCGTACATCGCAGTACGCGTCATGTAATGGCTGTACATAGTAGAATGCCTCAAATTGTCCTGGAAGCGTTATATAACGTTCAAGGTGAGTAATATGCCATTATGAGACTGTGGCGCGAAATAGTTTTGAAACCTCGTTTACTTTTCACTAGTAAAAGATCCAGCACAGTGTAGCGCAAAAATAGACGCGTCAGGTTGGGCGTGGCTAATTACAAATGGCACAATGCAAGCATCTCCCAGACTCTTTGCTTGGCAGGTCCCTAGGACTTCTTCATCGAAAAGAGTACGTGTTAGCACCTGTCAACTACTTTTTGAAAATAAAAAACCAACCCATCAACCACAGGCAACCAATTGCTCCGATTTCCTTCTACACCAACCAAAGAAGCCTTACACAGCCGATCTCATCGCTTTGCTTGAAAGTAGGAATGGTGTAAACAACTCACAACACGTTTTATTGATTGCTTGTTCTCCTGAAGTACGCCTTAGAAACAAGTCTTGACGCTGTTTTAAGTGCACTTTGCTAACGGTTTCATTAGGGAAGAGTAACTCTTGCATCAACAGATGGAGAACACAGAACGAATGACAAGTTTATCGCACTGAAACAAGGAGAGCAATGTACAAACGTTGCGACACTCGGGGTACGTCTTATATATCTAGTATTGTGAGCGCTGGCATGTATTCATTTCTCTTGGTTGTAATTCAGTGCGGTTCGGTGCGTGGAGCGTTGAGAGTCAGTGATGTTTAAACGTGTTATTTTTTTTTTTAATGTGCTACACCAAATATTACAGTTTTACCTCTTTACAATTTTTTTTGCCATCCACCCTCTTTGTTATTACTCCTTATCTTATCATCTCATCAAATAGTACTCACAGAATGAGACACCAGTTCTTTCGACGCTTTTTGTTTTTGTCAAAGCCACCTCTCTTTTGTAAAACCAGCTTTGCTGCTTGCTCAAAGGCAGCTTTTACATTTTCTGATGTTTTAGCACTTGTCTCGAAAAATACGCAATATGATCCCCATTGTTTGGCCTAGTATATCGCGTCAACAACTTGTTATTCTCATTTTTGTTTATTTGATATCTATTTACCAGTGCTTGTGCGTCTGTTGTAGCTACAGCTCTTTCATCTGTGAGATCGCATTTGTTACCAATCTTTAACTAAAGTTAATCTTTTTGCACATTTCAAGCTTACTTTTTAGACGTGTACGTACTACAACAATAGGTATATTCTCTTCGTCTTTTGTTTCCGATAGCATACGGTACGTGTGTTTGAGCTCGTTGAATGAGTTTGTGTCAGTGATAGAGTATACAAGTAAGAATCCTTCTCCTTGTTCCATATACAAATCTCTCATTGGCGCGAAGTTATCCTACAAAATGTCACGTGTGAATTTTTTTCTTTTTAAACCACTTTGTTATTTCTATTTTTTGAAATGCCGTATCGATCACGTGTAGTGATTTTTTTGGTGAAAGAATACTTCAAAAAAACCAAAAAGCGTACCGCTCCGCATGTATCTGATATTTCCAACATGAATGGGTCTCCATCGATGTCACAAACCTAAAGGGGTGGCGTTGGTATGGTATTTAGTTGTTTTTTATTATCAAAAGCGAAATAGTTACCTTTCGATATGTTTCTTCAATTGTTGGATCTAATACGCGTCAAAAACACCTAACGTATAAGTAAACGCAGTACACCGTACCGTACTCTTCAATGAACTTGTTATCCGTAAAACAAATAGTAATGGCGGATTTTCCCTAGCAAGTGTTATTTATTGTTGGTTAAAGAAGGGCATGCAAATCCAAGTTCTTTGGGTGAAGAAGTCTTTTCTTTCGCCAAAAAATTAGACCGCTGACCTGTAGCATATTCTAATTTGAAAGTGCTCAAAGCGTTACAAAACATGTGGGCGTCGTTTCAAACCGTGTGGATAAAAAAAAAGCCCTTTTGAAGCAACACAAATTTACTTACCACTGAACCGACACCTAAGAGCACTAGTTTGATATGTTGCGGACTGGACCCGTTCTCAGTCATTTTTTTTTATGTATATATATTTCCACACGTGTGGTTACTATACAAATAATACAGTCGCGATATTGTTACGCGATCTTTGGTTGTTTTCGAAGCCCACCGAAAATATAAGCGATTTTCTCTTTAAGGTCAACGCGAAAAAAAAGCAGCACGATACAACCAATTGGGTGTTTACAGATTTCCTTTACCATCAAGCCTCACTTGCTAATAATAACCTTCTTTTTTGGTTTAAAAGGATTAACTCCGTGTAGAATGGCTTCGTCGTTATCACAGATCATCTCCGTGTGATCTTGGTTACCTTGGATTTGACGTTCCGCGTTTTAACTCCAAAACAAAGCAATCTTGGCTACTTGTCAAACATTTCTTCGTTCATAAGCGGATTTGTCAGTCAACCTCAAACTACAGCGAGCGTGGTACGTAGTGTATTCGTACAGCGCATTGATGTAGAGTGGTACGTACACACATGTATTTTCGGGAGCTTCAAAAAAAAATCACGTGAAATTTTTCGTTTGTGATTGTTTTATTTAGGCGTTTATTCATACTCACGAAAGAGAGATTGATTTGTTGGCATATTGGTGGTGGAAATGAAAGAGTTCGTTTTTTTTGTCACATATTTTCGTTCAATCTTTTTTTTTTGTTGTTGTTAAAACCTAAAGGCAGTTGTTTCTTTCTCTTTCGAGATTTTATTTATCTATGTAGTTTTTTTATGCTTAAATATCTCTTCAGGTCTTATTCGATACTGTTGTTAGTAGAGCTATTGGTGGTGACAGTGATTGGGATTGTGAAGTAATTGACGTAACACCAGGAAGATCTATAGATACTTTACTTATATTGCTTGCATACTTTAAACGCAATCGACTCGAGCCCAGTTTATGTGAAGGTATTTTTAGCTTTAGGCTATATTTATCACATGTGATGTTAACTGATTGTTTAGACACACGATTTACTTTGTTCGAAGCAGATATATCGAGCGGTTCAATGATATTTAAGCATGTAAAACATATATTCAATTCACCACGAGTACGATAACATTCAAACTTCTTTTTTTTTTCAATAAGCGCTGACCGTTTTTCTTTGTTTTGTAGGCACATCATGAAACTGAAATCCTGAGTTGTTCTATGTGTGTTCCTCAAGGGGGTCCTGCACTGTATGTTTATTGGAGGGATAAAATACTTTGTTCAAGTTGTATAGAAGAGAATAACAATGAGCAAAATCAATTCAATCTTGTTGAACTTGATGATGTTGTTTCACGCTCACATTTGAGGATATTGGGTTTTTCTGAAGTTGTAAATAAGGTACATTATAATTTGAGTATTTTTTGATAGATAACAGCTAACTATTAATAAAAACAGGGTGTGTTTCTTCTTCCAGATCGTGGTGTTATTTCAATTTCACGAAGTGATTTAAAAGTAAGTATTTTTATAAACGACTGCCTGCTTAGTGTTATATTAGCTTGGTGGTAAACAGGCTGTTTCTGCTCGAATAGATGCTGGTATATTGAAAGAGCTAGCACCTCTTGAAATACGACAAAGACGCCTTATGGAAGCATTTAAACAGTTTGTGTCATCATCACATGTACGTGAATTGTAATTATAGTAACAGTTGTTGTTTTGACAGTTTTGTTGGTAGGCGGACAACCAACTCATATACCCATTCTTGATGCCCGGTGTAAATCTCAGTGAACCTATAGAATGGCTTAGTCTTCAAATCGTTGATGGTGCACCTAGTAGTAATCCACGGTGGGCAGAAGATGGAGGTATGTCTCTTTTTTGATTGCGATCAAACTTACTCTATTTTAAAGACGAAAGCGAAGAGGCAACATCGCTTCTCATCAAGCGACAGTTAGCTGAAAAGAATAGTAAACATGCCAATCTCTTATCATTTTTACAAACAACTGGACTATGGGATAAGGTAAGAATCAAAAACCATGTTTTGTTTTCTGTTTGGTTTTGTTGGATTCAAAGATGGCACTAAGTTAATACATTGTAGATTGGTTCCAAAACTAAATCTATTGTTGCTGAACACGGTGAGAAATTGGCTGGTACAATTAGTCTACGTGAAGTACAGAATCATCATGCAAAGGAAGATGATGCTCGTGTTATCTTTAGAGATTTATTCCAACTTGTTCTTCTTGCACGTGGTATGTAAAAAAGCCTATTTGATAGACTCTTTATTTTTCGTAACAAAAGAATATATTGCTAATAAGTACTCACTAGGTGGAAGTCACCAGGATATGCGTAAAGTAACTCAAGATATTTTTTATAGAAGTGTATCTGAATCTCATCAAATTCTTGAAAAAACTGTCGGTCTCTATGCTAGTCGTAGGGATAGATACGATGGCAAGAAACGATCTATTGTCCTACGTGCTGTTATTTTAATCTTTCAGGTGTGTAACTTTTAAACAGATGCCACTGTTGTTTGTTTTTTTATAGCTTGCTGATTTTTTTTAAAGTCGTTCTTGACTGGCGCTTTGGGTTATAGGTCAGATTTTAGTACTATTCTTGTAAGTGCAAATCCAAGCGTTGAAGAAATGCCACGGTTTTGGTCAAATGATCCTGGCCTACAAGCACATATCCTACAAGTTATTGAGGTAAGAATAGTTTAGTAGTAAACAACAAGTTAATATTTTTTTAAGTTTACAACAAACTACATTGACGAATTACTTGGAAACGATTCATCTCTGGAGTCCCAGGAAGTGAACGAATTTGTTACACATTATCACACGCTCGTTGGGTTACTTCTAGGTCGTTATAAAGAGCGTCTACGCTCAATGTCAAGGTAAATAGATAAGACTATGAAATTATCCTTTGGGTAGCTAACTTTGTGTTAGATCTGAGCAAGGTACTTCAAAGGAGGCTTTGGTGCAATATGGTCGTACTAGACTCAATTTGATAATGCCTTTGGTTCATTGGAAACAAAAAGATAGAGCATACAGCCTAGCAGCTGAATATGAAGAACATGAAGTTCTTATTCTTCTCGCTGATGAAAGAGATGATTTTGTGAATGACCTTGGTAGCTTCATGTCTAGATATGAAGGTTTTGCAGAATCTGTTTTCCGTTTCTATACTTCACACTCTGCTAGAGGTTAGTGAGAGTCTACTGTTATTGTAAATTAATTATATTACTCGTTAGGCAAGACATGGAAGCTTTTAGAAGTTGCCAAGGCTTATCCACAACATCTTGACGAATTCTTAAGTAAGGATCAGCTTCACTGGCTTCATGCAGTTGATATGGTACGTTGTATAGTATACATCTGTTTTTAAAGATGCTTACACACTTTATAGCGCCGTATGGATGATGCAAGCAAAGCTTTAATTGATCTGGCAGATACACAAGATAACTTGGAAGACAGAACGAATTTGTTTTGTTTAAGCAAGTTAGCGGCATTAGCAGATGGTGGTCCAGGTTAGCTTTTTAGTTTGTCTAGGTGTGTTGTAACTAATTGGTTTCGTTTAGGCGCTGATACCCGTGTACAAGATGAAGCAGTGACACAGCAGAAGATTCAACAGCAGATTGCTGCTATAATACAAAAGTGTCCGCTTTATGGACATGAAGATATTACATACAAGCTTAACAAGGTATTTCAAAACAGACTTCGCTTTTAGTGGTTTAATATACGTTATGTAGGGTATATATCTATCTCCTCAAGATATTATCGAAGGTTGCCTTTGTCGTAAGCTTGGTGAAACCGAAGAAACAGTCATTGAATGCTCCTTGTTGGCGTTGGATACTTGGAGATTCTCTTCTAGGGTACCGTTTAAGTTTTTTTTGCTACGAACCATTCACGTGAAATTGAGGATAACAAAAAGTTGTTCTACAAAACACGTGATAACAGTTTTATTGAGACGCACTTTTTTTTCTCTTTAGTTTTTGTACAGAAAAAAAAAGTTTTTTGTTACCGTTTCTTTTCTATTTGTCTGACAAGGTTTTTAGCATATTGCCTCAGATGAAACTAGTAGTAATTTAATATTGTATATTTGGACAGAAATTTTAACTTCAAGCACACGTATGCCTTGGACTGAAATTGCAGCTAGAAGGGTTGAAAGTAGTATGTCTGATGTTGATATTATACAGAATATTCGATACTCTATATTCTTTAGAACAGCTGGTATGGTGAGCGATGGTGTGCCAATGGCTATAAGTACGTTATTGTAAAACTGTTCGGACTGAAAGACTACATTGAACCTTGCTACGACTTAAAAGATTTTCATCACTTTTTTTTCTTTCTTCTTTACTTATTGTTTGTTATAGGTCTTTTGTCAGAAGAGATATTCCATGCAGCTGCTGAAAAATATATCCAAAAGGTTTTGGAAGCAAACCCTTCTTATGAGTACACAGATATCCTACGTGAATTGCTTAAACTTGCGTATACTACACTTATGGAGGAGATTAAGTCAGCTGAAGAACGTGGATTGATTCAGTCACCTAGATCCAAAAATGGAGATGGTATTGTTGCTAAAGTAATTGCAGATGGTAAAAGAGATAAAGGTTGGAATGGTCCAACGGACATGGTCACTGGTTATTAACAGTGCCTTCCACCCTTGCTTGGAAGAAAGGAAAAAAAAGTGTAAGATAAAATAAAATCACCAGTTTTTTTTGTAAGATTCATCGTTCAAAAGTTGGTATCTATACCATATAGGACAATGAACGTAGTCTAAACTATTTCCACTGATCATACTATCTGAAACACCATTTGTGGAGTTTCTTATCTACAAAGATAAGCCAGTTATGTGTATTTTTACCCTGAAATAATACAATTTATTTTTTTTCAAATCAAAAAATAATAATTCTAAGTGTTTAGGAATTCATTTCCCTTCCGCTAACATAGTGGGAGTGCTTACGCAATTGACCATCTGCAAACCACTGTTTGTATTCTCCTTCTAATTTACCTTTAAGGTAGCTATGGCACTGTGATAACTGACCATTAAAGTACCAGTCCTTGCAAACTCCTTCTTTTTTGTTGTTGACCATATTGTGCTGCTTGTGTAAGTTTCCATTTTCGTGCCACTTCTTGTATACTCCATCTAGTTTATTGTCTATATAATGACAATACTCAAGCATTTTTCCTTGCCGAGACCACATCTTCCTCTCGCCTTCTAGCCTACCATTGACTAATGACATTGCTTCAACATTTTCCCACCTAAATACCACTGTGTAAACTCTCCTTCCAGCTTACCATTGGCATAGCTACACACTAATTCTAATTGACCAGAGCTAAACCACTTCTTTAGTCCACCATGCAACTCGTCACATGTAAAATTACGCTGAGATTTTAAACTGCCATCCTTGTACCACATAGTGCACTCTCCGTCAACCTTATCATTTGTATACTGATATAGTGTGCTCAATCCTCCATCATCATGCCACTCCTTGTATTGTCCTTCTCGTAAACCATTTACATAAATAGTCTTTGCTGATAACTGGCGATTTACAAACCACCACTCAAGACATTCTCCTTCAATCTTACCATGGATATAATTACTATGCTTGCATACCTGACCACTAAAATTCCATTTTTTATACTCTCCTTCTGGCTTATCATCAGCATATGTGCAGTGCTTTGCCAGTTGGCCATTTTGTATGCCACTTATTGTAGTCTCCCTCAAGCTTACCTTTGGTAAAAGTACCTTGCATGCATAAGTTACCATTACTATACCATTTTTTGCACGTTCCTTCCTTGGAACCATTCACAAAATAATCCTCAGCTAACAGTTGACCATTGTCGTGCCAATTCTTGAAAGTTCCGTACGAGGAAGACCATGTCTCCAACTATTTAGACGTGAAACCTTTAATCTGGGCGATGCATCATGCTCGCCATCCACGTATTTGTATTGAAGCCATTTTCCATGCTTGCACAAATCACAATCAAACCTTGTTGTCATTGCGGTGCTTTTCGATAAAACTGGCCATTTCGCGTATAGTGCGATATCTAGTTCAAAAATATCAAGTTGAAGCTCCAGCGGAAGGCGCAATAAGGGACAACTCGATTTTGACATGTTCATCTGTTTTTATTGGTTAATATGAACTCGTACGTGTAGTATTGGTACCTTTGTCTTTGAATACAAAGAATTGCTTTCGACTTGGCTGTGATGCAATTGTTTAACTTTAAAGACCGAAAGCGGACATCAAAACTGAAAATTCGCATCTTTTGGCGTTATCTTCGACAACTCCATAATTCATAAGGTCTAGAACAACCCAACACTTCAAGGAAGGTGTACGTAATAATGTATTACGCACCAGCAACGAAAAGGGGAAAATTGGCTGACACTCGTGCCAAACTATCCTCAAGTACGTTTTCAACGCCCAGGTACTTTTGTTGAAGCGTGTAACTGTTTTATAGGCGTTACAATTCAAACTCTACCAAATGAGGTGTTATGGTTGATTTTGTCGTTTATATGGCCAGAAAAGTATGTATTCTGCGGTTTGAAGCTTTGGAAAGTATGTAAACGATGGCGTAAGACAATTGCATCAAATGTAAGTCATACCTTCATTTTACGTAGCGTAACGTAATACAAGGCGTATTTTGTAGATATGTGGGGCTATATAACGGTACATACAAACTATCCATAACTTTACCTAAATAGTTGCTGAGGTTGAAACTGAGCTATGGGAAGAGTTGCTGTCCGTATGTGCCTCCAGTGCACTTACTTTACGATGTCCCACATCGTTCACACGTGATAAATGTGCGTAAAATGAGGTATAAATAGCATTGAATGCTGAATAGTGGTGTAGCTCCGTGGTTTGCTATTACACAGCTTCGTAATCTTCGACGGCTTGAAATTCCAAGGTTAGTTATTGATTGTTAGCTCTTTCAATGCTGCCCTGTTTACCGATGTAATGTAGGCTTTCTGTTTTAACCAATAGTGGCTTTGAGGATGTAATACGAAAAATGACTTCACTGGAGGCATTGGATTTGGAGTGCTATATTGATGAAAAGTCAGATAAACTTAATCTATTGTTTCGTTCACAACTTTTAGAAAAATGAACAGTATTTGCAACTATTGCACTCACCTTACATATCTCAGCGTATCGAATGGACCTATATCTCAAATATCTCATTTGGTTGGCCTCAAAGACCTTGGAGTTGTTCGTATTGAGGTCAGTAAAGTGAAGGATAATTTGTTAACCAAAAGTCATTAGCATTTGGACATATCACAGTTTACTTCTCTACATAACCTTGAAGTTCTGGATATATCTCACGCAAAGGATGGTATATCTTTTGCTTTTCAAGTATTGAAACGTTGTATTTAATATTCATATCAGGTGTTAGACGTGTTGATATGCTTCCACGTTTCACTAAGCTCACAAAATTGGTTAATATAACTATCAATGCAAACCAAAACGGTATTTGTTGTTAACTATCAAATGGTACTTACTGGTGTTAGACTTTTTCAAGAATGTGCTAAGAAATTTGACAACACTGAACACTCTTGTCACTACAGCTGCGAATATAGAGTGCGTGAAACATTCCAGCCACAGTCTGTAACTAGAACCATAGCAAAACAGAATTCAGAGCAATACAACAACTGCCGTCATTGAGAAACTTGAACCTTGCTGGATCAACCCTCATTGATCCAAGTTTTGATGGTAATTATTTATTTAAACTCTTTACTTACTCTCTCTTCATAGGTTTGGAGGGCCTTGTTTCTCTTAATTTGTCGTATTGTGACTTATCAGTTCAGTACTTTGAAAAACTGATGTGTCTTACAAATCTACAGATATTGAAACTTGGTGGACCAATGTGTGATAAGCACAAGGTCGGCTATGTTTTCAATAATATCACCAAACTTAGCGCTCTTCAAACGCTATGCTTGGGTATTATTAACATAAAGTTACCTCAAGACTTACCATTGTCTAAGCTTCCTAACTTAAAATCATGTACGAAAAATGTTTCATCCTGTTTTTCACCTTGAGTAGTCTCAATGACAGGTGCAACATTCTCATTTCCAACACTATATGATATAGTCAGGTATTGTGATTCTTTAACAACATTGAGGTTAGCACAGTGCAGTCCAATGTTTAGTGCTAAAGGTAGGAATAATGTGAGAATACTGTTTTGATTCAATTTGGTTTTTTAGATGTAGTTAAGTTGCTCCTCTACTGCCGGCCTTTAAAAGAGTTTCAATTGGATAAGATAATGTTCAACCTGTTTGATTACCACAAACTATTGCAGTTACCTTTTATCTTTATCATACAGGAGTATGCTATTGGATATTTAAACATTTTTAAGCAATACAGCATTGCCAGCAAAAGTTGGGAAGATTGTATTGCACAGGTGTAAAAACTCTACAAAACACTCCTTTACAATCAACAACTGTTCCTTTTTCACATAGGTCAGTGTAAGTTCCAGCATACAACCGTCATACGATCTTGTAAAATACACTCAAACAAACCAGCAAATCATTGTAGTGTAATGTTTTTTATTTACAAATTGTACATGATGTTTTATTTATTCGCCCCAAGCAAAAGCACCAAGCATCCATTTAGAATTATACATGTTTTCATCATTATCAGTAGGATCATTAGATGCAGGACTACTTTAAAATTAACCAACATTTTAAACAACTGTAAAAGATTCGTTATTACCTTAGTGTCTCTATTTTGTCATCGTCTGGTGTTTTTAAAATTGGTTTTACTTCAACAGTTGGGGTTTCTGCGTCAGTTTGTTCAGGCACAGGTATTTCAACAGGCACCTCAGGCTCTTTTGGTTCTTCAGGAGGAACAAACACCTTAGGTTTGGATTCAATACTTTCAGTTTCAGCTGCTGGTACTTGTTCTGGCTCAGCGACAGGTGGTGGACTGATTAAGTGTTAGGTGTGCCTACTATGACTTTACGTACACTACAGCTTCTGGTTTTTGATCTTCTACTGGTTCGGTCTCAGGCTGTGCTGGTACAGCTACTTGTGCGCGTGCTGCACTCGCTTTTTCTTCTAGCTGTGCCTTTTCTTGTTGCAATGAATCTATCTTAGCGTATGCATCATGCAGCGTTTGGGATAGTTTATTCTTTTCTATTACCAAGGTCTGAACAGATGCACCCATCTTAGATTGAGCAATAACACGGTTTTTAAACTCGAGGTTGGCTACACGATTACGAATTAGTTGGACCAAATACGACAAACAGGGGAAAAAAAAAGATAAAACTAGGACGTACACATCAATGTGGTATTCTCGTTCATTAGTTGTTCCGTTGTTTTTGCTTGCTTCCTAGCGGCTTCAATGTATGTGTTAAGCTGTGACTCCAAAGTTTGCTTCTCCCCTTGTAAATCGTTCTTTTGTTGAAGGATGTTGGTGTTTGCTTCCTTAAGCGCTTTTCGCGCTTTTTCAAGGCTATCAACACGTTCACGAAGAGCTGCAATCTCCTTGGAATCCTCTTGACGTTGCTCTTCCTGTAGACAATGAGTTAGTAAGAGTAAAAAAAGGAGAAGTAAGCTTTGGCAAAAAGTTGTTCGTACAGGAACTTCAACCGCTTTTACAGCATCTGCAGACCGTTGCTCCAATGTATCCTTAGCAGCTTGCAAGTTATCGTTCGTTTGTGCCAAGAGTGCATCTTTTTCGGATACAGTTGCCGTCAAAGACTCAATGTTACCTTCAAGTGTTTTGATCTTCATCTCAAGTTCCATCTTCTCAAGCAGCGTATGTTGATTTAACTGATGTATCTCTGTAGCGCCTTCTTCCTGCGATTGCATTTCTCTATGTGCTCGTTGCAATGCTTCATTAACCTTTACAAAATTGTTTGATGTCTGCGCTAGCTGATCACGGGTTTCTTCCAAGGTTTTTTCAAGAGCAGCCTTCTCTTTAGAAAGCATGTCTATCTCTGCAGTGTTGACACCAATAATATCTTGTTGCTTCTTCACCTCAACCTCTAGTTTGAGCTTTTCAGCCGAGTCATTATTGACATTTTGGGCAATGCTAGTACTGAGCATATTGTTCTCTTGCTAAAAAAAGAAAGAACACAGTTAGAATAGAAATAAAAACCACTGGCAAACTCACCTCAAGCTGCTGGATCCTGGCATCCATTTCTTTTACACGCACGCTGAGTGCTTCCTTCTCAGCGTTTGCAGTTTTGACAGATGAAGTCAGGTTCTCCTCCAACTTGTCACGTTCATCACGCTATTTCACACGAAGGTTAGTACTAACAACAAGGACTGTTACAACTTACCAAGAATGACAAAGCAAGTTCAGAGCCTTGCTTCGCTTCAGTTAAACTGACACGATCAGTGCTGAGCGACATTATCTAACACGCAGTGGGTGAGAACAAAGCACTTGAATAAATAACAAAAAAAAATAGTACCTCTGTTTGAAGACGGTCATTCTGCTCTGTAAGACGCTTAACACTGTCCTGTGCCTCTTTCAATTGCATTTCAAGACGAACAGACGTGACAGTCAACTACAACAAGCGTTAACACAGAATTACCAAACAAAAAACTACAACAAAAATCAACAAGAAACTGTAACTCACGTGATCTTGATCCTTATTATGCTGTGTCTTGTAGTGCTCCAGTTGTGTGCTCAAGCTCCTGTTTTCATCCTTAATCCGACTTACTTCACGTTGAAGTGTTACAACGTCATCAGCAGAACGATCTCCTCGCTCAACCTTGGCTTGCAAGTCGCTAATCTCTTGATTCAACAGCTGCGCTTGATCTCGCAACTTTTGAGCTGCACTTTCGTGATCCTCTGTAAGGTTTTTGACCATAGCAGTGTGGGACTTCTTTACATCATCTAGCTCTTCTTCAAGTTGCTTGACACGCTCGTCATTTTGTGGAGCATCCAAATTATCTAGTGGATTCACGCCAAAAGATGGAAGAGCGCCAGAAAATGGGGACAAAGGACCAGCTTGTTCCTTTGCCTTTTCTTGCAGCAATTTTCTCTCCTGCTCCCACTCTTCTTCTTTGATTTGATACTGCTGAAGTTGTACAGACAAGTTCTCATTCTTGTGGCGTAGGGCATCAATTTCGCCATCACTTTCCCCTGAAACCTACATCACGTTATTAGATAATATGACATACCACTAAACCAAAAAGCGAGAACACTTACACCGCCACGGATCTTCTTGAACAGAACCGCGTTTTGGTTCTCAAGACGAGTATTGTTTTCTCTCGTTTCGTCAAGTAAATCATTAATAGCATCCAATTCACGTTGATGATTAGCTTTTAAGGCTTTAATTTCTCCCTAATCACATCAATTAGAAATAATAATAAAAAATGAAGGAGCTTCGTACTTGGGATTCCAAATATTGTGTTTCCTTTCCTGTAGCATTTGTAAGTTCTTGCTTCAACTGTGCAAGTTGAATCTGGAGCTTGTTATGCTGTTTAGTCTTCTTAGCAAGCCTATTTGTCATTAGCACGCATTTGCGAACGAGTATTGCTTGTCTACGCACTTTTCTTTGAGATCATCAACAATTTGGTTATTTGCTTCCGCACTGGCTTTGGACTGAAACAAAACGTTAACCACACCAGATATTTGGGATTATGTCTTTACCTGCTCCAAGTTGGCATACTCAACTTGCAAACGACCAAGCTCTGCTCTCAAGGTCTCCAACTCATTTTCATCTTCTTCCATGCCAGATACAGAAAATTGCATGGCTTGCATCGCTTCCATGGCTTGACTAAAGAGATTTAATTTTTAGCAACATGTACGTATTTCAATAGACCAACTAACCTTTGCTGCTCAAGCTTGGTAGATAGCTCTTCATTTTGCTTGCGTAGTTTATCAAGCTCCTCTACATCCCATTTTTCAGGGGCTTCACCAATACCAGCGAGCTTAGCAGTCAACTCCTCATTTTGTTGTTTTATAGCATCTAATTCAGAAGTCTTCCTTTCTAATTCTTCACTGAGCATTTGCACACTTGTAGTCATACTGCTATCGCCACTGGATCCTGACAATGCTGCTAGCTCCGCTTGTAAGTTATTACGCTCTTCTGTGAGCTAAGCAAAGTTAACAAAAGCGCTATCCAACAAAAATATCATTTGCAACATAGCAACTACAAACCTTAGTTATGGTCTCGTCAAACTCACGCTGAGTTTCTCCCAGCTTTTCGTTCACAAATTGTAATTCTTGCACTTGTTGTTCCATTGGTAATAATTCAGTCACCTGTGCATTGAGCTTAGCAACACGCTCTTCTGCTTGACTCTTTTCGAGTTCCAAATTCTGAATTTGTATCTGAGCGTTTGTAAAATCTAGATGAAACCTTCTTAGTAAAATAGACAACCACCAAATATCATACCTTTCATACGCGATCGAACATCAATGAGCTCTGCTGTAAGCTCATTGTTTTGACTCATAGCTTCTTCATACGCGGTATTGATAGCATCACGCTCTTGTCCCAAGGAAGCATTAACATCCTGCAATGTTAAGCACTGTTCACTGTATTGTGATAGCGCAGCTGTAAAAAAATGTAAGAGTCTTTTCTGGTTCAAGAGGCAACCACATACCGTTTGCCTTCGCACAATCTCCACCAAGTTGCTCACATTGTGTAGTTATTTCTTCAAGCGATTGAGCTTTTTGTATGTTATCCGACATTAGACGTTTCTTGGCTGCCTTCAATTTTGTATTTTCTGTCTTTAACATTTTAGCAAGTTTTTTTAATTTGCGACATTCTAGAGCAAGGCCTTTTCCTTTCTCCACCAATGTCTCTTGCATTTCTTCCAAGTGAGTGATTTTCTCTTGCATCATCTCCTTTTCGCCCTCGTTTTGGTCATTTATCTGGACATTCAATAATTCAAGCTTCTCCAATGCTTCATCGCGTTCTTGTTGAAGTACATTGGCAGCCTCATTTAACTCTTGTTCAGTAGCAGTAGCAGCTTGTAATAACTTGTTGACTTCATCATACTTGTTGTTTACAGAATCCAACTGCTCCTAAAAGACTTGTAAGCAAAATATACAGACGTTGTAAACTTTACATTTCCAGCTTTTTAGTTGCCAAATTGTACCTTGTGGTCAGTCGCAAGTTGCGCTCTTGCTGCTTCGAATTGTGCTTCTAGACCTGCGCGCTCATCGAGCCAAGATTTTTCTGCTTCGCCATGCTTTAGTACCTTTGCAGCTAAAGCAGACCGCTCGAGGTCTAATGAGTATACATCGCTTTCGTGTGCCTCTTGTTGTGTTTTTAAACCAGTGACTTCGTCTTCAAGTGCTGTTTTAGTAACTTGGAGCTCATCAACAGTCTCTTGAAGTTGTTTGTTCTTGCCAAGCAATTCCTCTACAGAGTCTTCCAGTTCTTGAGTTTTGTCTGCCTGTGCAGCACGGTCTTGTAACTCTTTTATACTCTCTGCAAATTCGTCACGTTGGCGAATAGCATCTGCGTGATCTGTTTGCAGAGTGTCATATAAGTGCTGCTGACCCTGTAGTTGGGTGATAAGGTCAAGGTTCTCAGTCTCCATCTTCTCAATGTTTCGGTGAAGTTCTGCCATTTCGTCCACCTTACCTTGGTACGCCTCCTCAATACGGACCATCCTATCGACCAGCCCCTGCGTCTTAGCTATTAACGCATCACTACTGGCTTTGCGTGCTTCCAACTCATTGTTTGCATCACTGAGCTGTGTCTGCAAGTCCTGTATTGCCATATTCTTGTTCTCACTACCAGCCACTTGTTCTTTTAATGTTGTAATTTCAGTTTCATACAGTTGCAACTAGCTTGTATTTAGCAAAAATCCTCAACTTCTTTGTGCCACTTTTGCGTACTTGTGCAGCCTGCTCATTCGTCTTACTATGCAGTGCTTCGACCTTCTCCTTTTCTCTCTTGGCCAAGGCTTTGTATTGCCCCATTAGTTTTTTTAATTTAGCCACAGCTGTTGGAGACGCCGTAGGAGATTTTGTGCTATCATCAAGTTGCTATGAACAAAAATTAGTAAAAATTGGTTACAAACATAACAAACCTTTTCAACTGAAACTTTTGCCTTCGTTGCTGCGTCCTAACAAAACAAGTCAAACCAAAACAACCGCGTTTAAATTTCTTCACTAGAGAACAGCACGTACCACTTGATCCAGTAGATATTGCCTCTCAGTAGCAAAAGCATTGTTCTTCTCTTGCAAATCAGTGATAACATCTTCTGTTTTAGTCAATTGATCACGCAATGCTGTAACTTCAGCAGTAGCAGTGGCAAGGGATCCTTGCAACTCTGCCAATTCAGCAGAGGTGTCCTCACTTTCTACTTGGGTTGTTTGCGCCAACAATGTTTCGAGTTCTTCGCACTTGCGTGCAAGGGCATCGCGCTCATCCAATAATTCAAAATCAGCACCAAGATCATTTAGATCATTGCTTTGCTGTTGAGCTTCAATTGCAGCAAGGTCACCGGTTAGCTTGATGTTTTGAAGCTTAAACTGATCTCGTTCTTCTTGGAGTGCTTTGAGATCCTTTAGCTTTTCTTTTACATCAGCCAGTTGCTCCAGTTCCCACTGTAGCGCTGCATTCTCCTTGACAAGATCTACAGATGGCTCTTCGTTTTCCAGCTCTTCAAGTTTTTCTTTCAACTGAGCATTCTCAGCCTGCAACTCTTCAACATTTGAAGATGCACCAAAGGCGTCGTCAGTCATCCAATCATCAGCTGGAGTAGCACTCTTTTCAGCAAGTTCTTGCTGTAAGGCAGTGTTTTCTTCCCGCAACTTCTTAAGCTCGGCCTCCTTGGTTGCATCGCTCTATTTGGTCCGGTTAGAATACTAGGAGATGAACAAATAATCGTACAGCTTTTTTCTTCTTGATAATCAGTCGAAGCTTTTTAGCAGTGGTTTCGAGGCCTGTTAATTTACGCTCAAGCTCAGAGCTGTTTGCAACCAACACTTCGTTTTCCTGTATTCACAAAAGTTAGACTACAAAAGGAATTTTGAACTACCTCTGTTGCGCGATTAGCACGCTCTAAAGCGGCTTGGGCATCGGTGGTTAATTTACCAACTTGCTCTTCTTTAGATTCTAAGAGCTGCTTTAAGCCCTTAGTCTCTTCTGTTAAAATAGGGACGAGCTGGAGGCAATCATTAGTTTACAATAGTCGCTTATGTAAAAAGGTCAATAAAATACCTGTGCATCACTGGCTGCACTCTCATAGTCTTGTTTGTATTTATTTGAAGACTGAATGGCCTCTTCCAACTTTGATGCAAGCTCTGATATTTTTTTCTTTGCATTCTAAGAACAAGAGTTGGCGATGAAATAATTGACCCAGAAGCAAATCATACCTTATCACTTTCCAAACTCTCCTTTTTGAGAGTATCCAATTCGCGCTTAGCTTCCTTAAGTCCTTTATTCTCTTGTTCTAGAGCATGTTCACGAGCTTTTTGTGATTTTTGTAGCGCATCTAGGCTAGCTTTGGCTTGTTCCACTTCTTTCAACTTATCCGTCTGGCAATGCAATTAGCAAAAAAAGGACAAAACAATTTGAAGTTTCGCCTTTGCAGAAAAGACAATGTACCTTAGTGTTTACTTCTTTTTGTAAACGCTTCGCATGTCGTTTATATTTACCAACTTCTTCAACGTGTTTTTTTTGGCTAGCTTGCATAGACGCCAACTTATCGTCTAGTTCTACCTTGGACTTTTCCAGGTTGGCAATCTTAGACTTCATTTCGCTGTTCTCCTTATTTAAGCCTACAAAACAAGTCAGAATAACCAACAAAAAAACCAGGTGACATTTAGACAGTCAATAATTACAACGTACGTTCCAAGTTGGCAGTATTTTGAATGAGAACTTTTCTATCTGGTACTACTGCAGCGATACTAATTGACTTTTCTTTCCAGTGTTCCTTCTCATGCAATAACTCCTTGCACTTCCGAGCTAGTTGATTTTTTTCCTAATGAAAATGTCAACCGAAAGTAAGTTTACAATATAATATTAACATACTTTAGAAACAGCTTTGTGGTTCTCAAGAAATTCTTCCATTTCGCCTTCAAGTGTGTCCTTTTCATTTCTAAATCTCATTTAACAACACGAACAAAGACTGTTTAAAAGATAAAAAGAAACCTACTTCAGTTCATCGCGTTCTTTTAGTAACACTAGGACCTGATCTTCAAGTACCGCTATAGCCTTTCGTGACACTGACACCTTAAAAATGATTAGATTATAAACGATTGGATATCAAATACAAGTATCAAGTGCGTACCTGATCAGTGGGGAATGGTTGCTTGTAAACAGTAGGCGGCTCTGGATCATCTTCAGTTGCAACAGGGATACCGAATTCATTGTTTACCCAACCATTCTGGTGGTTAATTGGCGTTGTGGCAGAAGACTAAAGTCAAAAAAAATTAGCAAATTTGTTTTCAATTCTGAATTTAAAAAAAAGTTTACCCAATCTTCAGCGTGCCCTCCGTTTGGCTTTGCTCCGGGAGGTGTAGCAAACAAGCGCCCAGCAGGGGTGTTGAAATAGTTCATCGCTAGACATACAAATAAGCACAAATTACTCAGTAAAACAGGTCGATTTGTTGCACATACCAGGAGCAACAGCAACTTCTTCTGTTGCTGGAGTGGTAATATCATGTATGCTCACGAATTCTTCATCACCTTCATCAGAGTCACTGCTTTGCTACTCGGATCTTAAGTACTTGATAACAATAATACTAAAAGCGTACAGCCACAGTAGGGATAAATCCTGGTGTTAGATCAATTTGTGGAAGTTCTTTCTTCTCTTGCTGTACAGTAGGTGACATGGCGCCATTGGCCGTAGTAGGTAATACATTGTCATTTACCGCGATTACTTCCTCAGGCTTGCCAACAGAGGGAGGAGGTGCGGTATACATTTCCTCAGTGTTGGCAACAGGAACAGCACTGTGCTCAGTTTGCGGAGATTTTACTGAAGTTAATTTCCTAGGTTTACGCTTCCGCATGGCTCTCTTTTCACGTTTTTCACGTTTCTCACGCTTGATATCTTCAATGAATTAATTACACTGCACCAAAAAAAAAGTTGAAAACCGTACCCTCCTTTGTTGGCAAAACTGCATCAAAGCTCTCTTCCATGGCTGTCATGTATCCTGCACTGTCAACACTCGCAGTCATTACCGAAGGATCCAAAGAAAGTGGCTGCTCATTCAGCACAATACCAAAGCCAGTATCGCCGAAGTAATCAGTTGATGGACCAACATCTACTTCTGGCTCGTTTGAATTTTCCATAACAAATGTTGGTGCACTTGGCCCTTCTGGATCCACACCAATCTGAGGCACACTTGCAGGCATAGTAGGTACATCACCAAACGACTGATTTTCGCCAGCAATGAATGTCTGAGGCGCATTTACTGTATCATCGGCCTTTTCGTGATCTGAAGCTGTGCCATCAACTTCAATTTCTTTTTGAATAGGTAATGGAGTCGGAGCAAATCCCTCATCGTGTGATGGCGTAATCTGAGGTATAAATGGTTGTGGTTGTGGTACAATAGCAGGTACATCCTGTACAACAGGAATATCGGCAGTGCCTACTGTTGGCATCCCTTGGTCGACTTCTGTAGTTGGAACTGTTTCAGCCGGTACAAGCGGTACAAAAGGAGTCGCTGGCTAATAGTACAATAAGTTGATAGTTTAATTTACAAAAACTTCCTTGTCGTACTTGTTCAACCGGCGTTGAAGGCGTTAGCACTTTTGGTTGTTTAGCTTCTTCTTCTCTCTTTTTAGCAGCTTCCATCTCACGCCTTTCTTTTCTAGTCATGACGCGGTCTTGCTGAGGGCGTGGAGCTCCCATTGTAAAAGTAGTTATAGAGCTTTGCGCGGTTGAGAGCAAAGGTGCAACGAATCCAATGGCTAAAATTGTGAGCTGACAGTTCGTTTTCATTTTTTACTGAGGTGACAAGTACCTGATGAAGTCGCTGAAGGAGCGGCATTACGTGCACGGCCCCTTTTGCGCCGTGTCCTGGTTTTTTTAGGATTTTTCGAGCTCTTCTACAAAAAATAAGAAATTGCGAGTTTTTGATGATTAATAGATACGTACAGGTGGCCCACTAGATGTAGGTGGCGGTCCTAGGCGAGTGAAAATGTTAGTTAACGCTGCAAACTTTTTTTTATTATGACAAATTGAAAAAGTAATTGTTTGATGTCCAAACTGTGTAACGCACCACTGGACATGTGAATATATCAATTTAAGCCTTGAACATAAACAAATGCTGTGAATAATATCTAAAGTAGCGTTAATACCAAAAAAAGGCTATGCGCGGCGTAGTGTACACGCTCGCACCAAGGAGGATGATAACAAAAAACAAGAGAAACACTTTACAATTATTGTTTTTCGCTTGTACTACTTACGCAATTTACAACGTCACCAAAACTACAATTCTTGCTTTTCGGTGTTTGCCTACGTGTTTTTTCTAAAGTCCTAACATTTTGACTTTTTTGACACGGCGCGTTTTTTTCTCGCAAAGGGTCACACAAAAATTTTGTTGGCAAACTCTTTTATTGTTTCAAACAGCACCCTTCACAATAACGAAGTAGGTTAAACATGTACAGGCACCAGTACGACAGCGACATAACCATCTGGTCGCCTCAGGGCCGCATACATCAGGTTGAGTACGCCATGGAGGCCGTTAATCAAGGCTACGCCTGCGTTGGTTTAAAATCTAAAACACACGCTGTTATTTGCGCCCTACAACGCGCCAGTTCAGAGCTCGCGTCTTACCAACGCAAGATCTTCGAAATAGATGATCACGTTGGTATTTCTATCGCTGGTTTAACAGCTGACGCAAGAGTACTGTGCAAATTCATGCGCACTGAGTGTTTAACGCACAAATACACGTATGGATCGCCTATTGTGGGTAGCAGATTGCTCAAGCGCGTTGCAGACAGTATCCCACCCAACTAATTTTTTGTTACTTTTTTTTTAAACGGCCAAAACCACAAAACAATCAATGATTGCGCTTGTGTGGCCACCTAAAGCTCCTTAACGAAACCTTGAATCCCAAGTTAACACACAACGTTATGGTAGAAGACCTTATGGTGTAGGATTATTAGTGATTGCTCATGATGTACGTACTAGTAGATAGATATTGTTTTATTGGTCTTTTTTTTTTTGTTCAATTTGTAACTTATTTCCTTGTTTCAGCAAAATGGACCTCATTTGTACGAATCATCTCCTTCTGGCAATTACTATGACTTCAAAGCACAAGTACAGTCATTGTATTTTTTTGTAGTGTTAACGTGGCTCAGGCAATTGGCAGACGCTCCCAATCATGCAAGACATATCTTGAAAAAAATTTCGAAAAATTTGAGTCCTGTACGCTTGTTTGATGCGAAAGAAGCCGTATAACTTATTCACATATAGTGTCTTTGGATTCACTTGTTAAGCACGGCCTCCGATCCCTTCGCGAAGCTTTGGCACGCGAAAAAGATAAGGATAAGGTAAATTTCTTTACTGCTTTTTTTAAATTCTTTTGTCTAATCGTTGCGTACCCAGGAACCTATTGAGCTTACTTTGAAGAACTGCAGTGTCGGTATTGTTGGTGAGGGACAAAAATTCAAGATCCTCAGCGGTGACGACCTCCGACCTTACGTGCGTTTACACACCATTTCTTTACGAAGTGTCAAAATTATAAATGACAAGTTTACATTTTACCAACACCTCGCATCTACTCACCTACTTCCAGATTTTGGGAATTGATGACCAAGATGATGATGAAGAAGAAAACACTGGCATGGATACGAGCTCATAAACTTGTACAAAACACGCACCGTTTGGACACCTCTTATAAAATGTATTTGTGTGCAATTTAAAATAAACACCCTTTAAAAACCCGCAAGACTAATATAATAAACGCAATGCATGCTTTTTAAAACAAAGCAAATGGTTGGAAACAAAACGACTAACTGACAATTATTCGTGTTTTATTTTTATTACAAAGTTTGACTCGTTTTTTGTTTTTGGTTTTTTTTTTTGAAAACTGATCAATTCTGCCAAACAACAAACATGGCTAATAACAAGTACAAAGTTGTACTCCTTGGTGAAGGTAAAGGAATTACAGCTTGTAGCCACGTAATTATTTAACCCCAATTGTCGCTAGGGTCTGTGGGTAAATCCTCTGTCTTTATGATGTGGACTCAACGCAAGTTTAATCCTAAACACATTGAAACAATGCAAGCCACATTTAAGGAACAGGTAGTACGCCTACCAACCGGTAAACGTTGCACAGTGGCACTTTGGGTAAGTAAACAGCCTCAACAGCAAAAAAAAAAAGCCAAACAAATCAAATAATTTGATAAACGTGAACAAACGCTTAAAACATTTGCTTACGTGCGCCAATATTCTTGAAATAGATGTATTGGTCTTTCTGCGAGAGCTACACTTTTTCCTATATAACATACATCACTGACAGCCTCTCCTAGGATACCGCTGGCCAAGAGAGGTACAAATAAGGACTAAAAGAAAAAAAAGAACAACGCTAGGCTAATTACTAACTAACTACAGGTTCCACGCATTAAGTCCAATCTACTACAGAGACGCCAATGGTAACATGATCGGTTTTATTCAATAATTTCCTGTGTATTTGCGTTTGACGTTTTTCAAAAAAATCAAACCAGAATACGACTGACATTTCTCAACGCTCAGTTGTTGCCCAAAAAATATTGCGGTCACGCTCCCATTAATTTTTTAGCGACGACAAGCAAAGTCTTAGTGTCATTTATTACTGAGAAATCTTTTTTTTTTTTGGAAATACCGTAATCCTCCTGACATATTTTGGTAGGCGCTATCCTTGTTTACGACATTACAGACAATAAATCTTTCACAAGGGTAACAAACTGGGTAAAGGAGTTACGCTCAGTGCGCGGAAACGACATTGACCTCGTGATTGCTGGTAACAAGATAGACTTAGAAAAACATCGTGCTGTTAACAAGGACGAAGCTATAGCGTGAGTAGCTGCTTCAATGTATTTCATAATAACTAACCACTTGCATCACAGTTACGCTAAAACTCAAGGAGCAGAGCACTTTGATACATCAGCAAAATTGAACAAAGGAATCCACGAATTATTCGGCAATTTAGCAAAGAGTGCGTAACCTCTGCCAATCTGGTTGATCCACGTTAACGTATTTTTTTGCAGAGATGATGGAACACGGAGACAAAGGTCCAGGAAACACTAAAAAGCACGTGCAATTGCCATTGATTGCAGTTTTTTAATATTCCATTTTTATCTTGCGAAGAAAAAAAACTAACTGATCCTATGCAGACGTTCCGAGCGTACCCTAATTATCGACAACACATCTCCGGAACCAAGGAGAACTGGTGGATCATGCTGTGGATCATCATAATATGCCGTGTATAACGTTCTTCCCACGTTCAATAGCAAAACTCAATTTGTAATCTACGTGTAAATAATTCCATAAAGTATCAGTCAACATTAAACAAAGACAATTTTATTTTTTTGTTGATCATGGCAACTGAAGCAAACGAGCAGAATTTGTACGAGCAGAAAAGTGTTAAAGCAGGCAATGTAAGTTTGACGCTGTGGATGCGTCGCGCAAGCACTGGTGGGGCATGTGGTGGGCCTTCAAACTCATCTTCTGACGCCCCTGACAATTTTGGATTGGACATGTGGTCGTACGCTATTTTATGTGGTTTTTGATGCTAAACACGCGTGTTTATATCTGCTTTGGTACTTGCAAATAGTTTACAAGCGTTAATTAACACTTCAGACGCTATTAAACCGCGTGGAGATAGCGTGATTGAACTTGGGTGCGGATTGGGTGTTGTTGGTGCGTTTTGATATCCTCACGTTACAAACGGATGTAAACAGATCCTTACAGTGAGAATCAGGTATTGCTTGTGCCAAAATGCTGCAAGCGAAACGAATTACCAACATTGACGTTTGTATATCTGATCGCGATCAAAAAGCCCTGGACTTGGCGAGCAAGAATATAGCGACAAACAAACTCGATGACGTATGCAAAGCAATCAAACTCGACTGGGCCAATCTATCTGAGTGCCCCAAATATAATCTGATACTGGGTACACTGATCACGTGATCGTATCAACAAGAATTACGTTAACACTTACCCAATTTCAGGTGCAGATATAATTTACGTTTCAACAATGGTACTTCGCTCACTTTTAACACAACTGACATTAATTAAATTAGGTCAAGCCATTATTGGATACCATATGGTCCATCCTCGCGCCATCTGGCTTATGTTTGTTGTGTCATCCTCTCAGGTACTCAGTTATAGGTATTGACGAGAGGGGCAAGGCAATACAGGAGTCCACAGATACTGTCCTAGAAAAGTTCATGAGAGAATTAGGCTCTTACAAACCGCTACTGTATTGTTTACAACTGGCCGAGGTAGTGTATAACAATGATACGCACAGAGTGCTGGCCATTGCCTTCGATAAAAGCGTTCTTGACCAACTTGGAGAAAAAATGTAACATTCCAAAAATAAAGCTGTAAACGCTTTAATAGATACAATTTGAAAGGGCAACACGTGTTACCAAGATTTCTCTCCGTTCCAAACAATGTTCAGTGATTGCACGTTGCATGATGCAATGTTACCAAAAAACTTCGTGACTTAACCAGTTTTACGGGTATTCACCATAATTACAACACAACAGGGACAATGAAAGCCACGGTACTTGTCAAATTAACAAGAAATGGCGCAGGGTGCGTTTGCCCATTACTTCCCAACAATTATAAATCGATAAATACGATCTCCTACACGCCGACATCTTTGCAAACCTCTCTTCAAACCATTTTGATGCGCGTGAATCTCACACAAATTGTAGGAATGAGTGGACACGCATAGATGCCCCAAGCACCAATACGATCGTTGTTAGGAAGACCCTTGGCAGAAGATTACGAATCGTCGTTGTATCTGACATTCCACTATCCCAAACTGCACTCTTGGATATCAAACTTGTTCAAATAGACGATACCGTACGTATTGTTCAGCTATGATCTGTGTTTTGGCGTGTTGGCGCTTTTTTCCCATTTTCTCCGCTAACTGCCACTAGGGCATGGAAACTTCTTACACAATGGATTCCAATGCTTTCGAGCTTCGTGGTATTTACCACAGTGTAACAAAAATAGGTAAGGGGTTAAACAGTATTGCCGTTTCACTAAATATATAATTTTCAGCAGATAATAATTCTCGTGAAAACAATCAAGTTTATGTTATGGATGTAAAATTGTACAGAACTGACCACAGATTCTACTTTACTGTTGGTGTGGAAGACGCAATGAATACACAGCGATGCACAACGGCTGATTTTGTAACAAGAAGTAGGCACATCAATTTTTGTAGTAGAAGGAGATGATCACAAAAGGGGAAAGCCGTGACTCACAACTCCTTTTTTTAGAATGTAACATAAAAATTTTCCAAAAAAATGCTGTAAATAATCGAATGTAATAAAATAAACAAACAATCACAAGAAATGAAAGTAGAATGGTAGCACAAGTTGTATAAACAAGTATTTTAATCTCACACAACCATAAATCTAATGAGATGTACAACCGTAATAATGCTAGCTAGTCTGACCATTCTTCGTCAGATACCTCATCATCTTCAAGGTCACCTCTACGTGACGCCATAGCGCTCGCAAGCGTATCAGCTAATGACCTTTGTCCAACAGCACCGAGTGCGCCAAGGTCTGGTAAATCTTTCTTTGATTCAGTTTCATCCACGTGACGAAGCTGAGTGCCTTTGTGAATCTAAACCCTGCGTCAGACAAGAGTGAAACTCACACGATTAGTAATACCTCTGATAGGAGACCAGCTGATTTTCCTTGCTTTTGAGGTGTTCCAGTAGTAGGATGTGGCGCCCTTGGGCGCGCAGGGGGAGGGCGAGCAGCTATTCAGGATTAAAAGGGTGCGTTCTTATAAAAAAATAACTAGGTACCTCCGCTTGCGCCAGGTGGAGGTGGTGGTGGGGGTGCGCTCATACCGGCAGGTGAAGGTGCTGGTGGAGGCGGTGGCGGTGATGGGGCAGCAGAAGTTCCAGGCATGGGCGGTGGTGTCTCACCATTAGCTGTCATGTGATCCGAAATTACACCTAAACAAAATTTAATGTGGGTTTTTTTTTTTGTTTCATTAAAACCTGTAGCGTACCCATCATAAACGCGGCCGTCTCTGGATTCTTAAGTTCCGACTTTTTGACACCAGCAGCCTGGAAGAGTTTTTTCCAATCCTCTGGGATATTTCTAACAGATGCGTGTCAAAATTACAATTAAATTGCTAACTCCTCTTACCTGACTTCGAAACCTTGCGTCTTGTCCCAGCCAATATGTCTTTGATGTCTGAAATTAGTAGGACCTGATAAAGAGAATCCTTCAGGCGCTGCTGGCTCCTTGTGGAAGAGCTTTGAAAAGAAGTGACCCTTTTTCTTTTTCTTCTTGGACTTTTCATGTTTTTCGTGTTTCTTTTGCTTCTTAGCGCCAACAGCGCTCTTGGCAGCATTGATTGTTTGAAAAAACTGGGTTGCGTCGGTTTCATCTATTAACCAGTGTCAAAAAAACGTTAACGAAACTTGGATCCAGAACGGCATAAAAACGTGTTGCAAAAATCTTTTTTGACGCCACTAACCAGCGAAAGACAAGCCCGCTATGTGGTCGTCTAGTTCGAATGCATGAAAGAATGAGGTCGTTTGCTGATAAATGACGTCGATGTACAGTTCTTGGTCCCACACTATGGTCCTTTTCTAATGCCGCGGTTTAGGTTTGTGATACAGTAAAGTTCATGTTTGTTGGACTAGATAAGCAAAAATACGCAGTACGTACATCTAAATCAACGAGCTTTACATACCAAGAGTTGCTCGAGTTAGATACAATTACAGCGGCGCCCATTAATCCTGTATCGCTCCATGTAGAGCCGTCAGCGACGTACAGCTTTACAGCAGTTGCTATGTGGTACTAACAATAAGATTAAAGGCAACAATGCAAATAGTTCAAAAAAACTACGTTTTAGTTGCGTATCACGAACCTCAAAACCGCTTGTAGCGTTTTTAACGCATGCAATATCACTAGAGTCAAGAGCAGGCATAATTAAAAACACACTACGATGTGTCTAGGCGTTAGACTAGTTTTCAGTGAGAGTTTTAATTGAACAGGGAGCGATGTGACCGGTACCCCCAAGTCTTGATAATTAAAAATAACGCAAGGGACCAATTTTTTTTTTTTTTGTGCAATTTTTGAATTTTATTCAGTTTTTTTTACTTTGCATTTTGTACATAGACCAATGCTGTAGAGCAAAAACGAATGGCCCAAATGGCAGATATACCTAATACAATCCCTGCCAGGGACCAAGAAACAGTTGCTGACCAAGAAACGCACCTCCTTGGAAATCTGTTAGACGACAGGGAAGAAAAGAGCCAAATGCACAACGGGCAACCGAATAACATGCCAATGCCACAACCGCACTTATTGCCACCCGATAGGCCCTATTCAGCGCCACCGGTGGTGTTTGATTCCGGTGTTAACATAGAAGATGACGATCTCATGAATCAGGTAATTAGCACTCGCCAAGCGTCAAAAACGCCTAGTTTTTCCTTTTGAGCTTTCACCTTGATTGTCAGACTTAAAATTGGCTCTCCATTGTTTATTTGTACTGTTTCAACGACAAATCCGCTCAGATTCTTTGTTGTGACCCTTATTTAGATTATTGGCGGTGGATTTGGCCTAAACTACCCACGCGTATCTCCTTCAATATCTCTAGGATGGGATACAGCCTTCAATCCGCCTCACCCCACTAGTATCCACCAAAACAAAAAAATTTAAACTGAAAATACTGAAAGTTTTTGTGTTATTCTGATTTTCAAACGCTCTTTGAAAAACAACAGCGTCGCTATTTGGGGTAAAAGTGACATATTGGTTTGCAATTTTGTCTCTTTTTTTTTTTTTTTGGTGAGCTTGCGAACCAACAAATTACTCCCTCTTACGCGCTGTGACAATGCACTTGTATTCCTTAACACTAAAGAACCGCCACATGAGATGCTAAATGATCACGCTCGCCAAAACCGCATCCCAAATGAATACGAACGCCATGATATGCCTAACGGTATGCACCGTGATACAAACAACCCTCACAACGAGCCTGCTGGATTCAACGGTAGATTTGCTTCGAGTGGTTCCAGTGGATTTCCACCAAACGGTGTTGGCGCAGCGCCAGGTACTTTGCGTGATTGTAAACTACTCGAGTTTTCTATTTCTGTTATTATTTCTTTGAGCTAATTTTTTTTTTTTACAAGGCTGGAATCGCCGTGAGCCGCGAAGAAACCCTGCACCTATTGGTGTAAAACCGCCTACGCCTGTAGGAATAAATCCGTCTGTTGATTGGGGACAAAGCGAATTAAATGGGTACCAAAGATTTGTTTTTTTTTTTCATTATTTTTTTTGCTGTGTAAAAAAAACGTTAAAAAGAATGCTGCTGTGATTCAATATTTACCAATTGGGTTTTGTGTCCTTATTTTTTTGTGTGCTTACGTGGTTAGCGATTACGGTCAACGGTCTCCAAAACTCATAAAAAAACCGTTTGCTGAGCGGCATTCGCGTAGGGGTAATCAGGGCCAACAACAAGGAGGTCGCATGCATTCTGCTCGCGCATCACTCCCTTTCAACCAAGTACCTCAGCACAATTTGGACCCAACAGTGTACCCAGATACACGTCAAAGTGGGCTAACGCAACAAATGCAACAAATGTCTCTTGGTATTGACCCAGGGGTGCGTATTCTCGCAACGTTTGCTTTTTTTTTTTTTTGTGACCTAGTTTTCCCTACTTTTTTTTTTTTTCAGTCGAAGCCTTATGCGTTGCTTTAGATGTCTTCGTTTACACCTACAACACAAATTATTGGCACTGCGGGATTACCACATGGCGGATTTTATACACCTACTACAGTGCCTTATCCAGGCTTTAGCATGGTCCGCCCTGCGCAACAAATAGGCGTCGTACGCTTTTGTTTTGAGTGGTTTTTGTAATTGCCTTACATAATCTTAGATTGGCGTTCCGCAAGGCCAAAACCCACCGCAAATGGTCATGCCAAGACGTGGTCTTTATGCCAGTACGTAAATTAAAGGAGTTTATGCTTTTTCTTTGTATTGTATTATGTGGTTGCCTGATGTAACACGTATTATCCAGCTCCTCATCCAATTGGTTCTGTGCCTGTACAAAAAGAGGCGACGCACGGACAACGCAGCCAGCGCGGACAACACAGCCAGCGTGGACAACACAGTCCTCATAATCGCGGTCAGCATATGCACAGCCCTCATGGTCAACATAACCAACATGGTCAAACACCTTCGCCAGATTATCACTTTGGGCCAAACTCGATGTACCAAGAGCGTCAACCACAACGCAACTTGGCACCTGGTTCAGGATCTTTTATGAACCAACAAGGTCCTCCTAGTCGAGAACCTATTGGGTCTGGAACACTTAATAGAGGTAAATATATTTTTGATAAGCGATTTGCTGCCAATACAAATCTCACAAAAAGTAATTAGGTGGCTATTCTAACCGCGATAATAATGGTGGGAATGGAAGCTCTTCGTCTCGTTCTAGGCCAACAAGCACTAACAGGCCAATGCGCAGCTCACTTCTTGAGGATTTCAGAAACTCGAAGAACAATAAAAAGTTTGAGCTAAAAGTACGCAATAAATCAAAAGTATGTTTGTAATTTTGTTGCACTAACAACTTGAAAAAGGATATTGTTGGCCACTTTGTGGAATTTTCTGGTGATCAACACGGTTCGAGATTTATTCAACAGAAACTCGAAACTGCGTCAACTGCGGAGAAGAATATGGTATTCAAAGAAATCTACCCAAAGGCTTTATACCTAATGGTGGATGTATTCGGAAACTATGTGATACAAAAATTTTTTGAACACGGTGCGCTTTTTCATCCTCTTTTTTATTTTTTTGAGCTTTGGTGCTTGAATTTGGTCTTTTTATGTATCATTTGTGCTGATGTCGCAAAAGGTACCCCTGAACAGAAGCGCCTATTAGGTGAGCAATTGAAGGGTCAAGTTGTTTATCTATCGCGACAAATGTATGGATGTCGCGTTGTACAAAAAGCCCTTGAGGTAATCGATGTAAAGCAACAAGCGGAGCTTGTAAAAGAACTAGAGGTGAGGAAGGATAACCTTTTTTTTTTTTTTTCTTTTTTTTCTCATTGTTAATCATTCGCTCTTTTACTTATTTTTCTCGCTTAGGGACACGTTCTCAAATGTATAAAGGATCAGAATGGCAATCACGTCATTCAAAAGGTTATCGAGCAGGTTGGAAATGCACGTGCTTTGTCCTCTTTACACGTAAAAAACAAACCTACTACCCCACCCATTCTTCTTTCTCTATTTTTGGGAAATTGTACTGTATAAAGCTCACTATCCCTTAGGTCCCTCCACACCTGAGCCGATTCATTGTCGAGACCTTCCAAGGTCGTGTATACCAATTGGCAACTCATTCATATGGGTGCCGCGTCATTCAGCGCATACTCGAACATTGTCCTGAGGTATTATTATTTTTTGTTGGAGTTGTATTTTGGTTTTTTATGTTATGCGCAAACAAAAACCAACTGATATATGATTTTAGTGTGTACTTGACGAATTACTTGGTTGTGTGCTCGATTTGGTAATGGATCAATATGGTAACTACGTTGTACAGCATGTATTGAAGAATGGATCACCAAGGTATTTTTTTGGTTACCTTCGTGAAGGTGAATGTAAAACTAAAATTGTTTTTCTAGTGACAAAAAACATATCGTTGCCCAGATGCAAGGTCGCGTGTTGGCCTTGAGCCAACACAAATATGCCAGTAACGTCATCGAAAAAGTCGTACAGCATGGTTCGTATGAAGACAGGGATTGGATTATCACTGAGGTGCTAGAAGAACACAATGGGTTAGTTACTTTATTTAAATTTTATTCGAACACTTTCTTTTGTTTGCTAACTTATCTGATAGCACTCTGGCGCTAGAAATAATGATGAAAGATCAATTTGCAAACTACGTCATTCAAAAGATAATCAATGTGGCAGAGCCTAGACAAAGAGAGCGCCTGGTACGGAATTAAAGATATTTGATGATGTTTTGTTGTCTTGCTGATTTTTTGTTTCCTCTTTTTAGGTGCGCAAAATTCAACCACACATTGCCACTTTGAAGAAGTACACATACGGAAAGCACATTATTGCCCGCCTGGAGAAAATCATAGGCAAGGGCAGCTTGGGTTGAGCTGGAGGGCTCTCTTCAGTCAAGTTTTTTTTTGTCAGGTCAACAAAGACATTGTTTGATAGTGTACAGAAATGGGAACCGGCTTTTATATTTATCTTGCTGACTGACAGAAGAAGCACTGACGTTTTGTTAATTTGTTCATGTTTGTTTTGTGTATATACTGTAAATTGTATGTACGTTTGCATGAACTTCCTAATGTTGATATTGTAATAAGAATAAATGTCAATAGTTCATGATTTAAAATAACATGTTTGATGAGATTTTGTAACTTGTAACAAGCCCTTACAAAGTAGTATAATGTTTAGTAAACACAATCAATACATAACAATGCACAATATAGTATAGTTGGTGGTGATGTACAAGCATGAAGGATGTAGGGTTAAGGTTACCTAAACCTCTACTTTTTTGATTTTATTAGATTTTGCTACTTTCATGGCTGTGCCGTTAGGCACAGGCATGTATTATTATGATGTGCAGCATCAAAAATGATATTCGTGCACTACATGGCCCATGAGCAACATGTGAACTTTTTTTTTTTGCAAATTTTGAAATATTTTTACCATGCAGTTGCATTTGGAGGCTGCATTTACAAATGTATTTTTAATTACTTTATGTATGTACATATATGTTATTAGGCCATATAAACGTGGTACAAGCAATAATTTATTTGTAGGTATTCATAGTGATGAGTTATATAGATGTAAGGGTTAGGGTTATAATGAAAACGAGCCCACTAGCTGAGCAGAAATATGGCTTCAAGCACCCCTCATGAAAATATGAAATATGTTTCTAGCCCTTAAATGGCCGTTGCAAGCCAAATATGGCATCGAAATTATCATAGGTATCCTTCATAATGAGATAGCATTTTTAGTGGCATTTTTACCGCTTTTTAGCACTTTTTAGCGGCAAAATCATGTTGGCTTAAGGATTGCTTACACAACGGCATTATAAAATCACCTATAACACCCCACAAAGCTTTTTTGTATGCGCTTATAATCTGACTACATGATGCAAGCAACGATTTGGTCATAGATGGTCATGGCTTTTGGTGATTCGAATGCGCGTTCATTGCTTATTTTTAAGCAACTTCTTTTTGCATGAGGGCCTCTCTTGCCATATCGTCTCGTGGGTTAGGGTTAGGGTTAGGGTTAGGGTACTACTACAGAGGTGCCAAATGTTTTAGCAGATTCTGATCCTTGAGAATACCCTTTGAAAAAATAGAATACTTTTTCTTATGTAAAACACCGCCGCGATGTTGGTAGAAGCAACTAGATTTGTGTCAGTGGCATACATGCTGAGATAGCCATTTTTGAGGCCTTTTTTTTGCTTTTGGCAGCCAAAATCCAGCTGATTTTCATTTGATAGAAGTTTGTATGGGGGCCTTGATTACAATAATGCCTATGTCAACCTTAAATATGTACTTGTATGTAATTTTAATCATAGATTATGATGCAACCAACGATATTGCCATATGTGCTTACCATGTAAAGTTATTAATACATATGTTGCTTTCATCTTTTCTTACAACACGTTTTTGCATGTAGTCACGACCATGTGCATTATGAAAAGGGCGCTAATTTTGCGTGCGGTCGTAATATTTAGCGTATATCATGGTACAAACGTGTATTTTGGTGGGTGGCATATATGCGATTCAAAACTGGCGAATTGTGAAAATTGAAAATATTTTTTTGATTTTGGATGGCTCACCACCATACCCCAAGATACTTTTTGTCCCCAAATTCATATTGACCAATTTAGATTTATGCATGAAAGTATGGCAAGCAAGATGATATAAGAATTTTTTACCTACATGCCATAATAGATTTTTGGAATTTTTTGGGATTTGGCCTGAAATATGTTGGCTGCCTTTACTTATGGTGGTAGCTGTATAGCATAGCCCTAATTTAGGCCAATTTTGCAAGCTAATCCCAAATCTTTGTGTGATTTCAAAAATATAAAATATATGTCGTTCGGCGAAATAATTGGATTTGCAGGCATTGATACTTGGTTGCTAAGAAATGCTAAAAATGCTGATTTTTCCAACATGTTCTCCAACCCCCCCTTGCTCCTCCGCTATACCATATGCCTTGTTATATGCTTATCACATGATTATTATGCCATATTTACATGGTGATAAAATCCACAATGTGATTCAGCATAGTGATAGAAATTAAATATTTTTTGTCATTTTATGGTCTACCCATTAGGGTTGCCTTGATTACTCACCATGTATATCATCATATATGTAGCGCTTGCTGTATCAAGTATTAATATGTCTTGTTTTATTATTTATGAAGTATGAGCAATTTATATTGCCCTGGTGCATAATTATGAGGTGTTTTTATAGAAGTACTAAGTTTTTTAATATTTAGTGTATATTTTCGCTTAATGAGCAAGACTTGCCTTTTTTGGTAGTTGATTCACCGAATGAGAATCAGCAAACACTAGGGTTTAAACCCCTAAGCCCTAGTATACAAAACTCTAATTCACTGATACTAGGGTTTTCACCGAACGTTAGGGGTTAGGGTTTAGGAGTATGTACCAACCGTATTTTTTTGTACACTACTCTACCCTGTTGTAAAATTTTTTCGATTTTTTTGGCTTTTTTTTATGTTTTTTGCACATACAATCTCCCTGTAGGGTTACAGCAAGATAGGGTTTTTTACAAACCCAGGACCTCATCAACAATCTTGCAAACTGTCAAATTCTCATTTTTTTCTTACTTTTTTTAAACAGGCGAAATTTCCAATTCACATTTCGAAACACGAAATTTTCCTGTCTATTTCTCAACGCAATTATTGGGGGAAAAAAAGCCTCATTTTACTTTTTTGACTTTTCATAAATCAAGGATGAGCTCAGATGAAGACCTCTCTCTCATAAACATTGAGTTTTCTGATGAGGATGAGCCCTTCAAAGAAGCTGATGGTAAGCCCAGGCTCAGGAGGAAGAGAGTACTAGGTACTAACCTCTTTTTTACTCTTTGTTTTTTTTAAAACCCCCTTTATTAGTCTTATTTTAATTTTTAAAGACTAATAAAGGGGGTTTTTTTGCTTTTAAATGGTTTTTTCAAAACCCCTAATTTTTCAAATAAATTTCGAAAAAAAAATGACGGTTTTTGTACACGGTTTTCATGTGTCCGATTTTTTCGTTACCATGCGGTTTTTTTGCATGGTAGAACCAAACCCAAACGAGGATTTCGTAACACGCAGAACGCGTGTGCGTTGTTTTTCATTTGGTTTTGGTTCACACTGTTTTATTTTGCTTTAATTTTCAACAGCGAGCTCGCCGTGGCATTAGAACACGTATATCGCGTGTTAGAAAGTCGCGCTAGTTGGCGGTTGGTTTTGGTACACAATTAAATTGTGTACTTTTTTTTTAATTTTTTTTGTTGTTTTGCTTTTTTTACAGACCATGAGCTCGTTGTACGGTTTTAAACACGCTTTTTACGTGTTCGTACATGACCGCGAGCTCGCGGTCGGTTTTTGTACACATAAAAAGTGTGTACTTTTTTAAAAACTGTTTTTTTATAAAGTCTTGCTTTATAACTGACTGTAAGCTTGCTGCATGGTATACAACACATGTTTATTGTGTTCGTACCCGACCGCGAGCTCGTGGTCGGTTTTTGTACACATAAAAAGTGTGTACTTTTTAAAAAACCGTTTTTTTTTTATAAAGTCTTGCTTTATAACTGACTGCAAGCTTGCCGTTGTGTATGTAACACATTTTTAATGTGTTCGTTTCTGACTGCAAGCTCGAGGTCATACTTTCCACACAGAAAAAACGTGTTTGTATATTTATTTAATGTGCCATCTTCTAATACTCTTTTTAGCTCCAACAAGCCCTGGTTGGATGATTGTGAGTACCCATGGAAACCACAACACTGAAACAAAAATTGTGGGTACTCTCATTGGAGAACACAGAGATGTTATCTTTGGTTTTGAGTAAGTTGGTTGTTTTTTTGGTTTTTTTTTTGTTTTGTCCATTTTTTTTTTTTTTATCCATTAAATTTTGCGTTCAATGCAACACGCGTGGCGCATGTTCGTAAACGTAGCTGTCATTTATATTTTTTTTTTATTTTTTGTTTTTTTTTTTATTTTTTGTTTTTTTTTTTATTTTTAATTCATTTCAACTAATTTATCTATGTAGAGGTGTTATCATAGCCAACCAGTTGGTTTATGCTAAAACCATGCCCATCAAGAGGATGAAGAGATGCCTAAATGGGTTTTTTGCTGCCAGCTTTGACAATGTGTTGGAGTCCCAAATAACTCCTAACAACAAGCTGAAGGCAGCATTCAAGGTACGTTTTCCGATACATACACGTTCGGGCTGTGTTCGTTTTATTTCAGTTTTTTTTTTTGATTTCAGGGCTAAAAATATTCCCAGCAAATGAACTGTAATTGCTGTAAATTTTAGGTAAAAATTACTGTCAAATGACAAAATTTGCAGCAAATCAACAGCAAAAAACTACAGCATTTGACGGAAAATTCAGGGTTTTTACTGAGAAATTCAGTAAACATATCAGGCATTTACTGCCATAATTTGTCTAATAAAGGAGTCATTTGCCATCTCAACTCAGCAAATGGTGAGGTTATTTGCCATCACAACTCAGCAAATGGTGAGGCCATTTGTCGTCACAGCTCAGCAAATGGTGAGGTTATTTGCCATCACAACTCAGTAAACAGTGAGGTCATTTGTCGTCACAGCTCAGCAAATGGTGAGGTCATTTGCCATCACAACTCAGCAAACAGTGAGGTCATTTGCCATCACAACTCAGTAAACAGTGAGGTCATTTGCCGTCACAGCTCAGCAAATGGTGAGGTCATTTGTTGTCACAGTTCAGCAAATGGTGAGAACATTTGTCGTCACAGCTCAGAAAATGGTGAGGACATTTGTCGTCACAGTTCAGCAAATGGTGAAAACATTTGTCGTCACAGCTCAGCAAATGGTGAGGTCATTTGTCATCACAACTCAGTAAACAGTGAGGTCATTTGCCGTCACAGCTCAGCAAATGGTGAGAACATTTGTCGTCACAGCTCAGCAAATGGTGAGAACATTTGTCGTCACAGCTCAATAAATTTCAGGGTCATAATACAATAACTAGCCTGTTTATTTCTTACACTATTACAAAAACAAATAACCATTTTCTTTGTTTTTCTCCTTCAGCTCGGCAATTGAATATTTTTGTAAACACTCCAACACTTAAACAATAATAATTAGCGCTCGTATCACAAATGAAAAAGACGTACAGCCAATGTGATGTCTGGTTAGATTTGCATTATTTTTTAAAGAAAACCGTTTGAAATAATTGATAATTTGATGAGAACTAACAGCAAGCTTGGCATTCTTTAAAATTCTTTTCGCTATCATATCTTCTCGCTTCTACAACACAGTGTTAGCGCATAATTGATTGTAAAGGAATAAACACCTCATTTTTAAGCTGTGCAATAGCAGCAAAAATGTATCTTGCCGTCATTTCTGCATTCTGTTGATATGAAAGGTTTTTGTTGTTGATAACTTTCATAGCGTAGTCTACATTAACAATACGTTTGTATGATTCCAAAGTTGGCATAAAATTGAGCATGCTGTGAACACTTGTTCCAGGACCTATTACAAAGAATGAATAGTGATTGCAAAAGTAAAAATGATATCGCACAACAAATAATTACACACTCGTCCTTAGGCACAGCTATCATCGACAACCAACCACTGTAACAAAAATAAACATACAAATGGGTCAAAAACTATACATGTTGTTTGTGTAGCAATCAAATAAATCAGTTGGATTAACAATTTTGCATCCTTTGTCGTTGTACAAAAAAGAAACTACACCAAACACCAAGCATGTGTCAGCAACCTATCAATAAATAAGCACATCAAGTAAACAATCATTACGACCTTCAATGGTTCTTCTTCGCTCAGTGGTTTGTTGAATCCAATAATTTTGTGCTCGTATGTCGTTTTACCTAAAATAATGAGCCTGGTTTTCTCTGAGTACCAACTTCAAAACGCATACAACTACAAAAAGAAAGAAGTTAGATAACATCAAATAATAAAAAAACAGTACCTCGCTATTGCCACATCAATGTATGCCTTCATTTGTTTTGTATTAGGGGTTCCATCTTTAGAATACAGCCAAACACAATCTTCATGTAGTTTGTTCCATGGTGAATCATTTGTTCAGAAAAAGACAATTTTGTTTGGAAAACTTCAAGAGAAGCCTTTGAAGATACTGCTAATATGAAATTAGTATACATACACCAAAGCAAACGCAACAAACCAGGTATGAAACCAAGTGCGGAGCCAGTCACAGTGACACCAGGTGCGGAGCCAGTCACAGTGACACCAGGTGCGGAGCCAGTCACAGTGACACCAGGTGCAGAGCCAGTCACAGTGACACCAGGTGTGGAGCCAATCACAGAACTAAGCGCAATACCATTCAAAGCAGCAGGCATAGAACCACCCAGCTCAGAACCACTTGGCACAGAATCAGTAGCACCTGTAGAACTAACAGCAAAATCAGATGTGGCATTTGCCATAGCATTATCATGTAATGAAGGTTGCGACAAATGGTATTGATCCATAAATGTGTTCATCAAGTTTGTAAATTGATTGATGTTGTTTGAAAGCACTTCATCGTACTCATCACTACAAATCAATCAAAAATGAGAAAATTAACACTAAATTGGATCCAATACCGTACATGTACTTGAAAGCATTATGCTTATTGAAATGGGTAGTGGCTGAAATAAAATACATATCAAACATCACTTTTCCATTCATTAACATGTCCCAATAGCTATTAAACTACAAGTAAAAAAATTAGAAAGCGAACAAAGCAGTGAGAAAGCGCACCATTGTTGTAAACATTTCTTTTGTTTTTTGTGTGATTTTAAATGTGAGTCCTACACAAAATACGCGAGCATGAAAAGCTGTTTGAGCGATGGCCACTACATGTAACAATATAAGCAAAAAACTCCAACAAATAGCAACATTTACTGCATACCTGCATCCTCTTTAGAAATGCCAGGTCGTTTCGCTTTAATTGTTCTTAAATATGCCATTATGTAGCCTTTTATCTTTTTTAATAGGCTCACATATTTCGAGGTGATGACTTTTGGATTAAAAATAAACTTTCTGAGGGTTTCATCTTCTTGCCATGCAATTTTTATGTCGTTCAATGTGTTAGTTTTGTCTGTGTGGCTGGTGGCTCCGGCTTCAAAAAATGCAATGTGAATTTTGGTCAATTCTGTTGCCTACAAAAAACCATAAATAATGTACCGAAAATAATTATTTACTCGTACCATCATTGAAACCTGAGTAGGCATTGAGTTTTTCTTTATCACATCAATTTCTTTCTTTTGGCTATTTAGCTTGTTGACGACAACATGCATTAAATCATGTACCCCTCTAAATAGCTAGTAAGTTACAGAAAATGTAAAACAAAAAAAAGAACGTAATTTTGCTTTTACTTACTGTAACATGGCCTCTATATGCTCCGGAGTCATTTGCCATTTTGGTGGTGGTGTATTTGCCATTTCATTCAAGTTGGGTGGAGTATTTGATGCCATGTTGAAGTTAATATTACACCGGAGTTGACTTTTTGATTTAATTTGGTATGGCATAATGGTGGTAGTTTATCAGCCGTATGCCATCTTCTGGTGTTGTATACATTTGTGCCAATTTGTAAACACTTTTTAGCTCCACACATGCCATTTCATTGGCAGGTTCTATCCTATTAAAACAATGAGAACAGTTTCACATTGGATAAATCCCGTACATAACAAACTCAGTTTCAGCATCATAGCGGTATTCCAAATTAGAAATGCGATAATAGCTGGTCTATGTTAGTGTATTCTTTGAAATGACAAAAAAAAAAAGAGGACGCACTCTCCAAAAATTAAGACCATTTCAGGTCGATGTAAACTACGATATATTCTTTTGGTTGTAATGTAAATACAATTTTTTGGTCTCTTGTTGGTACGTTCTCCAAGTTTTAAACAATGTCTTCTGATACATTGACAATTTAATTGTCCCATCAGCCGATGTCGCCGAATTGTACATTGTAAACGGGCCATTTTTTATATAATCCACCAACAAAGGAAAGGTATGCTCTATTGCAACCTTTTCACTGAGGTTTAAATATCGTCTGTTGCACTTGTTGTTGCCTAACTCCATAATGTAAATGTTGGAAAAAAAAAACATGCCAAAGTTACTTACGCAAAGTCCATGTCATCTGTGGCCTATAATAAAATGCAGGAGTTATGACACTACAAGCAGGAGTTCGTTGTTTTTTGACAACCACAGTTTTACACACTTCATCAAACTTGCCAGAATAAGAAATCATCAACCATGGGATTTCTTTACTGGCAATGTCACTAAATTTGTTAAACCAGTTAAGTTATTTTATCAATAACAGCGTACACTATTTTATTGTGATTTTTTGAAGAGTGCTTCCAACTCTTAATGGTTGCGTGCTTAGATTCACAGGCATAAGTGCTTAATAGTAGTAAGTTAAATAAAAAAGTGACAAAAAAAATTGCCTGAAATGTTTAAATACGCCAAACTTCTTGACCATGTACTCATAGTGATAAGGTACATGAAAATTGATTGTATCAGTGTTTAAGCCTATTTAATACACCTTTTGTAAATAAAGTATTGGAAATACAGACCGTGCCTGGAAAGTTGTTTTTTATAGCTTTCAATAGATTTTTATACATTTCAGTAACTCTACATAAATGCCGTTGCTCCAAATAATCTCTTTGAGTCATCACTATAAATGCCAATAAACTTTTCCTTTAAATCATGAGCAACAAAAATAACAGCAATCAATAAGAACAAGTATAGTAGTACCACATTGACATCATTTCTTCTGACACCATTCCGCGAAACACTAGCAAAGCCATTTTTAAAAATGTTCTCATATCCGTGCCATCCCAGCTGTCTTTTACCATGCATCCTTTTTTGTTCCAAACAGCCTTCATCCTAGTAACTTTGTTACAATACTAAAACAAGAAATAAACTGGTCTCACTTTCCCAAAGATTTGTTTTGTCCTCGAATGTATTTTAATCATTTGTTGATGTTTCTCTTTATTTCCTCTGTTGTATCTTCTTGCTGTAATTGTTGTAGCGTGTGTATCAAGACTATTTTGGCTATGCCCAAAATGATGTTGTGAAAAGGACAATATGGTGAATGTAAAAAGAAGTCAAAGCGAAATGGCAACATCAAAGCGAATGGACTCTTAAAAAAATGGCAATGTTAGTCATTTTCCTACTACTACAACAATTACCACTTACTAGTTTTTTTACGCCATAGCAGCTTGTGATGTGTTCATTGTAGTTGAATCTATTTAAATCATCAAGTATTTTCCAGGTGTTTCTTTGTTCTCGTTTAACATCAACTGTGTCAGTTACCATTGTAAAAGAATCTTTTGCAATCCTACAAATTCTACACGGATAGAAACATGTGGGACTTTTCATGGCTAATCAAAATGAGTGAGATAAAAGATAAATAGAAAAAAAATAAAGTTGTTCTTACATATCAGTTTATTGGAACCAGGAGAGTCGCCGAATATCATTGTTAATCTCAAAAACACTGTAAAATACTATGTACAATAAATATCTACAATATGAACCATTACTTGGTACCTTTTTCTCAGCCGCAATATAACATTTGATTCCAGAATAAATACGCAAAAAATCATCTACAACATGCTTCAACAAATCCTCTTCGTGGTGACATTTTGGCAACACAGACAACATCATTTTTCCCGTTGCACTAGCACTATTTGGCATATTTGAAACAACCATGTACAATGGTCCAAAACTGTCTTTCTTGTCATAAGTGAAGTCGTCTTTGCTTATGTATGCTTTTGAAAATGACAATAAGTACTACAAAAAATTTATTTATTTGTACCTGGAAGCAATATATTGTTTGTTCTATCCTGTTTATACCTTTTTAAAACATCGGCAAATATGGTTTTAATATTAGAACCAGTTTCAGGACCTCTATAAACTGGATGTGTTGTGGTAGCTCCATTTACAGTAACAGAAACTGTGGGAAGATCGTCAACAATACACTCTGCAATGCTGTCTCTTCCAGGAAGATGGTAAAGCGCGCGTTTTATGTGGTCTGATGGAGAATAAAAAGGAACCTTGGTGTTGGAGAGCATATCTCCATTATCACTTTTTTTTGAAACTAGGATTTCTTTTGTCGGTTTAAAAGACAATAAAAACTACATTACTAGTCAGGTTACATGGGTAATAATTCTGTTGCTTGCCTTTTCTTTAACATGTTTGAACAGCGTATCTATGCAACATGAAATTATATCTAAAATAAAGGTTAAAAGACGGACAAAAAGCTTCAAATATCAATACCCTGATGTTTCACTCCAAAAAGCATCAATGAGGTGTTAAACAGCGTCAAAATTTTTTGGCAAAGCACTTTAGAAAGCTTGTGTTCCATTTTTAGAGCTAATAATAGATACCCAAACTTTTCTGCTGGAGTAGCAGTTGATAAAGACGCTTTTGGTTTAAAAGCGGGAGGACTTTTGTTCTCATCAAATGCTATACATTGCATTAGTGAATGAAATTTATTTGATATTAACTTCTTACCGTCGGAGTCATTTAAAGCGTTGTTTGTGAGCCAAGGTTCAAGGATGCCATCTCTAATATCTGCATCATAATTGTCTTCAAAGTCAATGTGGGTGTAGCTATCGCCACTGCTTATACTGCTAAAATCCGCAATCTGAGTTATCACCGGCTTCGTCGTAACTATCTCCGTCATCTTCAATGTTAAAATGAACTCCTGACTTTACAATATCATTTAAATGAATGTCTCCATCTAAATCATCATCAATTGGCATGTTTTGGTTTAATAGATCAGACATTTCTTAAAAAGAGATGAATTTAGCTGTGAATATAGATTTAAAATGACATCTCATACCTCTATTTGCCATTGCGGCCATATGTTTCGAAGTATTAACATGTTGATAATAAAAGTACTGTTGATTGTAGTGTTTGTGGCATATATTGCAATAATCTGAGTCAGCCACAGCACTGTTTGAGGCCATGTTAGTTAAAATTGTATTATCACTTCGTGATTAAGTCAGAATGTTTGTGCAAATAAAATTAAAACAACTGATGAATTGATGGCAGTTTATTGCTTTACCTATATCAAAAAAAGTTAACTTCATCATAAGCAAAGGAAGAGTAACAAAATTCGTACATTATTTTTTCATTAAAATTTGACAAGTACTCTTCTTTTAATTTTGTGTAACTATCTTCTCTTGCGACAATTGCTCTATCACTTTCTTTCATTTGTTTTGCCGTTAATGGAGGAATCAATTTGTGTCTGTTGCAACAAGCACAGTTTGGCAAAGTGGAATTTGAAGTCCAATCAGATCTTTTCTGGCACCTAAATATAAAGTACGTTTGATTCCCGCTATAACCCCAACCATGAAGGTAAGCTTTCACAATCAAAGCTTTTTCATAATCTATTGCAATAAAGTTAACTATTGGTTTTAAAAAACGGGCTCATACCTGGTGTTGTCTTTCCTAAAAGTGATAGTGCCAAAAATAAATAAGTTGATCCTGTCCAACTGTCGGTTGGTTTTTGTTGCAATTGCAAAGACCTGTTGGCCAAGCCTACAACTTTTTTGAGTGTGACATCATCATCAGATCCTTGTATTATGAATATATTGTTGTCAATGTACCTACAATTACCATGTCATCAACGAGGGGGCAATTTTAATGCAAGGAAAAAAAAAATAAGAAAAGAAACTCACTCTTTGTTTACTATGACGCTTTTTGTTATAACCTTCAATCCCGGCTTCAATTTTGAATGTTTACTACCATGCATACATGTGTATATAGTAGAGATGAGCTGAAGTTGTTTAAATCTAGTAAAGCTTAACTAATTAAAAAGGAAACAAATAAGGCTTTACCCATTTTTATCATATCGCAATATGTCTCCATCGTCCAACATCAAATTGTTATTGTCATCAATTTCTTTTTTTCGGGCCAAAGACAATATGCAATGCATATTTGCTTGTACTTGTGGCATGTTTAAAGGTACTTTAAGCCTATGATCCCATCTGATTGGTCTAAAAGGGCTTCTTTTCATAGTTGCCATTAACTTGTGCAATTTAAGCATTTTTGTAGCGACAACATTAGAAAACGGCTAAACACACAACTTAGCTAATCAAAATGTGATTGTACTGGTACTGTACCTCATCATTTCTTTCCACGTGTCGTAACACAACTGTAAAATACTGTGTACGGGCTGTAGAGTAAGCAGTTTCAGGACAACTCACTGTTACTGTATGAGGTATGCTCATTGGACTTTTAATAACAGCGCCTTCTTCATCTTCTTCTACACCGTGCAAGCCCCATACAAATTGATTTCCACTTACATTAATTGTGTCGTCAATGAGAAGCTTTTTTGAATAATGACTTTCATTGTTCAGTGCTATAGCAGCACAGGTAAAGCCGCTTCTTTCATTCATTGCTCCTCCAGTTCCATCACAGTGTCTTTCTAGCTCAGCATCTTTCTCTGTCCACCCTTTTAAAAGGTCAAATTGACGAATTATTATTACAATATTACCTTCAGTTCAACATGCAACTTGGAGCAGTCTTTTTTATAATCCAACCCGTTCTTTAAACCACAGGCATAATGAAATGAAATCAAAGGTTCAAGCAATTGTTTGTCCTCGTCCTCTAAACGGTATGTAGTGTCACAGAAATTATTGCCTTTTGTGACTCCTGAAACTGGAGCAATCCAACCCACACATTTTTCGCCATCTTTTGTTTCTTCAAAAGAAACTGAAGAGTATGGACTGACATAATATGGAGTGTTGATATGTGTGTCAGTGTATGCTTTCAACTTGCATGTAGATTAGTAATAAGCCAACAAAGGAATGTGACAGTCAAAAGGGGAAAAACATACCCTGTATCTTAGTTTTTTGACATGACGTTTAACAAATTGTGTTAATTTGTTGTGAATGGTGCCATCATCCAACGCGTTCAATCCACTGAGCTGTGCATAGTACAAATACACACCTATTGGTTTTGTTGGTTCAATAGAATCTTTTTGGTCAGGTAATTTAGTCGCTCTAACTGCATCACTTGCGTAATTGTAAAATCTTCCTAAACGAGTTGCAACTTTTTCTTCATCAACAAGAGAGCTCTCCAATATTTCTTTGATCTTTTGTTGGTCTGACAATTCTCGTTGTAATTTTTGGGAGTCTATTATGATCTCGCTTGAAGTCATACCCACTTTAAAGCATCTAATAGCAGCATTTAAAGTTCTAACTGTAGGTGGCCTTCTTAATTTTGTTCCTCTATGTCCTAACTTTTGTTGTGCCACCTTATGTATAGCCACGGCACATTTATAAACATCAGAAGCTTGTAAGCTCATTGTTTTGGTAGCCTATGATGAAGTTAGCAGACAACAAAGCTAACACCATTATTTAATAAAGCACCTTTTCCAATGTTTCGTAAAATGACTCAGCTGTCGGAATTGGCGCATTTGCTCCAGAAGAAGCTCTAAGTATTGTTTTCAATCTTTTGTGTCTATGCTCAAAATGTTAAAAGGTGATAAAATCCATTGCCGCTTTGTACCTATTGTCTACTTCCAAAGATATGTCTACTTGTTGCAACCAATCCTGTAAATTGTTTTTACTTGGTTTGTATAATTCTTGAGTCACAACGTCTGCCAATAATCCATATAACTTCTTTTCTGTTGAAACTATATCAGCTACATATTCTTTTTCTACATAATTCTGTCTTAAATGGTATTGTTAACAAAATATTGAAAGTAGAATTAAGCACCTATTTTTTGTTTTTTGTTTCTTCTTTTTGACATTCTAACAATTGTATTTAGTCGTGTTTTTTGTATAAAACAATTGAAGTACCATAATAAAAGCCATTTGTACTCCTCTTGTTGGCGGTCGCTTTCTTTTTTTATATTTATACAGAACTTCTCCATCATCTTCTTGGTCAATATCTGACATTGATTCATCACTCGATGTGCCACATGATTTGCTCAATTGATCGCCAATAATTCCCTTGTACAAAATTAGCAAGAATGTATTAAAATAGTGTAATGTACAGCTGTTGGTAGATTGCTATCATTGTCACTATCATTATCACTGTCAAAGCTTATGTCATCTGTATTTTCACTTACAGCATCTTTGTCAACGCCGTCTCCATTTTCAACGCTGTCTCCGTTTTCTATGCTGTCTCTGTTTTCTATGCTGTCCCCATTTTCAATGCCGTCTCCATTTTCTATGCTGTCTCTGTTTTCTATGCTGTCTCCGTTTTCTATGCTGTCCCCATTTTCAATGCCGTCTCCATTTTCTATGCTGTCTCCGTTTTCTATGCTGTCCCCATTTTCAATGCCGTCTCCATTTTCTACGCTGTCTCCGTTTTCTATGCCGTCTCCATTTTCTATGCTGTCTCTGTTTTCTACGCCATCTCCATTTTCTATGTCGTCTTCAACTTCACCTTCAATGTTTACTTCAACGATTGCATTATTTACAGCCTGATCTCTTTCATTGGATGGTGGAACTGTTATGAGGACAGTTCTAGATATTTGTCTTCTTTGCTGCAATATCTGGGCAGCTCTACCACGTCGCCTGTTTGAAACTCTAATACCAAACTTAAATCATGTTTAAGGGGGAACTTATGTACTTTAAGGTATTACCATTGGCAGCGCATTACATTGCTGTTACACATAAAGGAGGAACTTATGACTATTAAGCCATCCACCATTGGCAGCGTAATACAGTTGTTGTATGTGAGAAATAAACTTGTTACTTATGAGGGCAATCTAACTGTTAAGGCACTCACTTAATGCACTAATTACATTACTACTTACCATTGGCAGCGTATTTGACTACTTTAAGTTAGTTGTGAAATAGTTCACAAATTACACGTCATCATTACACAACTCTTTCTTTTTCTAAAAATCATCTCTTATTGGGGTAATCTCACTGTTAAGGCACTCACTTAATGCACTATTTATCATTACTTACCATTGGCAGCGTATTAGAGCACTTTAAGGCAACAGCAAAGCCCATGCGAGCTGCAAATAACCTGAGTTTTCTGGGAAATCTTTGAGCTGGTATCAAAGATTTCCACCTTGTGACTACACAAAACTGGTTCTTTACTTTATGTTACAGTTTTATTATTTAGGATGTTTCACTAAGTTTCACTAATGGGGGTAATCTAAGTGTATTAAGTAAGGGGGCACTCTGGAGTCAAAAAAAAATTTTCTGTAAAGACACTTACATGGTGTAAAATGATGCTGCGGTTTGATCGGCGGTGGTTTCGTTTGATTCCGTTCACTCTCAAGCTCACAATTTGCAAAACAAAAATGGAAATTTTTTTTTTGATCAAAATTTTTGTCGGGAAATAAATGTTAAGTAAGGGTTTATACACTTAAATATTGTTTATTTACTATCAATGGCATCGTTTCGAGGTAAATGTGCCTCTTGTGGATCTAATATACGCTCTAATAAAGAAAAACGACCAATAAAACCAGAATCCATTATAAAAGATGATAAAGCTACACATATATGCCAAAACTGCAATAAAATTGTTTGTGCAGTGCTAAAGGTTAAAAAAGAACAAAAAAAATCCCTTAACTCACGAGGTCGCAAAGTATCCGCTGACTCACTAATTATTGAACGAGAAATATTCGAAAATCTTTTATTGTCAGTACCGTGTACTAAATGCGGTGATACTAACTGGAAGATACCAGATGAAAGCACTGCTACTGGTATAATATCACATTATACACTTAAGTGTCAAACATGTCGTTCTACCAAGAAGTTTGATACACACAATACAACAGAACATGAATCATCAAAAAAATTTACTGCAAATGTCAAAGCTGTAGCAGCTATATCCCTCTCAAGACTAGAATTAAGTCAAGCAAGAGCACTCATGGGCGCTCTTGGATTGCCTGTAATTAACAAAGACTTGGGTACAAAGATTCAAAAATATGTGTGGAAAGCAACAACAGCTGTGGCTACACAAAGCATGCTATCGTGGCAAGAAAAATACAAATTATTGAAAATAGACTTGGTAGCTGATGGTGCTTGGTCACATGTAGCTTATAACAACGCCAGACATGGAACACTATTTGTTATAGATTATAAAATACGGAAAATTATCTTTGCTGGGGTTAAAACTAAACTACAAAACGTTTCTACTGCATCAGGCACACATACATTTGTTGGAAATTATGACGGTTCCTCCAAAGGAATGGAAGGTGCTTTGTTTAAAGATATGATAGAGGAATTAGCTCGCAATGATTTATTAAAAAACGTTTGTAGTGTATCATTAGATGGTGATGCTTCTACAAACAGTGCTTGGACTACAGATACAAGAACGCAGCTTATTCCTGTGTATAGAGATCCAGGTCATATGAAAAAAGCATTTAAAAAGCGATTGCAACTCATTTTTGGAAAATCAAAACGATACGTGACATATCCAGATCGTATAACAACTTGGTTTATGTGTTGTATTAAAGAATCTGAAAAAAAGTATCCCAATGATATATCTGCTATGAGAAATGAGTTTTTGTTTCGTTGGGGATTTACAATGTCTCACTATTCAGCTATCATGTGTAAAGACAAATGTCCATGTATTACAACTCATTGGAAGTCTTGCGAATCAAAATCATCTTTATTTGAAACGCATATGGTGTCTGATGTTTGGACAGAGGTATTCAGTTATTTAGAACCACCAGATCGAGGTAGATTTAAAAAAGTTAGCTGGCACGCTAATTACATTATGTCCAAGTTTGAAAAGAAGTATTTAAACAAAAACTCAGGCAGATATTTAACAGTATATGGAGATGATCAAAAGAAAAAAAAAGCACTACAAAAAGAGGTAACAGCTATCACCAAACAAGTAAACACATTTATTCATGGAAAAAATACTTGTTATGTTGAGTCTCTCAACAATGCTAAGCTAAAATGGGTTTCTAAACGAATCAATTATAGAGCCAGCTTTACTTCTCGCATTCATGCTTTTGTTGTCGAACACAATGAGGGCAAGGTTGAGTTACACAAGCGTGTATTGCAGCAATTATGTCTTGCAATTACTGATTATTCAAAACGCGAATTAGAAATATTGGATCACTCTACAAAACAAGATAAGAAACGCAAGGCCTCGGACAGTTATAAGATGCAGCAAAACGCATTAAAACGAGCTAAAAATATTAAAAAACAAAAAGAAGCTGGTATATCTAATGCAGCTGGAGACGTATATGGAGAGCAAGAAAAAACAGAAGCCATGAGTTCAGAACATGAAGTCCAAGAAATACTAACCTTAGACAATGGTGGAACAAAAGTAGATGTCACAATTATTACCTTAAAAGCATTCTTAAGGCCAAGAAAGATTCTTATGACAGGGAAAAGGCAAGCATTAATTGATCGAGTGTTGGCAAACAAAGATGCAAAAAAAGTGTTAGAAAAAAACAAAAAATAAAATCTACAGTTTTTTGCTATAAAATTGTCAACATCTCATAGTCACCATAACTCACCATGTTCATATTTTCACAATAAGCTTTTAGTTGTATAGGGGACATATGATGAAAAGGTGGGTTCCGTACCTTTCCGTACTACAAAGTGAAAAATTTTCATCATAACAAACTCATTCATCAAGCACTGCATTCAAATGAATCTTTTATTACAGATTAAACTCGCCATTGTGAAGCCCTTCAAAAAAAAAATCAAAAAAAACAATGGCTTACAAGCATAAAAATCAGTTCCGAAATATTTGTCAAAAATTGCTCAGAGTGCCCCCTTAAGCAAACAGCGTCAAACTTAAATGGCTTATTACACACTTTAGACACTTCCTGGTTGACATCTGATATGCCTACATTATATTAAGGAGAATTTCGCATGAAATACACAAAAACAAACTAAATGGCTAAATAATTTTTCAAAGCGCTTCTACGCTCTCAAACTGGCCAGTTTACGCGCAATCAGACAGACAGAGATATTTTTACCAAAAGTAATGGCAATAAAAAAAAACTCAGTTTACTATTTTTTTTTGTGAGAGCCAAATTATGCCGTCACCATCTACGACCTAATTGGTGGTGATACGAGCAATATTTTGTTTTTCACTTTTTTTGGTCAAAAAACCCACAAAGCTATTAAAAAAAACAATGTCGACCAAATAAATATTTATTTTTTTGTTATAGCACCCATAGCGACTTGTTAGAGATTGTGGCATGTTTATTTAAAATTTAGGTGGCAAAATCAAAATTGTTTCTGTACCTTGTCTTACACTCTAATTTACACATCGTATTTGCCTTCGTATTGCTAATAACATTTAGAACAAGAAAACAACAAAAATGGCCGAATTGACTTACTGCTTTTACTAAATGTGTATTTATGTATGTAACACCAACAGAGTTTAGGCTGGCATGAATTTTGTAGACTTGATATCATTTTTGGCCATTCTTTAATAGATTATGCGTATGATAGTACATTTACGCGTTAAAAGATGGTTACAAGATGTTTAGCTGTGCGAAAAACAAGAATCGCTGGACTTACAATTGAGCAAGGCTGAACAAGAAACAGCGGCTGTAATACAAGCGACAAGCCAAGTTGAGGGAACTGAAATTTCAGTTCTCAGCACTTCCCACTTATAGGATCCGCAATCACATGTCAAATCATGACATCGTTGGATATACTTCCCCACGTTTCTAAATTTTAAATGGTTACCATGTAACTGACATACTCAAAATTGTTAGTGTTTGCAAGCTGCCTAACGGACGTATCTTTACCTTGGAACCCGATGGTAGTAACCAGCTTGAAAGAGAAGTATGTCGCCACACAAGGAGCCTCTTGTGCTTATTTTAATCTTTAATAATCCCTTTTTTGTAGAAAACTATGATGGTTAATGTCCACGCATGTTTAATACCATAAAGGTCATGGTGGTGGCAAAAATCCTTATTGACGCTGATTATAACACCGCTAAAAGGCTTTAATCACCCTCCATTGGATGGGTAAACAGAAGTAAATGGAAAGAGATGTACCAGTTGATGCAGAATTGAAGTACGACAGATTTCTTCTCACAGTTCATTAACCTGTTAATCTGTATAGCTGTCATGATTGTAGCCAACAACAATGCCCCAACTACTAAAGCATCAATTACAGAGGCACCAATTACAAACGCTCAAACCACAAATACGTCAACAACTGAAGCTTCAAAGATAGAAGCACCAACCATCAACTGAAGCGCCAACTACATAAGCTCCAACAACTACAACAGCTTTGACAATGGTGGCTCCAACTACTGAGACACCAAGTATGGAACCACCAACAATAAAAACACCAACTACGCAACTGCTTACAACACTACCAGCAATAAAACCGCCAACCATGGCGCCAACAATGAAACCACCAGCAATGAAACCACCAACAACGGCACCACCACCAACAACACCACCAACAACGTCACCACCACCAACAACACCACCACCAACAACGTCACCACCAACAACAACAACACCACCACCACCAACAACGTCACCACTAACAACAACGTCACCACCAACAACAACGTCACCACCAACAACAACGTCACCACCAACAACAACACCACCACCAACAACACCACCAACAACAACAACACCACCAACAACAACACCACCAACAACGTCACCACTAACAACAACGTCACCACCAACAACAACGTCACCACCAACAACAACAACACCACCAACAACGTCACCACTAACAACAACGTCACCACCAACAACGTCACCACTAACAACAACGTCACCACCACCAACAACACCACCAACAACAACGTCACCACCAACAACAACACCACCAACAATGTCACCACCACCAACAACACCACCAACAACACCACCAACAACAATGTCACCACCAACAACAATGTCACCACCAACAACAACAACACCACCAACAACGTCACCACTAACAACAACGTCACCACCAACAATGTCACCACCAACAACACCACCACCAACAACGTCACCACCAACAACGTCACCACCACCAACAACACCACCAACAACACCACCAACAACAACGTCACCACTAACAACAACGTCACCACTAACAACAACGTCACCACCAACAACGTCACCACCAACAACGTCACCACTAACAACAACGTCACCACTAACAACAACGTCACCACCAACAACAACACCACCAACAACACCACCAACAACAACGTCACCACCAACAACAACACCACCAACAACAACACCAACAACACAGCCACCAACTACTGCTCCACTTACAACAACACCGCCAACAATGAAGCTGCCAACCATGGCACCACCAACCATGACACCACCTACAATGACTTCACCTACAAACCACAACATGTTACAAAACGCACAACAAATAGTTTTCTACAGATTTTTCCATTTTTGTTTTTAGATTTCAGACAAAATTTGACTAATATAAACCCAGATTCAATAAAAAGTTACTGATAACACAGCCATTGGAGGTACGCGACTTTTCTCAAGTTTATTGCTACTGATAAAGCTTTTTTAACAAAAATACATGTTTATTAATTTTTTTTAGCTTTATTTCATCCAAACCAGCTCATAAAGTACAATTTACGCGATCATGGCCAATTTGAACCAGAAACAAACAAATTTAATTGTAATTGACACAAGTACGTTAATAACGCCACGACATAACTAAAATATCCATAGGAGATGAATTTGAAGTCTCCAAAAGGCAATTTTATGATATCTACCGAGAAACAATCAATTGTCAGCGTTACATTGCTGACTTAGTTGAAAACACATTTTTGGTGGCCAACTATGATACCAATTTTACTTCTGAGTTTTCATCTCGGTTGTCATATTCAAACTTGACGTATGCTCTTTCACACTTTTACACTTTTACACTTTTGCACTTTATGTTGGTTGTCACAGTAATGTCTGTAGGTACATCAATAGAAGAGAGTGCAATACCCGCTTCGGCTTTTGTTTGGATAGCTTGTTGGCATGCCATGTTTCACACCAAGCCCCATTCACCGTTGCTGGTACACAAACTGGCTTTGATATATTGCCTAGCCATTACCGCTTCACACTTGATCAACACGCGCGAACTGTCAATGCTGTTGTTGCAGATGCTTCTTTGCTTGGCCACAAGGTATAATTTTTCACTTTTTCCTCGTTTGTTGATGGACGGCACTGACATTTCTCTTGTTGTAGTTTTTGCTCAACTCAATGTATGTTATAATTTGCAAAAATAGCTTTGAGGATCCTCAATGTCTTCTTGATGCACTGCTTGAAACAATTTATTGTCCACAACCTTTTAGTATGTTTTAAAACACTTTGTTTTATTGACATTATTTCTACAGGTCCCTGGTATAACATAAATGAAGTGCACGTCAAACCACTTAGCTTGTCGCCTGCAATTGATGTTGTCAATGTCTTACGTACCATAATTGTTTATGCGGATTAAAATAAACGCTAAGTAAAGAACTGTAGGACCAAGCGAGCACAAGCAACAACAAACAACATACCCATCATTGTCTCTTCCAGCTCTGTTTAATGTTCCAAGAGACATGTTATTAGAAATACATGGCACAACTGATGTAAAAACTTACCACAACTTGCCGCTAGTGTGCAAGTCATTTTTGACATTGTTGTTTGAGAGATATGGCAACAGATGGGTGAAAAAAGAAGTTTGGATAAAGTCGAATGAACATGGTACCATAAAAGCTGTGTTTAAAAAAGGACGATGTATCCAGCTATATTTTGACACGATATTTTATGGTATAGTAATGAGGTTAGTAAACTTACTTTAGTATTTAACTTTACCTGTTAATAGCCATTGTAGTGACACTTTCAACTTTAACATGGAGGGTGTGTTTTCGCACGGATCAAGACACACCTCTGAAGACGGTGGCAGAACGGTAACTGTCAACTTCGAACAAACAACTTCTGGCTACGTCATTCAAAATCACTTCTTTTTTTTGGATACAAAATATCTTTCAAACACTACATACACACTTCAAAAACAATTAGTATCAGTGTCTGTTGTAGCTTTTGTTGGTGATGAGCAATTTCTTGTTTGGAAGACAGATTATGGACCTGGTATAGATTATTGTTATCGTTGTTACGATGTAAAAAGTCAACAAGTCTTATTGGAAGTGTCAAACACATTGTTCATCAATCATGGGCTAAATACTAAGACAGGTACATAATATGTTCTTGCCACTGTACCATTACTCAAGAAATCACTGACAACCATTAGTAACATTACTTTCTGAGGACTCTGACAGTCATAACGAACATGTAGCCGCTGCTGAAGGTCTTAACAAAAAAGGACTCAAATGGTGGCCGTTTATAGATAAGTGGCTTGAAGGGAAAGTTACTAGTGACGGTATGTGGGTATTTCCCAACTCAGTTGCAGCAGAGTATCACGCGGGTGAGATGGGCACTTTGACATCATTCGAGGCAATGTTTACTTTTCCAGAAATTGAGCGATGGAATGTAGCGATGGATTCATTCCTATTGGTTTCATTAGATGCTCCAGCCTATTCTCGATTGTAAAACAACTTTACAATAAACACTTTTTATAATTATGTTTACTGAAATGAATCAAAGGCTGTCGGAGTTTATTAGGTACTCCGTAATAATCGTATTGTCATAAATGATACTTTTCCGGCAAATACTGGTTTTAGATAATTGCCGGAAAGTTACCATTTGATGTTACAGTACAAAATGGTATTTGCCATCAAAGTTTACTTTTGTGGCAAATATTGTGTTTTGACAGCAATTTCCATACTTATTTTTACCCCTGTTTTTTTTTTTTTTGATTATTTTTTGATTTTTTCCCCTAAAGTATTCATAACACATTTTTCATGTGTCGAACGTGCGACCGCGAGCTCGCGGTCGTGTACAAACACTTAAATATCCTGTTGTAAAATCGTCAGTTTTTAGTGGTTTTTTTTTTTTTGTTTTTTTTTAAATTAATTTGTTTCTGTAGGAGAGATTTCCATTTGTTGAAGGAGTAGACCAACTGCAGAAGTTTATCAAAGACGTCAGAAAAATCTACTCTTCGGACGAAGAAAAGTGGTGGAAGCCAATGCACTTTGAAGGCAACTACACCAGAGATTACAAAAAGCACAAACCCATGCTGAGAGAACACGGAGATGAGGAATCGAAGGTAGAGGAGAAGGAGAGAAATGGATGGATTATAAGCTGCAAGTGGAGACAGTTGTATTGGCAGGTGCTACTCTGGACTGGCATATTTTACACAGCCATGGAACTTCATGTCACAGATTCTTGGTACTACATTGCCCTTCTTTTGGTCCATTTTAGAGATTTCTTGAGCTTTGGCAATGATTCAGATTTCCATCTCTTTGTGGAGTAAGTAACAATTTTCGCGATATTTTTTTAACACACATTCAACGTGTTCGAAAACAAATGACATTCATTTTTTGTTTTTTTTTTTTTTGTTTTTTTTTTTTTTATTTTTAACTTTTATGTAGCTACATGAAGACAGGCACCAATAAATTGAATGGCTGCATCATAAAGCCATCAATACAAAAGGGCCTGCTAAGAGGGATTGCTGCCAACTCTATCAACAAGAAGTATCTGAGAGTGAAGAAGCCCTCATTTTACAAAGGCCCCTTGGACATGTCACACATAGCTTGTTTTTTGAATGTCAGAGGAGTCAACCCCAGGAACATTATACAAAAGATGCCTATTTATGAAACCTTCACCAAAAGGTTTGTGCTTTGCCCTATGCCTATTGTTTGGTGTGATGAATACAATACAGACCCTATTGTTGGCTTTGGAGTTGGAGATGGAGCACACTGTCTTTTGACAGAGTTGGCGTACGTTCGCGAATATTTTCGAACACGTATTTTACGTGTCGGTCGACCGACCGCGAGCTCACGGTCACGTTCGAACACGAGATTTTCCTGTCGTAAAAAAACCTCGAACAACGAACCTTTTTTTTGTTTTTCTGGTTTTTTACTTTTCCTTACCTTATTGTTCAATTGTTTCTTACTTGTTTGCCTTAGACAAAATGCAGCTAAAACCTGCAAATTTGCAATCAAAAATGTGGAGTGGATAAATCCTTTCGCCAAGATGCAAGCGATAGCGATCTACTGCACCAAGATCAACTTTCTGCAAAGTCTGACCACTCCAGACTCCAAGGTGGATCGCTACCGCCACCTGTTCAAGATGTGGTGCGACGACGCGGGCCAGGTCTTCGATTACCAAGCGGAGGCGGGAGATATAGGTAAGGTGAATTTTGCGATATGGGGAGCCAGCAGAGTCAAACCTCAGCTCAGTCCTGCTCAATGGAAAGAGGTGAGGGTTGTTTTTTTTTTTTATTTTAATCTTTTTTTTTTTATTTTAATCTTTTTTTTTTTATTTTAATCTTTTTTTTTTTTTTCGCAAGTATTTTTAAACAGAGGTTCCGCGTGTCGTAGATCGTACCGCGAGCTCGCAGTCGCGTACGAACACTAAAATACTCTGTTATAAAACCGACGATTTTTAGTTTGTATTTTTTTTTTATTTGTATGTTATAACTGATTGTTTTGTTTAGTTTTTGGTTAAGATGAATCTATACTTTCCATATGTGACCAACTGGAAAGAAAGCAAACAGTTTGTTAAGGCTGGCATGTTTTTTGAGCCATTGGACAGTGCTCTGATAGCAGAATTGGTTGCATCTGCTGAAAATGTGGTACGTAGGCTTTCGTCTTTATTCGAACACGCATTTCACGTGTCGAAGTACAGACCGCGAGCTCGCGGTCGGATTCGAACACGCATTTTGTGTGTCGTACAAAGTTTCGGTCGTTCACTCACACTCTCATCATAGCACACCAAACATCCAGTGGGCTACAGAACTAGAATATTGGCTCATGCTGCATGGGCAGAGTTACCTCTCCATGCCAGAATAGCAGTAAGTCAAGTACCTTTTATATTTTTTTTTGAAAAAAGGGTTTGTGCCTAACTTGTACATTTAGTTTGTCAAGGCACTGACCTGCAGGGTGTATCATGAGACCAATCAATCTTATTATTTGCAGAGGTACAAGAACTGCAGCCAATATATCACACAGGTACAAAAAAAAAAAAAACCAATCGGTCAGTTTTTTTTTGTTGTTTTTTTTTGTTGTTTTTTTTTTTTTCTTCTCCCTCCACCCTCATCTAACTTTAACTCGAGGCCTTGAGACAGCTGAACGAGCTCGGTTGGTACGAGCTCTCGTGGGACACGAGCACCGAGGAGGAGCACGTGAATTTCGCGAACAGCCTGCGTCCGTGTATATTTCGCCAGCTTCTGATGTACGACCTGCACTTGCTTTGGACCGGCACCACAGAAGATGGCCAAAAATTGCCCAAGATGGTTATAAAAGAGATGAAGTACAAGCAAGCAGCAACGGTGCTCTCCTTCTCTCACACTGCCCTGTTGTCTATGCAGTGTTTGGATTTGCCTGAGGTGGAGGAAGCAAGTAAGTGTCATTTTTTTTTTTTTTACACTACACATCCAATGTCGCGCTCGGCGCTACACGCGAATCGCCTGTTCGTCGAACGTGGCGGTCGTACTCTTTTCTTTTTCTTTTTTTTTTTTTCTCTCCCCTAGTTTACTTTTAAACTAATGTCCTTTGTAGCTCCTCAGTTAGAAGCCATGTTGGAGAATGCCTACTTACCTTTTAGAGATACAAGGGCCAAGAACACTGCCAATGCAAGGGCAAGTGAAGGCAGTGCCATAAACAGGCATAAAAAAAAAGGTAAAGGCAAAGGCAAGAAAAAGAAGCCTATGGTTAAAACAACTCCTCCTACATCAGATGAAGAAGAAGATTTTGAAGAAAAAGAAGATGAGGATGAGGATGCAGTAGTAAAATCAAATCGGTATTTTTGAAGGATTCCGTGTTAAATTCCAAAGGATTTATAAGCGGAAAATCTCTTCCTTTATTCCTATGGAATCCCAATGAAATTCCGTAAGGATTTGGAGCGGTATTCCGTAAGGATTTAGAGCGGTATTCCGTAAGGATTTAGAGCGGTATTCCGTAAGGATTTAGAGCGGTATTCCGTAAGGATTTAGAGCGGAATTCCGCAAGGATTTAGAGCGGTATTCCGTAAGGATTTAAAACGGAATTCCTTAAGGATTTAGAGTGGAATTCCATAAGGATTTACAGTGGTATTCCGTAAGGATTTAAAGCAGGATTCCAAAAGAATTTGTTACGAAATTGTTGTTTATTTATTATCCACAACAGTACTTGTTTAAGCACCTGTAAATGTGTAGTGGTTGTTTCCAGTTACCAGTTCATCCATTATGCATTGCATAGGAACACAATTGGTTGCCACTAAACAGACAATTAAATTTAATTGAAAATTACATGTTACGTACATAAAGGGTATTTTTGTATTATTTGGCTGTGATCTGTTACATGTTTGACGCCTTTTAAAAATGTAAACAATTGTGATTGTAGCCCTTCCAAGTGTATGTCATCAGATGCGTTATCAAGGTAATCAATTGGTTTTGATTTGTCATGATAGCATTTATCAATACATTTAAGTATACCTACTCCCGTGGCACCTGACGAAACACATTTTTTTAAAATAATGCTTTTTGGGTTTTTTTTGCATTTAAGAAAGGCCAATACGAGAGTTTTAGTCTTTTCAGCTTGGTGTTCAGGAGCTAAAACCAATTAATAAATAACAAAGTTCTTTTAAACACGTACCCAAAAAAATGACAGTTTTTTTTTCTTTGACAGTTAACGTCCAATGCCTACAACAAAACTTAGAAAAACAAACAAACGTTGGTAGTACCATGTTTGTGGGTAGTCCAACTCTAAACCAATTGCATCTGGAGAACAAGCGATGGTTACTTTGTCATCGTTGCCAAATATCACTGGTACAGGAGCAATCCAACTTGCAGAGTGATGATTGGAAAGACTCTTCTGTAAGAAAATGTAAGTTCGCAAAAACCAATTTGTTAAATTACGTGCCGCTTTATGTTTGTTAAAATCTGTTGGTGCAATTATTGATCCATCATACTTTAATCGTATCAATGCCCAAAGAGCTTTTTGCGTTAACACAAAGTTATCTTTAGCAAACAATGGCAAGAATTCTCGAATGCTTATATGCTTATCCTTTTCTGTACAAAACTCATCTTTCTTGTCTATAACAATCTAACAACAAGCATAAAAGACTACAATAGCCAAAAAACAGGTTAGTGTACTTTGTAGGGCGCAGAATTATTTTGTAACGGGGTTGGTGAGTGTGATGTATTTGATACCACAAGCGTTGATGGACCAATTGTTTGTAATGACAATATGGCAGGCATAGGAGGCAACAAATAGTTCTCATTGTTAAAAAGTTGCTGATTATTGATTGCAGAACTTGGTGTTTGCTCAAACACAACCATTGGATGTTGATAATTGGGTGTAGTGCTGTAACAGTTGTTAATAAGTTTTAAAAGCTACGAGACAAAATTACGTACATAAAAGAAAAATCAGCCTCTGCATACTTTGTCTTGATTGCAGCTAGCCTAACATCATACGACGTTGATACACGTTCTGTGATGGACGAGCCAAGAGCGAAGACATAGTGGTAACAATCACAATAAAATACATTGTCGTCTTTGTGAGGTTTGAAAAAAATAGGCAACATAATGTTAGCCAACGCAACCAATCTGTGTGCTGTATCAAATAATAAGTGATGATAAAGGTGTAAACAACAGTACGTACTTGTTGTTGTTTTTTCTTCTTTAGATTGAAAGTGCAAGAAAAATTTTGAAACAGCTGCTTTGTATCTTTTTAGCACACTTTCTTCTCTATACTTATCTAATTCTTTGTATATTTCAACCAGTGACAATTTTGTGGAAGTTTCAAAGCTATTGTACACTTTCAAAACTGAAATTTCAAGTTCACTTCGAGCTGGAATGTTCTTGAATTTCGTAGCGAGCCAAAGATATTGTATCATCAACGGTCTTCTCCACGGCTATAAAATAATTAGCATTCAAACTGTTCAAAAACGACAAAAGAGATGCCAAGCATTTGTAAAAGAGTGCTGGCTATGTAACTTTATGATTGGTGGATAAAAAGAAGCAAGCGACAGAAATTTTGGAAGATGTGTACCATGTTTGTTGCAGTTTGCTTTTTTTTGAGCAACAGTTGCACATCAGCGTGTAAAGCGTCTAATTTTTTGTTTTGGTCTATGGTAATTTGTAAAAGTGTCTGAAAGCAGCCTGTGTAACAATAAATTGGTTGTAAGAGCGTAATGAGTCTACCTTGAAAATATCTAGATAATTGTTTCATTTCTTCTGCAGCTGTAGGAGGAACAGTTGTTTCATCACTGGCTACACGTTTTCTTTTACGAGTGCTCATCGTAAAAAATAACAGATTACGATGTGGATTATGATGTGGATTATGTTCTGACTTAATGTGTTTGGTTTTTGTTCATCATATTGACATCTAGATGAGATGAAAGATGCGACACGTATGGTGATATGTCATATTGTTAAGTTATACAATATATTTCTTTGAAAGTGTTTTTGTTTTGCAGCTACATTTGTTTATCGTAGGTTGGAGTCAAATGACCTAAATTTACTTACCAATAAGTTATATAGTGATTGTTGATGTGATCTAACGGACCTAAAGTGTTAAACGATGACAAACATCAAAAAAAAGCTATAAAGCGTTAAATTAGGTTATTTTTGCGTAGAAAAAAGACATGGTGCATTTGTAATGTTGTTTGGTTCAACATAGAAATGTGTTGCGTTGAACTGATCAGTCATGAACAATTGTGCTTGTGAACAGCATCAAATTCTTGTTTTGAGCCATTTCCGACAGACGAAACTGAAAGTAGTGTAATATGATTTTTTATAGAAGTCATGGTTGTTTCATGAATCCATGTTCCCTTTTGACACAACCAATTGCTTTTTACTAGCTCTTTTGCCAACACCAGAGACCATTGAAGTGCTTAAAGAGCTTTTATTAACATAAAGGACTTGACACAAATAAGCAGGCATTGGGATACTTTGAAAACAAAGATATCACCAATGTTATAGCAAAAGCAACAACAAGTGACTTGGTTGACAGGGTTGAACTCAAAGTGGCAGTAAAGATGCTCAAAACAGTATTCAAAGAGAGAGTGGTGTTCAAACTGGTACTTTCCAATGCGATGTATGTGATATCTCAACTAAAGACAAGCTGTAAAAACTATATACAAGTGTTAACAGAGGCTGTTTGTAGCACTTGCTCACGAACTAGTATTGAACGCGAACGACTTATCCATCACGGTTCAATTTGACAGTGTAGACCTAAAAGAATGACGCACAATCAAGATACTTCGAAGACATCTTAACAGCCTGCTATACATTGCTAAAGTTATCAATGGCAGACACTGGACATATAGAAATCAGTGTGCATGATAACTTACCTTTAAAAGTAAGACCATATCATCTGTTCAGGTTGTCAGGGTGATACACAGCATTGTATTGGACGACGTTGAAGATAAATCGCACCTTTCACCATCAAGTGACTCTTTACATCACACAAGTCTGGTCACTAAAGACAAACCATCATTCTGAAACAAGTAAAACGTACCAAAGCATGAACTGTCTGTGTTGATTGCTCAGTCTGTGTTTGTTGTGATGGCTGCATTGGCGTTGCTTATATTGCTTGGACGGCTTGAACGGCTTGAACAGCTTGAACAACCTGAGGTACCAGCTTTTGTGATGTCATATTGTTAGAGTTATTAGGATTAATGCCATTAGCTTGTTTTCTGACTGGCGACAGTGCTGCTGAGGCTGTTTGTGTTTGTGCAAAAGCGACTAAAAGTAAGAAATGAGTGAAATTTATGAATAAAATTTGTACATACTCTTTCATAGCATAGCTGTGGGTAAACCACCGTTTAGTGGCGTGTAAGCTACATGTGGAACGTTTTGAGCCATTGTTGCACGTTGAGGCATATTTTGAGAGATAGCGCCCATTGCGTAACTGTACACCACTACACAACGCAGTTAGTAACGCAAAAGTACTTTGAGGTGGCATACCGCCTTGAAGCGATCAAATTAGCTCTAGCAACTAGCTGCTTGTTGCATTGCAACATGGTTCACCAAGAAAGTTGTTTGTTGTGGCGACATGTCCTTTGTAGAAGCTGTTTGGGTTCATCGTATGTTGTCTTACGCCCGTATTTGCTGTTTATTCAGCAAGTAGCCACTAAAGGCATTTTGTGATTCTGGGTTTTTAACCTCTATTGCTTGTGTTGGTGCGACTTGTTCATTTCCTTGCACACATTGTTCGTTTGGCGTCATTTGTGCAGGTGAACCTGTTAGTTGCGCATTGTTTGCAAGTTGCGTTTGCACAATTTCACCTTTAGTCCTGCCGGACCAAAACAAAACGAAACAAATACATGAATAAAGGTTTTATTTACTTGGTCAAATCTATTACTTCTTTTTTAATCTTATATTTGCCAGTTTTCATCTTTAAGATAAAAAGATCGGTACAATTGAATTTTACTTTGCGTCCTTTGATGTACCTATAACCCGATTCAAAAGTGTTGGTTTCATCATAGTTACGCGTGTGTCCATGAAGGTATCCATTCTTATAATTTCGTACAGTTTGTCTGCTACCGTTTTCACGAAAGCGTTTGAAGACCACCATTGCACCGTTCTTGTATTCACATACCTTACGTACATTTCCGCATGGATAATATGCAGTCAGTTTTCCGTGTTTTACTCCTTGATGGAACGGTATAATGCGAACTATTTGGTTGTTCTCGTAAAAACGAGCTTGGCCGTGTTTCTTACCATTGACAACGGGTACTGAAGCAAACAAGTTACCTTGACTATACAAACGTTGTAATCCATCAACATGTCCACCAAAAAAGATACGAGTTCTAGTCTTGTTTCCGTTCTTGTCGTAGTCTGTAGATTCTCCATGTTTTACTCCAAGAGAGTACTGCTGGTCAAGTGCAACACTTCCGTCTTGAAAGTAATGCACATCTTTACCGTGTTTCATACCCTTTTTATAGTCCGTCTTTGATTTGATAGTGCCATTACGAAAATACTTGATAAGTTCAGATTCCAGAGAACCGAATTCTATTTTGCATTTGCTTATCAGCTCGCCAGAATTGTGATATTGCTTAAATTCACCGTGATACACTCCATAATAATAATTTCCGTGTGTGTATGTGTCGTCTTTTATGAATACGGCAGGTCCATGTGGTGATCCTCGACGATAACTACGCTTACCACAAATAGGCTTGTTCCAATTTTGTGTCCAAGTTCCTATCGGTTCCAAATCCTCATTAAAACGCATTAATGCCAAATATTTGCATACTAGAGGCATTAACACATACGCTTCATAGGCAAATGAACAAATGAAGGCAATCTCCTTCAAGGAAAAGTCTAACAACGACTATCGTTTGTTAGTGTTGGAAAAAACTAAATTCCGTACGTGACAGAGTTGACTTGGCGTAGTTTGTAGGCGCTTTTGATTTTGCATGCTAATCCTAAGTACATTATTAGTTCGTGTTTTGGGATTGTACAAAAAAAGAACAAATCACATAAATAAATACTCTTGTACTAAAAATGGGTGCACGTCCTCAATGTTGTTTTGTTTTGTACGTTTTTGAGGAGTTCTACGCGTTTAAAGCGAAAACGCGGTTCTTAGACGATTAAAGTGGAAATACACTTTAAACGCACTTGCCACGCACTTGAAACTCAAAAATATAGGCAAATCGTCCTTTTTCTAGTTTTAAAAACAATTTTTGTGCACTAGCCATGGAAATGCACTTTAATGCTAAAAACCGCTAAAATTAAGAGACTACGTACATTTTTTGCAAGAAATACTCGTTTATTTACTAACGTCGCTATTTTATGGTAAAAAGATGAGAATCAACCTTATACAGTACGTACATTATGTGTTAGGCGTATTTAGGCGTCTATTCGTTGGTTAGAAGGCAAAGTAAGAAAGAAAAAACTTAAGCTGGTTCAAAGAACCACCAAAAGTCGCATTTGGTGTAGAATAGCGTTTTACGCTATTTAAACCTGTACAATAGCTTTACACAAGGTACGTAAGGTGCTACAAGAAGTTTAGGTTGATTTGTTTACTAGAGAACCTATATAATCGAAGATTTGCGTTGGAACAGTACGTTTCTCTATTTTACATTGCATTTAACGTAGCGTTGGTTATGTTGCACAAGTTTAGATGTTGTGTTGTGTATAATGCATCAAGTCGTGAGCTGCAAGTCTTAGTTGTTGCAGATGCAAAGCGTTTGTCTTCTATACGATGAGAGTAAAACAGTGTAATGAAACTGCGTTGCCAATGCAGTTGCAATAAAAACGACTGAGGTATCGTTTTGAGCGAAAAGAAAGCTACACCGATGTTCAGATACGTTTGAAGAGTTTTCGTCAAGGAAAAGTACAACAACGTTTAAAACCGTTGTTAATGGCAATGTTAACATGCAAGATTACAATGGTGGTGTCAAATGAGCAATTTTGTTATGCTAGTGAACATTTACACTTATTTTTTGATTAAGCGTACTAACTCAATTTAGAATTGTTGATCATGAGCGTAGAAACACCCAACAAGAAACGGTACGTCAACAAAGCACAAGTTTGATTGTAACTTTATTAATAGCAAACGTTCAACTGTCAGTTCTCACACCAGCTCTCTTAAAGTAAAATTTCATCAACCTGCAGCTGTACTAATGCGTGTGCTTGGTTTAACACTCATTGTTTTCTTTAGCCATCAACGTATGCAACTGAAGCTCAAATTGAAGACTTAACGAAACAGCTACAAGTAGCTTGCAAGTCTGTGGCAAGTGTTTGTGCCACAGTATCAAGCATTAGCAATTTTCCGTTGTCTGGTAAAGGTTGGATCCTTACCAAAAAACACATCAAACAAACATCTAACAACGAAGACGTGAGAACAATATTAGCCACAGAGACTCCAAATTGTCTTTTATCCAGCAATTATATTTCAGCAATTAAAAAGGTACGCTTACATCATCTTTTTTTGTTTGTATTAACCACAATTGCATAGGCTGAAAGCCAAAGTACTTTCACAGTACTACAAATTCACAATGAGGCAATGTACATGGCAACAAAGGCTACGCAACCTGGACAAACGATATCACTGGTTCCAAGATTAGCACATTGCGCGATCGTCTCGTTGAAACAAAATGGATCTGTTATTCCTACACAAGAAGACGAAATGCGAATGATCGACAGCGCTCGAACAAGCTCGAGAAATAATATCATTGTTAAGTTAGATGTGAATGTACCCATGAAAGGTTTCATCACAAGGCAAAAAATAACAGGACAACGCCACAAATTAACAGCAGGTGCAAGAAACAGCATATATTTGTATCATGTGCCGAATGAAGATAATGTGCAAAGTATACTTGGCTGTTGTAAGCAATTTGCAATGAAAAACTCGCATCTCTTAAGACATAAGGTACATACGATAGTTTAATCGTATTGTTTACTTGATTTAGATAATAGCAATAGACAGTAAATCTGCGTTTACTGCGTATAAAATTAAAAAACAAAGAAGCTGGTTTTTCAACTCATCATGGATTGTTCCGTTTACTGGTAAAATGGCTGGCAACAGACACATGTTCAATTGGTCAAAGACTGATGCGCAGGACAATATTCTTTTACAGCCTTTGATCGATTTGCACATGACGATGAGCAAAAATGCAAATAGTCGCGATTTTAATGAACAGGGAACTCTTTGCATCAGCTTAAAAGTAAGCAAACGTTCAAACAGTTAACTCGTAACATTATACTAGGAATACATTCCAGGTTGCACAGGAATTCCCTTTCATGTTGACGGTGGCATAAACAGCCACGTAAATGAAACTAATGGCATCACTTGTTTTGGGTTTACATTGCGAGATTCTATCGACTGTAATTTAAAAACAATAGAGGTTGAAGGTAAACTGCAAGTAGTTGTTCATCACAGTTAATTGTATCATTAGGAAGCCACAAAACTCACATTTTAACAGGCAATAACTTTATATGGGCATTGCATGGTAGTTGTGCTAATGGCAAAGGCGCTGGAGGAGTAAGACACAAACTAGACATAACTGAGTTGCAACACAAACAAAGTGTCTGGACCATAGTATTACGACGCATGATTTTACACACAGGAAAGGTTTGTGCTAGAATCCAATGTTTACAACTTTTTTCACATCACTTTAGATTGATGACGCAATAGACAACAAAATTGCTTTTATAAACCAACTGAGCGCTTCTTTGAAACAATATCCAAATTTAAAGCCGTTGAGCCATAAGTTGGAGCTAAATACCTCATCAATTCGATACCAGGCAAACAAACATCTTTTGTTAAATGTGTTGGAGCTTCAGGCAACCCAAGGTTTACCAAAAGATGGATTATTTTGTTTACATGAAGGAGATTTACTCATGTCTGACTGTCACGCCTTGTATGCTTTGGGCTTGTACAATAATCCATACTGGGCTTTGCATGGAAATAAGAATGTTGGTTTGAAGGTTATCATCAAGCCTGGGATGTATAACAATGAGTACTTTTATTCTTCTTTTACAGTAGCTTGTTGATTGTTGTTTTAGAATTGTACACAAAAATTGGATGTTAGTTCGTTTAAGTGACCACAAAACACACTACAATAGACAAGTGGATTACATCAAAAAATCTATTGAATTACAAGCTAAGCACCCTACTGACAGATTTAAAGGCAAAACGTACACCATTTTACCTTTAAATGCAACCAACGCAGATGTTGAAATACAAAAAAAATATCAATGTGAATTTCCAAATTGTACGTCAGTCCGATACTCAATTTGCTAAACACATATTTGTGCAGGTTCAAAAGCAATTGGGCATGTGCAAGAGTGGTATGTGCATGGCATTGTGTACAATTACCAAGAGCGCATTGCTGTCTTTAGAAGAGAGCGCAGACAAAAAATGGCTTTGTTGGAACCTTTTGAAATAGTCGAAAAAGATAAAACTGACAGCTTCACTTTAGTAGACACCAGCTTGACATGTGAATGTTGTTTATACAAACCCAAATTTATTACCACCTTTATGTTCGAACCTACACAAGCACCTGTCGATGTAGATCATGAAGCAAACACTGCAGCATTTAATAGTGCGGTCAACAATTCAACGGTACTTGTTTTGATCCATATACATTGATTTTCAGCTTAAATTCTGTTTGTAGACTCTTGCAAAGTTTCCATTTAACATGCACAGCTCACGTGTATGAGCAGCCTCATAATTGTTAGTTACAAGTCAATAAAAATGGCACAGAAATACGACGACTTTAAATAAATAAAGATATTTTTTCACTTGCAACTCTAAATGAATCAAAGGTATACTTGCGTGGCTTGTAATACCTGTTTATGGCGAAGCAATCGTGCAAGACATGAACAAACAAGTTTACACAAAAGCAACTTATTACTGCGAACAATATCAAATAATGCATTACGTACTAGATCAGAACCTAATGGCCACAATTACGACACAATTAACTTATTGCGTACTTGTTTTGTCAAAACTCCCTGAAACTAACTTATTTAGCTTCTTTGGGCGTAGAAACAACAAATTTGCAGGACAATGTTACAAATTGGGTTGAAAATACGCCATCTTTTATCCATCATCCAAACCATCCCGAAACAATGCTCAGCCAGTCAATTATCTCCAAAACTACTCATGACAACAACCTTACAGAAAATGATCAACGCGTTGAAAATCAAAATGTAAACTTATGTGAACGTACAGCTGTTAGAATACAACAAATGGAGTTTGTTACAACTTTGCAATCGAGCATTCCGACGATAGAAAATGCTTCAGCAACTGACCAATTTTTGTACTTGGTACGAAAACTGCAACTAGAACAACAATTGCCAGATGAAAATGTCAAGCTATGGTTGAACTTTTTCAAAACAGCTGAAACGATCTTCAATCAACAAACCAGATCTTTCGATGCGACAACTTCTCAATCGCCGCTTTCTTTTTTCGAAAACAAATTGAGTGTTGCTTCCAGTAAAAAAACTTTTCAAAAGGTACAACCAATCACACTTGTTCATTGTATTGTTAACATCACTTCAGTACACCCCAAAACTCAACATGCAAACCATACGCATCAAAACTACAAATAACTCATTTATGGAAATTCCGTTCATTCCTCCATCTGAATATGTGAGATTGCTCATGTATCATTTGGAAGATAGAGACAGCATAAATGACAACTCTAAATATCCACACAAGGTGGATAGAGCTGATGTAAATGGCGATATCACCAATGTGCAAATATTCGAAGGCCCAGAAACATCACAACGATACCACGATATGTATCTTGATGTAGAAAAAACAAAACAAAACATAAGGCTTGCAGGTGCTGTTCAGCTTTGACGTTCCTTCTGTTATAACTTTAAAGTTTAGCTTATGTCTGCCATGATGATTTTACATACGATAAAAAGGATAGTTTTGGTCCTATGTATCTGGTTATTTGGAACATGCCAAACAGCGAAGAAATGCAAGGGAAAATGACTTTGTTTGTGTTACCCACCAATGTAGTGATGGCAAATGCAATGAAGTATGTTGTAGATGACATTGCAATGATGTATGATGGCATTGAACTTCATAGCCCCAAATTGAAACGTGTACGAACACTTTTATTTCATTGTTGTTCTTTACTCTAATTGTTACAGACTTTCAAAGTGTACTTAAGATTGGAAAAAATACTAGGAGACATGCCAGGAACATGCAAGGTTCTTTGTACGTTAAATTAATTACAAATACTATGCTAAGTTGATAGCTATAAAAAACCATGGTTCCAACCTTCCGTGCCGCGTTTGTGACATATCTAAAAATGGTTTAAAAAACCTGCAAAATAATTACAAAAAACGAACAAAGGATCAAGCAATCATTGTGTACAATAACCATAATATGTCCAACACCAACAAGCTATATTCTTTGTGTTTTAATGCCTTTGTACGTAATTACAGCTTTACAAACTCTTTGACACTGTTTGTAGTCACCGTTTTTGTTTCTACCCAATTTTGACATTTTCCAACATTCTCCTTTTTGTCCCTTCCACAATATTCTATTGGGTATTTCAAAACAGGTATTAATAGGCACACTTGAAATGCTTCAAGAAAAGCATTCAAGGGCTGTGCAAAAACAAATTAATGCCAATATCGAATGGTATAAAAAGCAAAAGCACGTTTCTATCAACAAGTACACGTTTGTTTACATGAATTTATCATTAACATTGATTTTAGAATGAAAGCAGTATGGGATAAACAAGGAGACTTGTGTTTGGTTCAACATGGTTGGGATGGAGCTGATACAAGATCTTTTTTGCAAATGGCATTGTTTGTGTTCAGGTCGTTCAGGTCTAAAATTTTCGAGCTGTTTTTATGGTAGATACCATGGATTTGTGGTATAATTATACCATTGATTACAATTTTATACCACAAATTCCAGTATAATATACCATAAATCAAAGGATTTATACCATAAAACAGCCAAATTATACCATAAATATGCAGTAGAAAGTGCGAATTTATACCATATTTTTTCACCTGAAAAAATGCAATATATGGTATAATTCTACCATAAAACACGGTATAAAACACAGTATAATACCACAAAGTCTGGTATATTATACCTTAAAACTTGGTAGATTATACCACAAAACCAGGTGTATTATACCGTGTAAAAACTGTTCTAATAATAAAACCACATTTATTAATACATTTTTTTGTTTACATCCGTGACCTTTGGTTTTGTCCATATCCTCTTTTGTGGTAGTTGACACATCAAATAACCTTCAAAAAAAATATTGTACTTGCTGTAAGTGCATCGAATGGACATAGCATGAAAACTAGAAGAAGAATTAGTGAAGGCTTGATGCACAAAATAAATAGTTGTACAAAAATTGCTGTTTTGTTGTGGTGGCAGCACTGGGAGTAACAAATGACCTGTGTGGTGGAGCCAAATCAAGACTAAAACAAAGAAATGAAAATAACTGCCAACTTCATCGGAAACAAGTTCTAGCAGAATCGTACCTGTTAGTTAACACATCTTGGTTTTTTTTTTATCATCTATCTAGCTTGGTTAAAACCTATGGCAAGCGGCTTCAAAACAACTACTTTTAGCGTACCTTGTGTTGTGTGGGCGATAAACTGGACAAGACTTAGTTTTGTGCTCTGACTTAGCCAATTGGTTTACAATATCACTCGTAAGGTCAACGCATGGGTGTGAAGCCTAAATGCTATCTGTTCTGGCAAATGCGGGCGTTTAGTAGGGAAAAATTCAAAAAAATCCAAAAAAATCCAAAAAAAACCAAAAAACTCAAAAAATGGGTAGGCTCTGAAACAACTTGGCCTTATAGCACTATTCACGCGTTTTAACATGCATTGGAGCGTATATCAAAAATGTCAAAAAAAAATAAATAATTTTGCTCCTGATTTGGTAAATGAGGCTGTATGGCGTTGATTGAATGTAAAAATGCCTATGGAGGGGAGAAAAAAATGAGAGCGGGGAAAAAAACCTCCAATTGGAGGTTTTTTGCGAATGGGCATTTTTCAAGCGCTAAACGCGTTTTTGGTGTGTCTACCACTGTAGCGTTCTAACATGGGGTACGTGGAGTGGTTTCTTTCTCAAATACTGTCAATCGGAGAAAATTGGCCAATTTATCCCTAAAACGCCCGCAATTGGGGCACGTTACCAGATTTCTCTCTTAAAACTGTTTTTCACACATTTATATGCCAATTATGTTCAATAACGGCTACTGTCAAAGCATTGTGTGGTATGGCGTTTGCGTAGGGCCAAAGGCTATTAAATCAAGTATAGACCAAGTGAGCTTTGACTAACTTATACTTATACGGTATAATACCACGGTATAATACCACATTTTATGGTATAATTATATGGTATAATGCACGGTATACTATACTTTAAAATACAGTATAATACCATGGTATAATACTGTGTTTTATGGTATAATTATATGGTATAATGCATGGTATAATATACTTTAAAATGCAGTATAATACCATGGTATAGTACCATGTTTTATGGTATAATTATATGGTATAATGCATGGTATAATGTACTGTAAAATGTGGTATAATACCATGGTATAGTACCATGTTTTATGGTATAATTATATTCTATAAATTGAAATATGGTATAAACATGGTATAATGGCTGTTATACCATTTGTCCAAAAAACATGGTATTATACCATATTTTATGGTATAATTATATGGTATAATTATGGATTATACTGAGCTTGTACCATAAAAGGTGATTATACCATAAAATACGGTATAATACCATGATAATTTTCAGACCTGTTGTGTTCGAAAGCAGTAATGCAAACATGGTACATCACAAAAAAAAAAAAATCCAATATTCATCACTTTAGGTGCGCTTTATTGAGTTATATTGCCCTCATGTCTAGAAGTTTTCTACAAGAATACAAATTACATTTGGTCACTCATGCAGCCCTCAGTTTAAGAAATTTGGTAGCAATTAACTTACCAAGTAAGTCTTGAAACTTATTTAATTGTATTGACAATATTTTGAAAGATGTAAATGTCACAACTCCTAACTTTCACGTTATTGTACATCATGAAGATTTTATACGGATGTTTGGCATGCCAAAACATTATAGGCACAAAACAATACATTTATGTGCTTTTTAACACCTTTATTAGCACGTACAGTTGTGAATCTAAACATAGGAAAATAAAAAATTGGAAACGAAGCACCAAAGGCTGCAAAAAAATACGGTACATATACCTTTTCGACTGTTAACACGAGTTTTTGTAACACATTTTAGAGATATAATGGCAAGAGAAAGTGATTCTATTTCTTCCTATTTTGCTGGGACGTTTAGTAAAACAATGAATAAATTGTCTAGCAACGAGCAATGTGAAATCGACAAACTCTCCAACTTTTGTTATTTGGCCAAACGCCTTCTCAACATACCTGAAGCTAAATGGACTCTTCGTACTGAATCATTTACAAGTACACTGCATTGATTGTACTTTTAGATAATAGACAGTTGATTCGGTTTGCATTTTTGTCTCAAAAATTCAAAACAGCATTAAACAATGACACAAACGAACGTGGCATTGAAGACACTTTACAAATTGCAATGTATAACTCTGCCAAATGCGCTCAAAGAGAATTAGCTATTTGTGCTTCTAAAAATACTTGTTTTAAAACTTGGAGACCGCACAAGTTCGAAACAAGAAGTGATTGCATTTACATTGAAACAACGGCCATTGTACAATTGCACTCTCAAGGAGAAGTTTACGTATTTGGCAGGTAGCAAAAAAACCCTTTAAATTGATTTGTGATCGGATACTAATTCGAATTCAGATTGTTTACGATAAAAGATGTTGCAAATAGATATGATGAAATTACAGAACTGGTAACGTGCGTACACAATTGTCACATTGATTCATTTATTGAATGCGTTTAGAATCATTCACAATGAAGATGAACCATGCGCTTGTGTCCCATTATCCATGATATATAGAGTTGAATGCATCATTCCACATCCTGATGCTGAATCGAACATTTACTTGGTGAATTACTACCAAAGAACCATTCCCAAATAAACATTCGTACTTATATATATTTGGTGAAACTTGTCGTAATTTATTATGCTTTTGGAAATAAACAGTAAATCCTAAGGAATCCCAAGAATTATCGGATTATTGTTGGAATCCTGTGTAAAATCCAATGACAAATAAAAACACTTTACGGATTTTTATCTAAATTCCATTAAAATCCTGAAAAAAACAGGAATTTGACTGGATTCCAATTAAAAATCCGTATTTTATTTTACTACTGTGAGGTTGAAGATGAGGTTTCAGAAGAAATCCAGCTGCAAAAAAGACCAAGAAGAAGCAGCAGAGCACATGGGTTGTTCAAAAAATCAAGTGAGCCTTGGTTTGAAAGTGTAGTAACTCACAGACCGATCGTACTCGGTACGAACACGATCGCGATGTGTTGGTTTGTTTTTTTTTTTCCCTTTCTCTTTTTTTTTTTTCATAAACCAATGTACCAGTTGATGTTATTTAGATTCTGATAAACCACAGCCTTCTACATCAAAACATGATGTAAATAAAAGGTCAGGACCAACAAAGATGACCACAAGAAGCAGTCAAAGACTAAAACGAGGTACGTTAACTGCGAACACATATTTTCCGTGTTCGCATTAGACCGCGAGCTCGCGGTCGGTTTCCGACACGCGTTTTACCTGTTGAAAAATAGCTCGGAGGGTTTTTTTTGTTTGTTTTTGTTTTTGACATAACTCAGTACTCATGTTGTTCTTACTTAGCACTTGCACCATCCAACAATGGTGAATCTTCTTCTGAGAAGCCTGCTGCCTCTTCCTCTCAATATGGCTCTCAATCCACCCAACCTCTAACTCCAAGAACCAAGAGGAGAAGAAGTTTGGCTTTGAGAAAGGGGTTGTTGCAAAAATTTTACAAGGCAAAGACTGAAGAGATGCTCCAATTGTTGTCTATGCCTACTTTGATTAAAAAAGTGGATGGAAGATTGCACCTCACCTTGGTTATTGATCCTGAATCAAAGTCTGGTGACACCTTGATTAAAGGCAAGTTTTATATTAATTTTTCCTCGCCGAATTTTTTAACACACGTTTTCCGTGTTCGAACGTGACCGCGAGCTCGCGGTCGGTCGCCGACACGTACTTTTCCTGTTGAAAAATAGCATTTTTTATGCGAACTTCACATGACTTACTTGGAGGTTTTTTTGTAGCTGGTAAAATAGATTTGACCCAGTTGAGTGAAGATGATGAAGAGAGCAAAGAAGAGGAGGAGGAAGATAATAAGAAAGGTAAAGAAGAAAGTGATGATGATGAAGATGAAGAAGAAGAAGAAGGAGAAGAAAAAATCATAACTGAACAACTGGTAGAAAAACTGATTTGCCACCAAGAAAACAAAGAAGAGGCAGAAGAGTGCTGAAAACTCCAGGTAAAATACCAACTAGATCTTCTGGTGCAAAAAAAAGAAAGAGAAACAGCATTGGCAAAGCAGGAAGGGCCAACAAGAAAAACAAGACAGGTAAAAAGCCTGTTGAAAACGAAGACGAGGATGACGAAGGAGAAGAACAACTCAGTGAAGAAATTTTTGAGTAAACACATTGTGTAATCTTACCTTAATAAAGATAGTTTTAATGTAGTTTAAAAAAACAACTTTGTGGGTTTTTTTTTTTTTTTTTTTCAATAAAAACACATGTTTAATGTGTCTTAATATTGAAAAAAATGTTGCTCTGAAAAAAAAAAAAAAAAAAAAGAGCTATTATTCAGCCTCTTTGTACAATAAAAAAGACTTGTTGTTTGAGTGTACATATATATTTATTATTTATTTATTTATTTTTTTTATGTGTGGTTATAGATATATATAAAATTTCAAGTGCAATATAATGAGATTTTAGGGTAAAAGGTTGGTGTAGGTTAGAAGGTAAGGTTTGGAAGATGGGTGGGGGTTGAGGCAAAGGTTGGGTGCAAGTTAGTTAGTTTAATCTTCTTCTAATTCCTGGTTTGGCTTTTTTTAGCTCTGCTTTGACAAGCTCATAGTTGTCATCTCTCTCTTGAAGCTCCTTCAACATGGCTTGTTGCAAATCAGCCATGTTGTGTTTGGCCACCTTTTCAAAAGGCCAAACAGTAATGGATTTGTCTGCTAATTGTACCTTGCATGTCAATTCTCCTTGTGTATTTTTAAAGACAGCCATTATTTTGATAACTATGGGCATCTACAAAAAAAAAACTCAGTAAAAATAAA